>CM024564.1:0-558242 GCA_014182515.1 Eucalyptus microcorys
TGATTTAATGTCCGAAAAGTTCATATAAAGCTTACCTTAATTAAAGGAGCATCATCGGCCCTAACGTACACTGATTCAACAGTAGCTGACCGGATGTCTAGGGGTCAATTTGACATTGACTAGATAGATCTATAGTAACGTTCTCGTTATTACCACTCACGGTGTGCCAATGGGATTTGGAGAATTAGAGGGAAGAGAATCAATGGTTGCTGCTGTAGGAGGTTTGTATTAATCCATCCGCTAATTCCGTGCGAGCTTAAGGTGCAGCAAGTGCAACAGCTAAGATGTTTTGATGGATTCGAATGAAACTTGACACAAAATTAAGGTGCCAACATCAGTGCAGTGTAAACCAACATTGCCGTGGCACACCTGCATACCAGGCACTATCTCTGATCGAAGGAGAAGCCATTCTGCCATACTTTGCAAAGTCCATGTTGCAATTCTCTCAAATGGCTCTTCAAAGGACCTCGATGCATGGTTACATGATGCACAGAAAGAAATTGCATTTCTATGTCTAGTGTGTAGATAGATTGAATCATTGTAGTTGAGGTTAGTCAGATTGAGCATGTTCAAGGTATAGTGAAACTTGATTCTATCTAAAGCTTGGTGCTTTGCAATTTAAGATATAATTTTAGATGAAATTCATTCCCAAATACTACTCATATGGATGAGATGCTCAAGCTCGAGATGGTGAGCCTTAGAAGTTCAAAAGGTTGTAGTTTTGAAAAAATTCCAATGAACAACTCTGGGTTTCAGCAGTTTTATCAATAGATATCCATATGTTCTCTATATATGTTTGTATTTGGTGGGCTTCTTTTCAAAGTCGTTCTGAAAATAGGGTAGAAAAACAAACAAATCTTTGAATGAACAGAATCCACGATTAGGATAACTGCGGTAGCCCAGTAGTCTTTTTGGGCACAATCCTAGTAGTGAAATAGGAACAATTAAGCTGCAGGACTTTTCAGCAATAGAGGTCTTGGGCATTAATGTGTACATACATGTGACACGTACATCTTTGAAGAGAATTAAGTTTGCATTGATTGGAGCAGTGTTGTTTAGAAGGCCAACCTTTTCCTATCTGTTGCAGATTTAACTGATCAACTCTTTAAAATCAAGTTGTCAACGAGGTGAACAAGGTAATGATGATAAATTATTAATTTGACCTTGCTAAACAGTGGACTCTTCTCATGCACTATTTACTCGTATTTGATCATGTAGGATTTTGTCATTGAGGCCCTCACGATCAATTGCGGAATTGATAACATATGGGCGATCAACATGACTCTGCCTTTTCGAGTGAGACTTTGAAGGTCTAACTTTTCTTATTAGAAAACTTCAAATGAAATGTCAGCTGATTTTGTGCCATTCTGGTTGCTGCAGGTTTTTTATGGAGAAGCAAGTCATGGCGAGTTTGTTCGAATTTTGAGATTAGTAGACCTGTCGGTGTTTCACTTCAGTTGCTTCAGGCGTTGAGTATAATGATCCAAAACCTTAAAAGTGAACATGCCATATGTAAATTTCTTTGTTTTGAGCTTATTGGATTCCACTTTGAAATTAAGTTTGTTCAACAAGATGTTTAAAAAGCATGTCATGGGGATATTTGCAGATTATATGTTCAGTAGTGAGCATATCAACTACCTAATAACCTATTCATTCAAATTTGACAATGAGGAGCTGCTATCCTATATCTTTCTTGAGTTTGTAGTCTACTTACGACCAAGATAGTTGGTAACTTTTCTTTATGTTTCCAATCCCTTTGCCACTGTAATTCTAACTGCTTTTCTTTTGTTCTCAATGATCCTGTATATCGTATGTGATGAAGGCGATAAGCGGGAAGCTAAATAAAAACACAATTTCTCTGCTGGTGAAGACTCAAGGCGTGAGTTTGTTCTTTCCATCTTCTATTTTCTTCATCCTGCCCCACATATTCGTTGCTAACGTTTTCTTTATACGTCTTTGTTAGTGAAGAATGGGGGCATCACTGTATTGCAATTTTCATTTTTGCAATTAGGAAAATGAGTTTGCGTCCAGGAATGGGGGCATCACTGTATTGCAATTAACATTTTTTGCAATTAGGAAAAATGAGTTTGTGTGCATTTTCTCAACATAGAGTAATGACAAAACCTATTGCACCAACTCCTTCCTGTCCCGCCCCCCCAAAAAAAAAAAAAAAAAAAGGAAAAGAAAAGAAATGAAAATGTCGATAAATGGAAAGACTCATGTCAAGTCCAAGAATTTTCTTTGCTTTTTGCTCTCTCTCTCTCTCAAAATTTCTTTTGTACTGTGGAATATCTAGGATGACGTAGTATCTTTCCCACTATATACCGAGGCAATACGGTTTGCCTTCCATGAAGAAAATATGGTCCCGTACAGCCATACGTGCTCTTTCCTTAATGTTTACCATGGTGAGCTGCAGTTATCTCCTTATATTCTCACTTTTATGTTGCTGATGTTTCCTTTCTTTTATGATGCCAATTTATTTAGCTCCATGTGTTTACCTTGAGATTTTTTTTTGCCTTTAGTTGGTGATGTATCTGTGAATAGATTTGTCGCCAGCCCTCCACATTCTAAATATTTTTCAAACTTGGTCAAATACTTCTGCAAGCAGTGCTTGGAGTTGGTGAATTGGTTTCAGATGCTCTGTAAGACTCTGGGGCTTCACCATCCCCTTTCATATATCAAGGAAACGCCCTGAAATACTAAAAATAATTTTATGGTTATGTATGCAGAAAATCTGGCCCCGTTCGGCATCTACTATTCTTGCTGCAGTGGATGAGCTTGAGGATACTCTGTACTATTTTAGTGATATCACCTCCGCTGGTATTCCCTGATGTTGGGGAGGTTATTGACTGCGAGTTTTTGAAGCATTTGGTGTTTCCGTTGCTCCTTCCTTCTCTGAAGACAGAACCAGCTTATGTAAATGACTTAACCTCTTGACTTCCAGTGGCTTTGTTTTCTCTGATTTCTTGTGGTCCTCATGGTTCTTGTGTCCGCCAGTGTAGTTTATAAATACTAATTCTTATGTATGTATAGATATGAATTTCTTGATCCAATGCCATTATATTCTTCCCTAATTAAACTTACAGTGAACTTTTGACCAAATATATCAAATAAATTAGACTTGGATGCGACTGAGTCTATTGGGTCTGTTTAAATCGGCTTTATTACATGCTGTGGCATCTGATGAAGGGCAATGAATACAAGAACAAAGGAATATTGGATTTTTATGATCATCTATGGCCTTGAAGAAGAGTGCCCGTCATGAGAATGTTAATTAATCATTGCAAGGTAAATCAAGTAATCATTGCAAGGAACAGGCATATCACAGTGAAATGGCTTCCACTTTGTAACATCAACATATCTTCATAGCTACTATTTTAACATCTCCCAGTAGCTTCTATAAAGTTCTTACTGAGCTTAAAAGTGTATATCTTAGAATATGATTTACCCACAATACATTATAACGAAACTATAGCACAACACTGTTGTAGTGCAGCTACGCCTGTACCAAACGAAATTTTAGTGAGGATATGATGTTGCTTATTTATCTATTGGTTCCCTTACCAATTCTATGAGTTGATTATATTATTTTTGATAATTCAAGCGGTGAGGTGTTTGATTCATGATTTTGCAATTTGATTAGAGGACTGCGGTGGAAAAGTTGGGTTTTTCCTTATAACATTTCCATTTTGATTAATTATGTAGCATTAATCTTTTCTCTCGTGGTGCTAAATAAGTGCAGGAAGTAAAGATTGGTTCTGTCACTTCTTTGTACTTGATCTGCACTGCATCCTTCATATTGTTAAGATCAAAAGATTTGGCCGAATAGTATAGCTGCTGGCTTTTTTTTCCTCCGGAGGTGTTCGTTGCAAATTCTGGTAATAAGGCCAATGGTTTCTTATCTGTTCATGAACTTACCAATGAAAGCAAACAACCCAGACAACGAAAGTCTTGGCAGTGAAAATGATAAAAAGTTGAAGGCCCATCTGGTTGACTGTTCCACTGGTACACAAGTCCATGAAGAGGCTGCCGTCAAGGCAAATGTTAGTATCGATTCCTCTGTTGCATTGAGGGTAACATGACATGTGATTTAGCTTTCCACAGATCCTTAACATTTGTAGTATTTGTTGTTTTGGATACACAATTGATTTTACGGATCTTTAGGATTGCCATACGCTTTTATATCCTAGGATCGAGAATGGAGTCAATTGTATATCTCCTATTTGTTTGTGCTAGAGTAGATGAGATTGAAAAGAAAATTGATTAGAGAGAAGCTCTATTCTCTTATCTCTTATTGACCATGCTCAGAAATTAATAGGGGAAAACAATGTTGCTATGCTTTTGGAATGCTTTACCAGTGATGTGTACATGAAGTTTTTTAAATTGTTGTCATCATTATTTGTTTAAATAGTTCTTAGAAGCAGCAAATTTCTGGCCTCTTCTCTGAAAGGAGGCCTCAGATTTTGTTAATTAGGGACTAGTCAAGACTTTTGTGAGCTTTCTTAACTGCAAGTTGTGGGTTGCTTTGATGTTTGATTGAGCGTCAGGAATTGCTGTTCCTGGACATTGTAAGAGTAGAAAAAACCAAATTTGATGAATAAGCATTACAGTGAGTATCTTGGGATTTTTGATGTCCTGGGTTGCACCATTCTGATGACTTTCCTTCATTTGTTTTGTTCTAGAGAAAGTAAAGGATTCTTGTGTCCTTTTTTATTACCTGGGGTAGTGAGAAGGATTAGCTGATTAATTGCTAGGATTTCTCTGACATGAAATATCAAGCTGGAGAGATGCATGCTCTCTCGTACTTGTTGTCTCGGCTAAGACTTACTTTGAGAGCCAAGATAGATCTTTGGATGTTCATGAAGAAATGTGAGATTATGCTGAAAGTATTTTTGTGACGTTCTTTCAATGATGCACTTCTCAATATTTTGTGGACTTGTATAAGGACACCTCATTAAGAATTCCTCGTTCTGGGCTTCTCTTTATTTAAGTCACTGCTACATATATCATTGATTCATTATTATATGACCTCTAATCAGTACTCAACTCCCAGAAAAGGTTATGTAACCTCTGAAAAGATGGAGCAAATCAATCATTTCAATTTCTTTTTGGTAACCGTTATAGCTTAAGCAGGTAGAAACAACATGAAAAACCGGTGAATACGGCAAAGATACTGTTAACTTGTGATATTTTGAGTCTTATGTTTCGATTTTGTTACAAAGACCCAAAGAATGGAATAAATATGCCACTTAGTGTTTTATCATGTTTTTATACTGAGTGAAGGTCCCTTTTAGAGTTTTCTATTTGGTTCTATACCGTTCTATCTGAGAAATGGTAAATTAGCAGACATCTGTTGCCAATGTTTACTCCATTTTTCTTTCTCTAACATTTATAACTTTTCAGGGAGACATTACTTTCGTACATCAGAGATGGGAATAATGTTCAAGTTTTGAGTTCGTTGAGTGTGTTTGCCACGCTGTTACAAACAAAAGGTTGGGCTGTTGTATCTTTCTAGTTACAATTCCTTATTCGGTATATACTGCCATTTATTATCAACATTTGCTGTTACAGAACTGGATGAGTCAATGCTGGATGCTCTTGGAATTCTTCCTCAGCGCAAAAAGCAGAAAAACTCTTGCTAGTAAGCATTATTGATTCTGCATTTCTTTGGCACTCTTGTAAATAAATTTAGCAAAGTGCCTTGCTTGTAATATTCATCCTTTTGCTTTATGTACGGTAGTTAAATGACATTAACTCCTAGAGTGTTATGCACAAAATTTGGACCTCAAAAAACTAATGTTTGAAAATTCATTCAGTGATACTTTGAAGGAGTTGGCCGTCTGATCAAGACTTGTTGATGATCCATTATATACCCATTGCTATTGAAGAGATTATCAAGCTGTTAACATTTTCTGAATTTGTTCTCATGTACATCTTTGGTCAGTTTTCATTTCATTATCACTTTTTCCTTCAATAAGTTTTTGTACTGTTTTAACTCATCTGGAAAACAAATTGTTGTTTTTCAAATTCTATTTTAAGTAGATGATAGTTTTAGTATAGTTAACTAGGTTTGCTTCTCATACTCTCCCTTCTGCTTGAAGCCTGTGTTACTATTGTTCTCTTCTGTTCATTATCTTGTAGGAATCTTTGGTTGGTGAGGGTTCTGGCGAAGAGCAACTGTTTTCTTCTGAAAGCATTTCAATGAAAGATGGTCTAAGTGGTGAACTAGATGGTTATCTACAAAGAATCAAGGTATAAATTGATGTTCCCCTCCTTTCTGCTTCAATTCTCGAGCCTTTTCCTTTAGCTTTTGTGTCATTCCTTGTTGGTGTGTAAGTTTGATGTATGAGCATCGCTCATGCGTATGTTTCTGTCATACTTGTGGCTTTAATCCCAGCAACCAATTTGGCATTTAATGGGAAAAGCTCTCAATTCTTCTTGCTATGATATATGGAAATCAAATACGTACTGTTACAATGCTGGGAAAGAACTTCATCAAGTCTTTTCTGTGAAGTGTAAAACCTCTTCTGTTATTATTGTTTGGAGTGTAATATATGATCTTATCGCCACTTGGATTAATTTGGGATCTGTGAATATTAGGGCGATTCTTGGGTTTTTAACTATCTAATATCCAACCTTGTCATGATGGGCCTTGTCTTTATTGTAGCGCCCATTCCCCAGTTCTTTGAAAAAAAGACGGAGAAGCTTAATTCAATGAACATGATGTATCTGTATCTCAAATTGGTGTTATTAATATCAATCTTATTATGATTGGTCCATCGTATACTTTGGGCTCATTTCATAAGGGGCATTCCTTAGAAAATGATGTTTAAGTTTTAGCAACTATTCCCGTATCAGAATAAAGATTTCCTTTTCTGAAGGTTGAAAATTTGGCTTTCCTTTGACTTCATGTCTCTTTCGTTTCTTTAATTTGCATGGTTTAGTGATTACCTAAGCACGATATTTTGTTCTTGGAGCTCTTTTAGGTTAGGAAGACTTCTAATCTGTAGTGGGTCATTGTTGTACTGTTGGTGTTGTTCTTGGTTGTTAAGTCCCTCTGGTATTTCTCTGAATACATGACACTAATCAAAAAGCAATAACTTCCTTACACTTTTCTTTTGCACTTGTCCTTCTAACAGGACCAGTATTGTGTGTCAACTTCAAGTACAGAAGAGGGAGCAAGCCCTAGGTGCCACAGATTTCAGGTAAGTTGGCTATTGAACAAAATTCTGGTTTTAGAGGCTACTTAAATTTTCTTTTGTGATAGGTCTATGTAATTTTCCTGGTGATTTCCAATTTGTGCTTTGGTTAGGTTTATGTCTTCAAATACTCATCTAGTCCTTATTTCAGTTTGGTTTAGCTTGTTGGTTTTTGAGTTGAACCCCACTATTAACAACCCTGTTACTTAGGTAGTGATTTGTCTTTTGTGACTCATATATATTGGCTAAGATCATCCTAGAAGTTTTGGCCTTTTATTTGTGAACCGTAAGAGTTATGCACTCTTTTGTTCTCAATTGTGTGCACTTCTTAAGAAACTTTGCGCAATGATGATTGGATGATGTGCTTGTTTTCCACTACAATACAATTGTTTGACTATCTTTTTAAAAATTTTGGCGCATTCTTTCAAGTTGAAATTGATGAATTGCAATTGATGAATTGCTTTTTTGTTGGGACCTTTCTTGAAGGTGCTAGATGCGTTGATCGCTCTTTTCTGTCGCTCAAACATACCAGGAGAGCGTTGTGGGATGGGGGCTGGCTTTTGCGCCAATTGCTTCCCCATGGCGAAGCAGAGTTTAGCAGTCATCATCTCGTATTGCTCAAAGTAAGTGTCATGTCTGAATTTAGGGGGAGATATAATCATAAATAGTAACCTTCCAGGAGCTGCATTTAATCACACTTGATGAACTTCTATTGTTGTTTGTTCTTGGAAAACAAAGTATTAAGTGGTGTCAAAGTGACCAAAGCAGTCTTATCCACTGGGATGCTCCTTTATTTTGTGGAAGAGTCTCTCAGCAAATCCCTAAGTTTTGACGAGTGCTGCTTTGATGAATTCTGGGTTTGCTGCCGTGATAGCATGTGCAACTGAAGTGAGAATGAATAAGCAAAATGCAGTTATAATTAAATTGCAAAGCATTGGCCCCTGGGAATTATGATATCCTTTGTGTATTTTTGTTTTAACACTGGCTTTTGTTTTCCTTCTTTATTGGTTGATGCTATGGAGGTGTATTAGTTTTAGTTGCTATTTTTGCCATCAAACCATGAATGAGAAATTTTGGAATTTGCTATGGCTGACATACATGATCAGGTAATTGTTTGGTGAAGATGCAACATTGTTTCGTGTGTCATGAACTCTCATTTAGTAGGTCTTTTTTTCTATTTTAATGACAAGCCAGCAAATGTTGAGGACTAACTTGGCAGCCTTTTAATGCAGGAATCATACAGGAGCTGTACTCATGCTCTTTTACAGGAGACTAGAGGATCGTGGCCCGATTTGGTCGTCACAATCATTATTGATGAGTGGAAGAAGTGCAAAAGAGGTATTTGACTTAGTTTCCAAACATTGTCTGGTCTCACATGAGGTTTGTTTATGCATCTGAAGAATTACGTTCCATTTTTAGCAATTGAGGCTTCATCCCCAGAAAGGAGCCTAAGAGCATACTCTTGTCACAGTGGAAGTTCCATGAAGGTAAAAGCCGTAGCTATTCTCCCAGAAGATAAGATGATACTCATCACTATGTTTTTTTAACATCTCACTGGTGTACTCTTCGCAGAGATCTGTGTACCATATAACTTTTCCACTTTGCAGATGATTAGTCTTTCTCTTTCTTTTAACAGAGGTTGCTCCGAGTGAATCATCCATCCCTGCTGGTGAAAGGATGTGCGAGGTGGTAAAGGTCTGTTTCTGTTTACAACAACGTTTAATTTTCTTTGTTTTGTCCATTTCAGTAGTGGTGCGTGAGAATGATCTTCTCAAGATTCGTCCTCCTCTACAGCCTCACTTTGCAATCACATGGATGCATTCGGATTTCTAAGAGAATATCTTGATATTTATTGTCAGCCAAGTGATTCTCTACATGCCTAATTGTTTCTGCCTTTTGTTTTAGGTGTTCGTCCTACATCATCAACTTCAACTATTTTCCCTTGGTAGAGCTTTGCCAGAGCAGCCTTCTATTAATCCACAAGGCGATCACCCGGAAAATTCACGTGCAAAAACGTCTAGACTCAATGTCTCTGTTCCAAAGCCTGGCACTGAATTAAAAGTTGGTAAGTCCAAGAATAAGTTCAAAAGTTTACTCTATTATGGATTTATCTAGAATTTAATGTTGCTGTTAACTGAAGTGGAGTTACAATGTTAAAGAAACTGGTTTTGAAGAGGGTACTTCAAAAGTTATTGTTTTCAGAAATCATAGAGATTCGTAATTGGTATTTGTTTTAATTTATGTTTTGCTGAATAGGAGTAGATCTTTCTTCTATGACTAATTAAATACATTGGGTTATTCACCACTCCAAGTACCTTAACAAACTTGAAGACTGAAGGTTCTGACAATTGGGCTCAACTAAAGAGGAAAATGTAAAACGCTCTTTTGCTGGGGTTAATTCTTAAGGTTGGGGTCAAGTTCACGAGAAGATACAAGTTTCTTTGCTTTGTCAACTTTTCCAATTTCATACCAGTCAAATCTGCATTACTTTTTGTGTAAGATGGTGTCGTAGGATTATCATGTGGCTTACTTAATGTTGCTGCTTATGGTCATCTGCAGTTGATGCTCTGCCATGTAGGATTGCCTTTGAGAGGGGTAAAGAACGTCACTTTCGCTTTCTTGCTGTCTCTGCCGGAATTTCAGGATGGCTTATTCTCGCTGAAGAATTACCATTGAAGCAGAACTATGGAATTATCCGTGTTGCTGCACCTTTGGCTGGTTCAAATGTACGGAAAGCTGGTGCAATGGTGTCGTTTCTGTTTTGTCACTTATTTCATTGTATAGATTGTGTTTGTCGGTGATGAAGAATCTTTTGTTCTCAAAGCTGGCTTTTAAATTTTGCCTAAATGGGCTTGCTTCCTTGTGTTTTCAGCCAAGAATCGATGACAAGCACCCAAAGTGGTTACACTTGCGAATCCGGCCATCCTCAATACCCTCTTTGGATCCCACAAAAACTTCAGATGGAAAAGTGAAGCCAAGAGCTATGGTGGATGGGAGGTGGACCCTGGCATTCAGGGATGAGGAGTCTTGCAAGACTGCTTTGTCTATGATTGTTGAGGAGACAGATCTGCAGAGTAATGAGGTAGAAGAGACTAAAACCTTTACTCGACCTTGAAAATACCTTAGGTTTATCTGACATTTTTCAGCACGAGACTTCCTCTTAAACTGAAAGCTTTCCACCCAACAATTAATTTCTTGGTTTTAAGCTGAAAAAAATAGTTTACTTTTGTGGGGGTGAGATTTATTAGGATTATTCACCCTTTATAGGAGCCCTGTCTGTAGATACACCAAAATATAGATTAGCTTCCTCTGTGTCATTCTTTGTAAATGAGTGTTGTGCCTGATTTTTTATTTATCAACCTTTTCCCTTTTCTTTAGCAGCTGCTGTCAAGAGTGTGTATATTTCATGGGTCAAAAGCTGTAAAATCATTGTACATCTCAGACAATCTCATTAGTGAATTTTTTAGAGCAATTTTTTTCACAAGATCAAGAGTTCCTAGTGTGTTCAGAACATTTTGTCCCTGCATCAATGGTCTGCACATTGAAATTTTGCGGTTACTTTTGCAGTTCTTTCTGGATTTAACGAACTGGAGAAAGCGCTTCGAATTTTTGGAATCTTGGGAGAGATTAAGCAAAACATAATCTGAATTTTGAGAGGGTGAACATCAGGTTGGGAGGTCAATTGCTTGAGATATATTAGTGCTTTGTGCAGGTGACACTCAGGACAGTGATGGTATAGGTTGTTGTCTTCTGAGTGTTGCCTTTCTACAGATTTTTCACATAACTGCTGCAGACAAGTGGTTCAGTGAAAATTCTCATTGACTGTGTTTGTTTCAGAGTTTCCCTCGGAGTTCTGTCTTAAGCAGGGGAACATAACTCTTTCTTGAATCACCTAAAATCGAATAACCAAATAATGCAGTTTTAATTTTTATGTCATGCGAATGCCCGCAACAGAATTGCAAGGAGAAGTTGCCAGTGGAATTTGCACAGGCCATAAAAATGCAAAGGAAAACGTTAATGAGTGGCCTTGGGCCCTTATTAAAACTTTTTAAATGTGCTTTGGAAATTTAAAATTTTGCTTTGAAGTGAGTTCATTAAAATGCGCAATTCTTCCATTTTCAAATTGTTATTTCCATTTTAGCTAACTCAATTAGTGCCCAAGGGGTGCTTTTGTTAACGAGATCCAAAAGCAAATATCAAGAAAAATGGAGGGCCTGAACTAGTGGCTGAAAGAGGGTAATGAGTTGGTTAGGGGTCTGTCAACTAAAGGGAAGTGATTGAAGACATCCATGGCTCACTGAATGAAAAACATATTGGACTTGTACGATTATTCTACAGATATGTTCCAGCTAATGGATCATCAATCGATTTGGGTGAGGAAGGTATTAAGTTAGGTATTGGAATTCAATCAGAGTATGCCCATCATTCCCCTATTATAGACAAAACTTTCTCAGTGAACTAGGACTAGGACACTTGACAACTTTTGTAAAGCTTTGCGAGTATGATTATCATATCACAAATTGGGGAGAGAGAGAGAGAGAGAGAGAGAGAGAGAGAATTATTACGTGTTCTATGATAGGAGGACAGGTCCCACTTCCGCCGTTTGATGCAATAATGTCTTGGTTTATTATGAAGCCTTTAGAGTCAAGGTAATGATGCAGATTCTAAAGAAAGGATTTTGAACTAGAAAGTGTCATTGGCTCGTAGTGGAGAAGAAGATGCGTTCCTGTGTCTTTATAGAAGCCAATAGAAAAGGTTATGATGACTCCTTTTCTGGTTTTAAATGCCTCATCATACAAGTGACCACTTATTGCAGTCAATACAGTGGATGAAGCCATAGGTGTCGATCTTGCTCAGGATAACATTATATATGCAAAGAAAGGGCTCTTTACTAACTTTGGTTGCTAAGTGAATTCCACATCCTCCCGGTCCTAAGCTTCCCACTTTTGTTATCTTCTATGATCTTTGCTCCACTTTATAGCTTATTTTATGCACATTCTTAATGCACAATTGTCAACTGTTCATTGTGTTTTTAATGTCGATTGTGGGTGCTGCCATCCTCACTCACTACATTTGATTAATATTCACAGATTCTTAGTGGGAGGAGTATGTCATGTGAAGGTTACATATTAACATGCTAGATGCGGACACATCCTACTGACAACTGAACTCGGTAAAGGTTGACACTAGAAGGATGATATGCACGCTAGGGTTGAAGAAGAGAGAGAATCTGTTAAGAAGAGGAGTAGGAAGGGACTTATATTGGTCAAGATTACTGTGCTCTTAATGGTGCTAGTTTGGTTTGGTTAAAAGGGACTAAAAAGATCGTCTGATAGCCTACTTTTAAAAGGACATGCCAATTATGAGAAATTGAAATCGACTATGAATCAACTAGTTCAAATGCAAGGCTGAAAGAGCAATTTAAGTCCATACGTTGATCATCATGAAAGAGTCTTTAGATGGGGTCAACTTCCTAATCTCGGAAGCTCAAAGCAAAGTATAGATCATAATTGTGTAGCTTGGCACGGCCAATCCTCACAAAAATGTTCATGGAAATTTCTAGTATGTAAAGTTAGCTATATCCACGTAATCACTATCTCTGAGATTCAAATGAATATATGTGATTGTTAACCTCCTTTATTGTCTTTATGTGGAACTCCAAAACACATGATTGTTGTTTATCGTGCATGTGTGGTAAGGTTTCCTTTATGGCTCATCAATTCATCACACGCGCGAGAGAGAGAGAGAGAGAGTCTACAGGGAAAAGGCTAACAACAAAGAGTGAACCAAACCAAATAAACACATCCCCTTATGGACATTAGCAAGTTACATAAACAGATTAGTCCCCGTAGGAAATTTGGATTTTCTTGGGCAGGCATGTGCTCATGAACCCTTCTTCCAAGTTTCCTTCACCTTTACCCCTAAACAGAGCCTAAAACTTATACCATCCCTCCCCTTACATGTGACTATTTGCAAGGCTGTTTGGAAAATGTCCTTTAACCATTTCTCAAACAAACTGTTCAGAAAAAACCCCCCACCAGCTACTATCTCCTCTAAAACCCCCTCCTCTACACTAAACCTAACATTATTTGCATCCCCGTATACCCCTTCGAAAGATTTCTTTATCATGGACAAGAAAAACTCCATCGTCTCCCTATCTCGAGTCAGGCTTCGGTTAAAGGTGAACCGGTTCTCAATCAATTCCAGGAATGTCTGCGGGCATTGGATTTCGCCTGAACTCTCGCGGGTCAAGTCACTTGAATTGGGGCTCAAGTCCTCTGGTTTCCCGCCAGGTTCATAGTCCTCATCGGCCTTCATATTCAGATCAATGGCATTGAAGCTGGACTGCCTCGACAATACTTCCTCGATGTTTCCTTTCTCAAAGGAACCCAAATATGCACTCTTGTTCCCATCCGTTCTCGGTTTTTCATCTTATCTGACAAGCCCCACTCGGACTTCCTCTTGTGATTAGAATAGGTTGTTGTTTCAATGACCTTTACAGTCATCTGAACTGCTGAACTCTGTCTGATTCGACCATCATAGCCCGTGGAGTCCCCACTAGTCAATATGAACACAACTTGACCTTGGTTTTGTTCTCCCTGGCTTGAATCTGTAAATTTTCCAGTCTCGAATCGGTCAGCGAGGTACCTAATGAATTGCTTGTCAGCCAAATCAATGTCTTCCACCAAAACCACAAGTTTGTCATCATTCTTTGAGATCCTTGCCTCTATTTCATCCGATGAGGCCTCCTTGTCACGCTTTGTTCTCATGTTCATCTGAAAAAGGAAATCAGCTGACCCAAACATTGACTCTGCAATTGAATGCGCCAACCTTCTCTTTCCAACCGTGTCATTTCCCAGAATCAGTAGCCAACTATCCTTCTTGGTGCATTTGGCATCGAACAAGGCCTCCACAATTGCAGGAATTGTTTCAGATTGCCACGGCACATTATCCTGAAGCAACCGTCGCATGTTACCTCGCAGCAACATCCTCTCAATATTCTGCTCTGCCAGTTTCCCGGATCATCCAAAAGGGAATTGCCAAGAGTGAGAGTGATCTTCACCTCCTTTCCTTCAGTGTTCTTGAGAGAATACAAGTTCGGTTCTGGCCTACCATGCTTATTCTCAGTCCAGGCACCAGAATTGAACTCGATGGTACAGGATTGTTGCCGTCTGAAACGGGGCACAGTGTTGGAACCCTGATTGGGCTTCAATGGCGAGCTAGCAAACGAGATTGAATTTGCATCAGGGAAGATGGTGCTTTGAGTAGGCCACCAAGGGTGTGACAATGTGCTGCAGTAGGCCTTCCCTACGGAACTTTGATTGCCATACAAGGTCGAAGTACTGTAGCTTCTTGTCCTGTCCCGGTGGAGTCCATGGCATAATCTGTTCCATTTTTCCCTCAGCTCAGCCAAGTCTTGCTGCAAATTACACAACTTTAGAGGTAAGTGCATTGCTAGAATGATGCACTCTTTACGGGTATGAATTATTGTAGATAACTATAAATGGACAATGCAAGGTATAAAAGCACAACCAATTTTGTACAAATGTACCTTGCGGAGAGCATCTTTGCCTTGTCCTAGAAGCCAGGATGGCAAAAGTTTCTGCTGATTAGATTTGAATAGGTCAGCTTCTTTCTCGTAGTTGGAGGTGCACTCAGCACAGCAAGTGAGGCCATCTCGTTCCTCCTTGCTCAGGTGCTTTATTTCCAGCACCTGAGGTGGACTCGCCAAAGGTTGTTTTGAGTTGCTGTTGCTGCAACATGTGGATGTATGTACACGTTAGAAGTGTTTGCAAGAAGAAAGGGCCTCAGTAGACAACAAGAAACCAGAGAGAGAGAAAATTGTCCTCCTTAAGACACTCAAAAGTTGGAACTTATTTGTCTCGTTAATGAGAAAGTGTCAATTTTCTCATTGCTAAAATCTGTTAGTCTAATTATTGCCTCTCTTTCGACCAAAAAAAAAAAAAATTATTGCCTCTTTACGTGTCATAAATAGACGCAACTCAGTTAAAGAAACTGAATGTTAGCAAATTTTTTTTTTTTTACATATAAATGTAGGAAAAATAATATACACATAGGCATGCACGCGCACAAAGGTGTTGGTTAAGCACTTGGAAAAACCCATACCCAAATTTGGCGAAAAATTCATGATCACCATAGGAACTGGCATGGCCTACTCTAGAAAAATTCATGTTCTTTTTTCCCAGATCTGTGTAAAATTTTCTCACGTTTCACTAACTCTAACAGCATTTTTTTTTTTTTTAATTTCATAGTCGGTAAGTACGGTCATGATATATTTAATTATCACTTCATTAAAGCTTTTAGTGGGAAAACGAAAACCGAATATTTGATTTTGCTCTCATGGTTCAAGAAAGCTGCAATATACATGGGTCGATCCTAGGACTTCCTGAATCCTAGAGTAATCATCGCCCTATCTCCGAATACGAAGCAGTTCCACAAAAACCGAAAGGCAAATTACAGAAAGTCAAATTGGTCGCCGAAAGTCCAGACAGCCAATCTTTTTATGCTGCAGAATTTTCTTTTTCCGATCTGGAAAGAAACGTTGTCCGCTTAAAAAAATTTTGGGCTGGTGAGATTTTCCTTAGTGAAGAATAATCATGTTACAAGGTAAAGTATATGCTGACAAAAACAATATGTAAGAAACAGAAGGGACAGTCATTCACGCCTGTGTCTCCACAAAGCATACTTTTTCTTGACAGGCGCTTCAGGTCTTACTTTGATACCGTGCATCCGCAGATCAGTAAAATACAAACACAACGTTTCAAAAGAATGACTGAAAATGGAAGACACAATGATTAAAGCTAGATATACTATAATAAACCATGTGAACCAGCCAAAACCGAGAGAGAGAGAGAGAGAGAGAGAGAGAGAGAGGACCTGGATGCATGGAGGCTCAAACCGAGGCCGCCAGATGGAAGAGAAACAGCTTGGAGTTCCCATTGACCTTCCAAAGCAGGCTGTTTCATTTGGCATTTCATGTACGTCTGAATATTTGCCGTTGCCATTAGCCAAACCTTTGTACATGAACCACCGCTGTATTCTGCTAATAACCTGCCCATCTCTGTAACAAGATGATCCACTGGGCTGTATACCACCGACACTTCACCGTTTTCTCACCCCCACCATTACTAGTTTCCAAGGTCCATTTCAAGTCTCCCGTATAGATTATCACACCTCCACCACTTGATCCAGGTGCAACAGAATGATCATGAATCTTTCTCTTGAGTTCTGAAATGTTTATCTCCACCTCCTCTCTCTTCATGTACCTCAAGGAAACGGGTGCAAATTCGAACTTTATGAAGTGGGCCGATTTGAGCTCCTCAGGAACCTCTCCTTTCTCGATTCTTGCCATCAGCTCTCCAATAAGGCCATCATTCTGTGAAAAGCAGTCACCCACTATCACAACATTCCTTCTCTTATTCTTCCGCGACAGTACCTCAAGAACCACTTTGACGTCCTCCTCCTTCACAGGATTATTAACAGGATCTGTGACGAAGCAGTTGCTCAAAACTCTCTTCTGGGGAGAGAACAGAACTGGGTTTGCTCAGGAGAGTAGTTGAACAAGTGGGTCTGCCAGAAACTGCCACTAGGGTTTATGACCACTTCTCTCTGTTGGGCCGTATCGGCAGGCGAAGGAGCAAGGCGAAGAGAAGACCCCACCGGAGGAGCTGTAACACTGGAACACAGAAGAAGCCGAAGAATCCTCTATGTTGCTCTTCACTGCGGTGCTAGAGAAGCCAGCCTCTCTCATGACCCGACTCACACCTCGGGTCATCTAGGATGGATATGACCAGCTGTTCCAACTCGACTTTGATGGTCAAGAGAGGCTGTTGCTGCTGCTGCTCAATGCAACCCCTCCTCTGGTGAGCCTGGGCTCTCTTGAGGGCGGCGATCAGGGCATTGGAGGAGAGGCCTGTTGGCCATGGAGCATTGGGCCTGGGGTCGTGGGAAGCCTGTTGAGCGCGACATTGAAGCAAAGCTCAAGAGCTCTGCATTGGAGAGGATGGTGGTGGTGAGGATGAGGATGAGGATGAGGATGAGAAGAAGGTGGCTGAGACTTGAGACAGGCTCTCCTCAAAAGGCTCGACCTTGAGCTCAGAAGGGTGGCAGCAACATGCAGGGGAGTGACCTGGGCATGGCCTCTCCTCCTTGCAAGGCTGAGAGAGTGCTTCAGGACTGAAGCAGCCTCTGCTGTGAGGGTCTGTTGGACCGTGTAAGCTCCTGCACGCATCACACTTGACCGAAACCCCCCCTCACCACCCCCCCTTTTGTGACCAGCTCACTGTTCTGGGGACTATTGTTGAGCTGTTTCTTCTCTGTTGAGCGGTGCGTGAAGATAACCCCAACCCCCTAAAAGAAATCTTTCTTAACTTCAAGTTAAGAGAGACCCAGAAAGCTGGCTTTCAGGCTCCGGCTTTCTTTCTCTATTCCTTTGTTTGGCTAAGTTGAAACTGAGAGTCTTGCAAGACTCAGGAACGTTTCTCGAATGGGAATGGGTTGGCTCCTTGTGAGAGTCGTGGAAGAGAGAGAGAGACGATGAAGGAAGCTGAATATGTGGCTTTAGAAAAACAAGACTAGACCAAGCAGCCTTCTTTATACTTCTTCGCCAAATGAGATGAGAGCTATTTATTTGCTTTATTTATTTCTCCCCTTGTTGCTCTCTTTCTATTGTGTCTGATCAATATAGCTTTTCAGCCTTTTTATTTCCACTTATTTCTCTCTCTCTCTCTCTCTCTCTCCCTCCCCCCGCCCCTTCCCCTTTCCGGTTTTTTAACTTGTCACAGACAGTGGTGGTAGTACCCCCATCATTCTTTTGGGAAGGCCAAGGCCGGTCTAATTAATATCTCAGTAGAATCGTAGGTGCTTGTTTTGGTGATAATTAAGACTAAAGCCACTTTATAATAATCATTTTTGGCTTCTGGGGACTTACAAATATCATCGGATGGGAGGAAACTTTAATGGCATGATTTGCCTGTGCCTCTTAAGACAATCAAGTTCAAGATGATCTGGTGGTGATGGAAAGCTGCAACAAAAGATTTTAATCTCCAAGGGACTCGGTTATTTAAAATTTCCGTTTTCACTGCCACAGCATGCATGCAATATCTCAGTTAAGATTCAGATGGAATTGAACGTAATATGATAATGCGATGCATGCAATTGATAAAATGTCGTTTTTAGTTTTTCTTTTTCTTTTTCATTGCTACGGAAATGTGTGTTTACGCAGGGGAGGAAGGGTCGTGTGTGGGGTCCGCAGTTCAAAACTCTCTCTCTCTCTCTGATGAGAGAGCTTTTGTCCTTTCTTCTTTGCTTTTCTTTATTTTATTTCCCACATCACCCTTTGAATGGACAGAGAAAGCCATCAGAAATTCGAGAAAAAGTACTAAAGGGAAAAGGTGGAAAAGTGGCAAAGATTACAGGAGATCAAGCTAAACTCCCATCTTTTTTATTTCCTTCCTCTGGTTCGTCATTTGTCGTTTATGCGTAAATATTTCACAATTTTGGTTTGATCTAAACAGAGAGAAAAGACGCTCTCTCTCTCTCTCTCTCTCTCTCACGCCAATCCTCGTAGAGGGACAGCATTTTATTCCCCAAGTACCCAAAAGCAACCCTCTGTCTGCTATCCTACAAAGCATTATTGACGCTCTCTCTCTCTCTCTCTCTGATCTGTACTATACTAATCACTTTCTTGTCTTAAACACCTCGTCCTTTCTCTAACCGCCCACTTAAAACTCATATTACTTGCCAAATAAAGCAATGCAAGGCATCGAATTTACTGTTTTAGTGGTTGAGTGTCACGTTTGCACTTTGCCAATTAAGCATCTCCACGTTTCTATGCACGGGAGCTCTCTGTTACCTGATACCATTCCCCCTTCCCTCAATTCCATTCGCGCTAATCTGTATGGTGCAAGACATCCACACTCAATAATGCATCCGGGCAGCAGTAGCCGTGCGATGCGTGTGAGGATTACGGAGGAGAAAGGTTTGTAAGCAAAGGACACTTTATAGTGGGTCAAAAAAGCCATTGAGAAAATATGTCTTGTTGAGTTGGACTTTTCTTGAAGCTGAGTACACCACTGCGCGCATATCAATCCTGCATGCAGTCAAAGTCGTAGAAATCGTCTGGTTCCCTATTCTTTCAATCAAATTCCAAATTAGTTAAATGCGTCAACAAAGAGAAAAGGCTGAATGATAACTTGCAGTAAAATCCCATATAATGAGTACTCTTCTCGTGATTGAAAACATCATGCAATGATGTCGATGTTTGATTAAGAGAAAAGGCCGGAACAGTGAGTAGTGTGTGATGAGGTGGGACATGCTCATCATTCCCTCTTCATCTTTAAAGCAATGTAGCACTCCATTAGTGCCTTGTACATGTATGACAACAAGAATCCTTGTGGGTTTCCCATCGCTTGAGTTACATAAATTCTGATGCTATCGATTTCGAAAGAGAGTGCCAAATCAGTGGGAGGAGGAAAAAAAATCCCCTTATTTTCAAAGTGATTTAAAGTGAGGTAAGAAAGAGAAACGTTGGTTTACTCTTCTTACAAGGAAAGTATCGGTTTTGCTTTATGGGATTAACTGAGATTCCCGCAAAAATGTCTTTTTGAATCGAAAGATACAATCTTTCGGACTCCGAATGATTTGGTTTTCATTTTGCCTGACATGAATTCTACAAAGCACTAAAAGGATAAAACACTAACTACACTGAACCTGACATCCATGCCCCACTCCCAGAAAGCCCAACCCCCTAATTTTTACATGATTTTGCCACCGATGTTTTAAACCACCGAAATTAAGACGAGAGCATCGCCAAAAAAAAAAAAATCTCTTTAGTTGACTTCATATCTAGATCATTAGTCAAATGCTGGATTTTCGGACTAGAAGAGATATGATTTTCTTTTTTTTTTTTTTACATCTCAATCCATATCATCATCCACACTCATTTTATGTGCTTATGATATAGATGTCACATTTGCTTCCAACTTGATGACCAATTATATGCAACTAAAAATTTGCATTCCTAATATCCTTCTTCTTTCTGCAATTTGAGCCTACAAAAGTGGTTCAAAAAAGAAAAGTCTATAGATGGAGAAAACAAAAATAAGATCAATTTTCTGAGGCATGAAAGCACTGCAATAGGCCCTAGTGGTTGTAGACCTTTTCTTTTTACTCTGCATTGAATTATAGAAGGAATATGAACAACACAATTATATATAAAGCCCAACAAAGAAATGAAAGGCAAAGAGGGAATCTTCTTGTTTAGGTGTATTTTTCTATTGTGGTTTGGAGGTTCTATTTATAAGCAAGTTAAAGAGAGGGTTGGTGAGAACCAAATTAAATTAGCCAACCGTGAATTTAAAAATCAAGCAATTTTTATTTCACTGATGGTTGTCAGAACTATTACAAAATCGTTACAAAATAATGGCTTTCAAATTTCTAAAACTGTTGAAATATTCAACAATCTCCCACATATTTCATAAGGTTTTGAAAAGAAAGGAAAGAATTATGTAGACTTATTAATTGAATGAACTGCATAGGAACTAGTGCCTTTTGGGCAACGAACCAAACCTAGAAAGAATAAAATATAATTTACAGAATTATTGGTGAAGTTTGAAACTTCTATAAATCAAGAATTTCTTTTTATGAATTGTAATTTTAACTGATCACATTACACCGCACAAATCTGTTGTACAAAATGGTTTTGTGCTAATCTATTGGGACTACCCAGGTGGCCACCCTTCTCATATGAGAAGTGACAGATGGGAGTTTGATTCCCCACTAAGGGTGAGGACATTTAGTTTCAAGTATGAGGTTTCACTCTTACGCTATAAAAGTAAGACAAAAGTTTGAGAGTGAGTTGAGAGTTTGTGTTAGACAAACAAAAAAAATAAAGAAAATGGCTTTGTGCTAATAGGCCATGCATGTGCTTGATGTGTTCATAAGTGCTCTAGAAATTTTGCCAAAAATCTCATAGGAGCCGCCCTACTCCACACTTATAAAGGTGATTCCATCAAGTGTATACTATAATTCAAGACATCACTAGATCAACAAGTGATTTGTTATTCCACATATGGACCTAATTTATGGGATCGTAAATCACATAGGTTACTACTATTATTGATTTTTCTTAACTGGCTTAAATCTCATTCCTCTTGATGTATCATTAATTAATTTTCTTCCCAAAGGTTTAGTCTAAAGATTAGCCAAATTCACTTTTGACTTCACATCATCAATAGGTATAATTTCATCTTTAGACAGTTGCTTTATCACATCATGTCTCATCGGATGTCTATTTTTATCATTGAAAGTTTATTCTTTGTAATGGCTATTGCCACTTGGTAATCACAATGCCTAGACACAAAATGTGTCGGTTTCATTCTCAATGAAGGTGTCGGTTTCATTCTCAAGGGAATATCTATGAAGAAGTTTTTTAATTGCTTAGCCTCATTGCTAGCCAATTCTAGAGTTGCAAATTCTAACTCCATGGTGGATTTTGCAATTTTTGTTTGTTTGGTTGATTTTCAAGTTACAACACATCTATCAAGGGTGAACACATAACCGCCGGTGGAGTTTGCCTCATTTGAATATGAGATCTAGTTAGCATCGTTGTATCTTTCCAATATAGTGGAAATTCCACTATACAAAAGGCCATAGTCTATGGTTCTTCTCAAATATTTCATTACTTTGCTCAAGGTGGTCTAATAATCACGGTTATGATTTTGTGTATATCGACTCAGTCTACTCACAACGTTAGTTATATTGGGTCAAATATGGTTCATTAAATGCATTAGACTCCCAATAATTTGAGCATATTCAAATTGAGCCACACCATCTCCTCTATTTTTGTTAATTGGGTATTAGCATCATAAGGAGTACTCACAGACATGACATTAAAGTGTTCATACTTTTAAGTAGCATCTCCACATAATCCTCTTGGTTAAGCATTAGGCCACTATCACTTCCTATGATTTTAACATTGAAAATAACATTAGCTTCCCCCAAGTCCTTTATGTCAAATTTAGAAGTAAAAAAACATTTTGAATTATTTACAACCTCAATGCATGTCCAAATGTAAGCATGTCGTCAAGCTAATAATAACATATTCTCTATCAACAATTTTTGTTTACACACATTTATGTACTCCAGTTAAGGAAAATCAATTATGAACTAAAACTTGATCAAATTTTAATGCCATTTTTTTGGTGCTTGCTTTAGACCATATAAAGAATTAAGGAGTTTACAAACTTCGTTTTCTTGGCCTAGAAGAACACATCCCTTAGGTTGCACCATGTAAATTTCTTCTTCTAATTCACCATGTAGAAATGTTGTTTTAACATCAATTTGGTACAAAAAGATTGTAAATAGAAGTTAAGGCAATTAAAATGTGAATAAGTGAAATTCTATTTTTTGGAGTGCCATATTTATTTTGCTTCTTTGTACAAACAATAGACATCAAACAATTCATTAGAAAGCATACTAATAATTGTGTGCCTACATACCTTATAAGCATGTGTCTATTGTTCCGGCATCTTAATATCAGTCAATTTGGTCTTCGTAAGAGGGAAAGCAACTCCATACACATATAAAGAAAAAAAAATATTGTCATCTTTTGAAGTTGTTGCAATTTAAACTTGAATCTTTAGTATGTCAAGAGATGGTTTAGCATAAAGCATATGTGGTAGTGCTGGTAGCACAACTGTGGCACGATGGTGGTGATAGTGGTAGCACGGTGGTGGTAACGGCACCGTTTCTACTTAGAAATCCATAAGGATTATCCTTAAGATTATTGGAAAAATTTGGAGAAAATGAAAAAAGATCAACTGTTGGAGGCGTGCAAACATTGTCAATTTCACCACTCAGAATATGAAACTTGGTGCAATAGGCTCTAGCAGCTATTCTCCCATGACACAATAGACCTTTCTCTTTACTCTACACAGAATAATAGAAGGAATATGAACAGCAAAATTATATGTAAAAACCAACAAAGAAAGGAAAGAAATGGAAGGAGAAGAGAGAATTTTCTTGTTGAGGTATATTTTTAAATTGTGATTGGGAGATTCTACTTATAGGCAAATGAAAGAGAGGGCTGGTGCGAAACAAATTAAGTCAGCCGGCTATGATATTTAAAAATCAATCTATTTTCCATCAAATGGATCGTTGTCAAAACCGTTACAAAACAACGGCTTTCAAACTTTCAAAACCATGAAATATTCAACAAAAATAAGAGTGCTTGCTAGGCCTTTGATTGAGCAGATCATTGCTAATGGCATGAATACCTTTCTCTGGCACGACTATTGCCATCCTGATGGGCCACTTCTCGATAAATATGGCAGGAGAGTTATTCATGATAACGGGTTATCTTGTCAAGCTAATGTGGCTGCTGTTATCACTAATATGGATTTGGTGTAGCCAAAAGCAAGATCTGATGTTGTGGTTCACATTCAAGCTACTGTATGTGGCATTCTCTTTCCTGGCGATAGGGACGGTAAAGTGATTTGGAATGCTGCTCGAGATAAACTTTTCTAAGTTAATAGTGCCTGGTCTGTACTGAGGAATACAAGGCCAGGAGTGCAATGGCATCACTTGCTCTGGTTTCCTCTCAGTATATCTAAACAGTCTCTCATTTCGTCGTTGTTCATTCTTGAAAGGTTGCCTCCAAAGGACAGAATAATATCCTGGCATTTTAAAGTCGATCCACTCTGCTGTCTTTGTGGCGATGCAAATGAAACAAGGCAACATCTACTCATGAACCGATCTCTCTCTAAAGCTATATGGGCATTTTTTCCAGTGGTTTGTGGCAAGAAGATTTGGACTGGTCGTCCACTCCTTTTGAAGGCATATCCTTGGGTTATATTTTGTATAAGCTAGCTCGATGCCTTTCATTATCATATTTGAAGAGCTAGAAATCATAGGATCCATAAATCTTATGGCTATTAACTCTCTGAGATTACTCGTGCGTGAGATGCAGATTTTCTTAGGAAAGTAAGTAGCTGTTTGTTCTAACGCTCACAGATCTATTTGTTTGGATTGGGGATTCCCTGCATGTTGGTCTTGAGTCACTAAATCCAGTCTCACACGGTGTGAGATGGGTTAGAGAGACGTAAGAGCAGTGTGAAAAGGAGAGCGTGCGACTTTATACAATAAATGTTGGCAGAGCCATCATATGATATGTTTTCCTCGTCTCTCCACCCTTTTTCTTTCTCATCTCACTTTTTCCCCCCTCTCTCTCTCTCTCACACACATAATATTATTCCCTACTTCTTTTGCCTCGGGAAGCTCCCCAATCACTCGCACTTTGAGAGCGTGCAGGTGACGTTCCCGAAATGGGATTGCTTTTGATGTACCATGCAAAATCGCAGATAGCCTTAGGAACTCCCCATTATTTTTACACCGCACCACATGTCTAGATAGACAGACGAATAAGATTGAGAGTGTTTGGTCTTTTGCCGAAAGCCTCGGAGTGAGTCTGCGACATCTTGAAGGCTTGGAGGGGAACTTCGGTCATAACCTGCGAGTTTGTAGGATTTTTCCTCTGGCTAGTAGGTTTTCATTATGCATCGCCCCAACTTGTTATTAGAGCATAGATTCTCATGATGCCGAGATCTCTTTGTCGCACACTGCTTTCGTAAGTTATAGTGTTGGAACACGATAACATTCTTCTCATGAAGCTTATCTCCTTATGAACTAGTATTGTACATATACACCGAATTGGGACAGATTATTTATGGTTCCACATCAATTAAAGTTTGACACTAGTTAAAGTCGGGGCCAATTTCATGTGTTGACGGGAAATTTCTACAAGGGCAACCGCTTTTTTTTGTCTTGTCATCGTTATCTTCTCTCAATTCATTCAGGATATATATGAGAATTTGTATAGGTGTAGGTTTATTCCCCTAGAAATCATCCCAAGGTTCAAGAACTGTGTTGTAGACACATCAATGGACAGTAAAAGGGGGAGTAAAAGAAAAAGTGGGGGTTGTGAGAGAAGCTTTTTTATTGATACTGAAATTTAAGAGACCGATTAAAGTGAAAGAAAACAGAGAAAAGAAAAGGTAATAAAAGTATGTTCTTTTCCTTTCTCACTTCACCCTTTTTTTTCTTATCTCTACTGAATGCCAAAACCATGACAAATCTATCTCATCATTGCTGCCAACCCCTCTTTCTTTGTTCACCAATCCCCATGTCCAATATCAACTCTCTCTCTCATGTGAAAAAAAGACCAATTAACAATTAGCAAGATAGCCCAAGCCACTAACCAAGTGAGTTATTAATCACAATGGATGTCATTTATTACGATATTCTGCTTATAGAAATATTCATTTGTCACATGTTTGAACACGTTGCTTAGTTAATCTGTTTTCCTTAAATAAGCATAGGTTCCAGGGCGGTTTCGATCACTTTTTACATAGCATTCAGGTTGTGTGTCAAACAGATTAAAAAGAAGAAAGGACCGGTAGCATTTAGGTTCCAGAACTTTTGGGATTGTTTTGCATAGGATATGTTTCTTGATAGGTTATCTTGTCTATCAGCTCTAGTAATCATGCTCGCCTCTAACACGCCCGCATAGAATGATATTTCCTGCTTGGTTTTTATCAAGCTTGAAGAACATGAATGTCCCTAGTACTCTCGTAATCAGGGGTAGACCCAAGCTAACTACAAATTCTTGGACTTGGGTGCGCTGCATTACGTCATGTCTCAGTATCAAATGTATATAATTTAATAGCTTGGATTCCTTCTCTCCTTTCTATTTTTAATTTTATTTTGTTATGGTGACCGAGTATATGCTGTGAATATGTCCAGATGACGCAGTGAATAATTGATGGACAAAAGCTTGACACTGGACTGAGAATTGATGGACAAAGGCTTGTCTCCTTACAAACTCCAGATATTGCAGTGAATGGAGGTAGATAGATGCTGCTTTTTTCTATTCTTATTCTTATTCCTTCACCTAGCTAGGGTTTGCTTGCTGTGACTTTGGTAGGGTACGTACCCACATACTATTTAAAAAAATCCGGAAAAAAAAACAAATGAAAAATCTAGCTACCACTGGGAGACAACAAATAGCCACACATTCTATCGACAGTAGCCATCAACCCCACCAAAAAGAATGCATAGGAAAAGAACAGAGAATATTACCATCTCTCTCTCTCTCTCTCTCTCTCTCTGCAAAACGACCGGAGGAGTGCTGGAGCTAAAATAGACAGTTCAAAAATGCTAGAGCAATATAATGCTGGGGTTGGAATAGACTTGTCACGCACGCAGATAATTATGTTGTACGTACATGGTCGTAGCATTTAGCAGCAGATTTAAAAGAAAAATATTCGAAAGCAGGAATAGGTAATGCATGCACCCTACACAGAGACTGCACCGCAAACAGCAGCTTAGCTTGCCGGTGTTTCTGATCGCAAAGCTTGACGTGCCCTCCATTATTGAAAAGGTGGTCACATTGTTTTTGTGCCAACAATCTCTGAATCCTTTTTCTCGTGCAATTTCGTGCTACATTTGCGACGGCTGAGATGACTGCACTTGTTTGCAGGAACCTGTATACAGTTCATGGGTTCGTGCTACTTGTGGCCAAAAATGAGGATGATTTTGCAGTTGCAATGCAGTTTAAGTTGATCTCCGGCTTTTTGTTTTTCCCAGTATTTATTTCTTATGCATAATGAACAGACAAGTGATGCTCTTTTAGAGATAAGTTCGTAATCACTTAAATTTGCTGTTTAATGTCAATTATTACAGAACAAATTATTGCTAAATGATTGTGAAATCAAGTGAAATATGCCCTCTTTTTGGGGAGTATTCAAATTCATGATTTAGCAATTAGCTAAAAGTAGTCTCACACGAGACGTAAGATGTCAAAAGGAAAGCAATCCCCAAGCTCCTTATTTTTGTGGGGATTTTTGCTACCCGCTGATGAAATTCATGTATCAGTAAGTGTCTCAAAGCAGTTGGTAAAAAGAAGTGACCAATGACTTTTTCGTTCCCGGATAACTTGTTGGTAATTTGTCATCACTTTTATGAAAATTATCAATTTTTCTGGTAGTTTTCATGCTACTAAATTTTCTAATAATTTACCAATTTTTGTTTCGATATCTTGTTAAAGTTTTGAATTTACTATCTCTTATATGGAATCACCAAACTATCTAAATTTGAATGACTTTACCAAGTTTTGTCAAATTAAATTACCAAATGGTTCTAGTTTATCACATCTCATTTGAGTTATTTACTGTGTTTGATTTTTCTTTTTTGAATTTAGTGCTTTTTTTTAATTGTACTATCAACTTTTATTTTCCTTGATTAGTGATCCATTGAATTAGTGATGACCAACTTAAATTAGTAGGAATTTTCACCAAATTTTCTGCCATCGAATTTTCATATAGTATTGAGTTACCGACTCTTATTTAAGTTACTTATAGAAGTTTATTCGTTTTTTTTTTTTTTCAATTTACCAACTTTTTTTTTAATCTTAATTAGAGTGATTTACCAACTTTTCTCCAATCATGTTAACAACTAGTCACAAACTTCCATTTGAGTAACCAAGTTTTCAATTATCAACTTTTCTAATATTTTATCAAATTTCACTTATGATTCCTAACTATGCTTCAAATTTCTCAGGTCTTATAAAAAAAGTACTAACTTTAATTTAAGTTACTTATTAACTTTTTTCCAATTAAATTCTCAACCAATTGTCTACGTACTCCTATTTGAGTTAGTTATCCATGTTTATTTATTTCAAGTTTTTCATTGAATTACTCAATCAAAAAAAAGTTGGAAGGTCATTTGAACAAGGCAAATAATGTCACATAATAATTGATAGGTTTAATGTGTTGGTAGTAAAGGTATATAAAAGTTTTGTAAAAACAAGAGAAGTATTTTTTTTTTTTTTTTTTGTCAAAGGTAAGAGAAGTAGGTAATTTAAAAGGAGACATGCAAACTTAGGTAAACTAACTCAAATAAGAGTTGGTAATGAATATTATTCAGTAATTTAATCAGAGAATAATTGGTAATCCCTCTATTGAGGTTGATAGCTTTGGAAAAAGAACTAGTGAATTCAATTTTTTTTAACAGAGCAAATATAGTTTTTCAAACAATATGAAAGTTTCTAAATTGAAAAAATCAAATAAACTCGGTAAGCAACTCATATGAGAGTTGGGAACTTCAAGTTAGTTGGCAACTTAATTAGAGAAAAGTTGATAAGTCACACAAATAAATTTTGTTAATTTCATAGGATTGTTAGTAAATATATGGCGTTGGCAAGAAATGTAAATAAAAGCAGATAAATGAGAAGACAAAAGAACTTGGTAATTTAATATTTATATTTCAAATAAACATCGGTTACTAACTGAAATGAAAGTTGGTAATACAAACTCATGTATAAATTAATAAGAGAAAAGTTAGTGATCACTCTAATTAGGGTTGGTGATTTCTATAAAAAGAATTGGTAAATTTCTTATTTTAGTTAAGATAAATACATTATACAGTTAGTAAATCAATAGAAAAGTTAGTAATTTAAAAAAAAAATTAAACACAACGTTAATTTGCTCAAATGAGAGTTGGTCAAAACTTCTAAGTACCCTAATGAGAAAAAAAAAATAGTAAGTTACACGATAAAGATTGGTAAGTTCACATTAGAGTTGGTAAATTTAAAGTATTTTGTAAGAAAAATAAAAGTTGGTAAACACAAAAAAAAAAAAAAAAAGAGTTTATGAATTAAAAAATCATATAAACATTGTTAAGAACTCCAATTTCAACTAGTAATCCAAAAATAGTTGGCAATTTAATTAGAGAAAACATAAAAAGTTTAGATTAGAAAATCCATAAAAGAACTGATAAATACAAGGTGCTACTAAAAAAGACAAATAAAAGTTCATCAAAGATAAGAAAAGTTAGTAAATTTTAAATTGCTACAAGAAGTTGACAACTTCATGAAAGTGTTGGTAAGTTAACAACAATAAACTGAGAAATTAGGTGATTGGTGTTTTTGCTAATTTTTAAAAAAAAAATTAAATAACCTTTTGAAAAGTTCATTAATACGGAAAAAAGGCCCATTTTTTTTTTAACGAAATAGTAAAATCCTCCCTAACCCTAACATAAGATGATATGTGATTTATTGGTTAACTTCCAAGAAAAATCTTTTTGAAGTCACTTTCTTGAAATTGTTGACATGTCCTATAGTGCATTCCTTATAGCTTTATCCCTTCACGAACATTTACAATCCTAAAAGTAATTCAGAAAAGGATGTTGTGAAACCAATATTCGATATAATAGTGACAAAACCTAATGCAACGTCAATATCATCATTGGGACATGACAAACCGTAGAACTGTGAAGACCATATGTGTGTGTATGTATATGAATTGATTGCGAAAATTGAAATTTTGGGTAGTTTCGCTAGAAAATACCTTGATAAAAACATTTTAATTACATGCATGGTTTGGTCAGGGGTGTCAACCTCATGAACAGAGATTGATGAAGTTTTCCTCCACAAGCAATCGGAGATCACAATTTCTCGAATCACTCAAACTATTCATTGTATATATAAAATATCATGAACTTATACGTTTTTCTAATTGATGTAACTTGACACTCTCGTGATTGTGTTGGGTGTATGAGAATTCATGCTTTTATTGTAGATAAAAGTATTTCTGAAATGAAAAGGTGAAGTATGTATGAAACATGGATCTACAATCTTAATTCATTCGGTCTGTGCAATCAATCATGGAGTTCTCTAAATGCTTTATTTGTGCTTGTTAGAATATTTAAATAATAAAATAAATTTACATCCAACAAAAGTTTTGGAACAGTCGGTTGTGATTTTGCAAAATTTCACATGGTACCAGAGTAGGAACTCCTAAGTTTCAAATCTTTCAGGCCTCCATTTATCTCCCCAATTGCATATTGTCACGCTTTAAGTTAAGTCCAAAACCCAAAGCACCCGTGTTTAAGATAAGTGGGTAAGAAATGGGTAAATTGAAAATACTATTTGCACTTAAGCAAAAGAAAATATATATTTTTTAAAATAATTCATTTTCCATGAAACAAACGAAGCCTAAAAATTGAGACTGTTTTAATAAAGGAAATTAATTAAGCCACAAAAATTTCAAGGGCGGTTGTAGAGTTTTATGGTAGTAAGAACTCTAGGTCCAAAAGGAATTAAGCAAATGAGCTTATTATCAATGGCATATGCTCAAATTTACCATTGATTATATTTCAAAGTTATGTTCAAATTGAAAAATTAACTTGGCATCCAAATGAACTTATTGCTTCTAAAAATTTAGATATATGGAAGCAAATCGATTTATCTGTTTTGAGAAGTCACGAAAGACCAAATGGAATGTTTGGGAATTGAATCTCAGAAAGGTTGTCCATCTCCTTTCCCTCCCTCCGCTAATTAAGCCCCTGAAAAGGTATCTCCTCTCCCAATCCATTTCTGCAATATTGGCATTAAGTTATGAGCAAAAAAGGCGAAAGTGTCCACGCCACTATTACAGTCAAAAAGGTGTTCCCTCCCTTTTACACCATCCATGGATCTTCACATTCCCCCAAAAAAAAGAGAGAAAGAAATTAAAAAAATAAATAAATTATAAAAGAGGCATTTCTATCATTTTTAATCTTTTCCACTGATGATCGAATCAAGAAAAGCTTTTTCCGTATCCACCATATTCACACTTTCGATGGGAGGATTATGTTAATTCTCTCTGTCACAACAACATTGCACTTTAAGATCGATGAGGATCCCATTTGCAGGACAAGGGAATATTGTTCATTGATTTGAGCGTTAGTGCCCAGATTGCACCTATCTAGACAAAATTATATTCTATGGAACTATATAGCTAGCTAGTCTAGACGGATGCTAGTATACTGTATATGCGAAAATTTTTCCAATTCTCTCCTTTTTTTTTTCTTTAAATTTATTGAGGAACAGGCATGTACAGATTCATCAAGTTAAAAGATTCATGCACTCCAATTTGATCTATCAGCGGCATTAAAAATTTTTCCCAAAAAAAGGGGGAATAATGGGCTACAAATAATATTAATTTTGGAAAAAGTCAAATTTCAATGCGAAACTTTCGACTATTTATAGATAAAAGAAACCCTTTCTAAATTCAAACAAAATCTATCGAACAATTAAGAAAAATTAGAATTATAAATATTTTCAAAGCTCTCCTTCCTAGTGCCTTCGTGAAGATGTTTGCTAGCTATAATATTGCAGGCACCAACACAATTCTATATATATACTATATTCATGGAAAACTAGATTTGCTACAATATGTAAAGGAGCCTAATTATCACAATACATTTATGTAGCAAGTACATCTCAAATTCCTTGAATAAACAAGTTAGCCACACTTCGCAACATGCATTTGCCATGAATCAATATTTAGCTTCTACTCAAGATCTTGAGACCGTTGGTAGTTTCCTACTTCTCTAGGAGATGATACTTAACCCCCAATTATACACCATACCTTAACACTCTTGGTGTTGCGTCCAAATGTTACTTCATTGAATTTTCTGTAAAGGGACTCCGAATGTTTGCCCGTGCATCCTCATTTGCCAAGGGAATTGTCCCACTCAAAAGTGAAAAATTTAGTCTTTAATTGAAGCGCCAAAGTCATGGTTCTACCCCAAGCTAGACAGCTCTCTTGAGCAACCGATAGTTAAGAGATTTTTTTTTTTTGGTCAAAACGATTGAGAGATTAAACCCATAAATAATTTATTAGTTTGTTTTCAGACCATGTGAGATCTGACTTTTTAATTGATTATTTGTCGTGTTGGATGCATCGGAAGCCAAATCGAGGAATGACAATAAAAAGGGTTTGAAAATGATGCGATTGAATGACCTAGTACTCTAATAACATGTAAATTTGGAGCATGTCAAATTTCAATAAAGAAGCTTCAACTTATCATGTCTCTTATGTATAAGTCTACAAGAGATGTAAACGAATATATCTACTAACAAAAGTAGAACTTTCAAACTCCAAACTAAACCTTTGAGTAATTGAAAGTAGAAGTTAGGCTACCAAATATCCCAACACATAACATCACACAATTTATTTGTGAAGTCACTTTACACGGGGAGAAATTGTGATAAAAAGGCCAAAAGAGAAAGAAGCCATAACGCTCTGGAATTCCGTAATTCTGAACCAAGTCCCTTTGAAGTTTGAAGAGCGCATGCCCTCTCTAGCTGACACACGAAACACAACACAACCATCTTCTCTCTCTCTCTCTCTCTCTCTCTCTCTCTCATACAGTATGCAGCGGCTCTTCTTTTCAAGCAAAGCAACCCCATGACATGGATTCTCTTTGCCAGTGCAAAATCCATAGATCGCTTCTCTCAAGAGATAGTACTAGATTCTATTTTCACGCTTTTAAACTTTTCCTCATCTTCAAAAATCTCTAAGGGCCAAGTTTATTTATATATATATATATAAGTCTGTGTCCTACTGTCTGTCTAAGTTTTATTCATATACATATGGAATATTCAAATTTTGCATGGGGATTGAATAACTCATGTGGTGATTGTGAACGCCACTTTTTTTTTATTCTTCTTTTTGGTGGGTTTATCACACACCATTATTATAAGCTTTTTAAGAGGGCCATCACTTCCCACTCTTTGCTGTCATCATTGCAGCTGAGGTGGGTGGGCATACTCTGCGTTTAGCTTTTGTTCATCCTTTTTTGGAAGCGTTGAAGGAATGTCTCTTTGCTTGTGCCTGTGCCCCCCTCTCTCTCTCCCTCCCTCCCTCCCTCCCTCCTTTTTCTGTTTCTGTGCCTTCACTCTCTTTGGACTGTACTACCACTACGGTTGGGAGTGAAATGGAGGAATTACCTTTCACCCATAAATTTTTTGGGTTCTTGCTAATTAGTACTCTCATCCACCTGACATTATTGCTGCATTATCACCAGTCCATCCCAAATGATTTTACCAGACCACATCATTGTTGTATTATCACAGGTCTATCCAGAAAATATTCCACTTTGAGCTAAAAGAAAAGATCGCTAGATTTCTTTTTTCTAATACTTTTTCTCTTGGGGGATAACCAGATAGATATGAAGAAATATACTTTGGTTACAATTTAGCCTGATTAGCACCCTTCTGCTGCGCGACTCTATGTGCTAAGCTGCCGAGGATCACGGTTGAAATATCTTTCGAGTGCTGTCGAAGCTTTGTAGTTTTCCTCCTCCCTTCCGTCCTTTCTTTCTTTCTAATCATTCTTTTATATCTTTTGGGTTCATATAGCCAACAACACTTGGTGAAAAAGGCATAGATTTATTGTTGTTATGGTCGTGAAGTGGAAGACCTTGTTTAGACTTCTGCTTGATGTCAGCTAGAAAGAACGGAACTTCGATGGGCCAAGCCCTACAAATCCAGAAAAAGTGAAAAACGATGGGCCAGGCCTTCTTAAGAAGTAACTATAGCACCGTCATCAGTTAACTTATGATAAAAATTGTATAGATGGCCAGTACTTTGAATAATTTGTCACGTGATTTTTATGTAACTTTTCTAGTAAAAGAATATCGACAGATATTGTTCCAAAGAAATCCATTTATCTACTGATTGAACAGGCATCTCACTGCCACCCTCCAAAGGCAGGACTCTTGTTCCACATCGAAGTCGTACTTTACATATTTTGACCCCAGGTATCTGTTTATGGGAAAAAGAAAAATCACTACAAATAGTTTAGGTCGTTGAGAAATTCGGCGGTTGCTTTGCTCCGTGATTAATGAACTATGGCTCTCCCTTGAAAAGAATATGACTTACTGCATTTTCTTACTTTTTTCAGCTGAAGAAAATATTTATTACAACTTCCCCTGATAATTGAGAGACCCCAGCTCCTCTCTTATTTTGATTCCATGAAAATGGCCACCTGCACATACCCTCATGCAACTCATAGGCCCAAAGACAAAAAAGAAAGGGGTATTTATGAGTAAGTTAGAGGATGGTGTGGGTTGGGCAACAGACATTTCAGGGCAAGAGACTAGTTATGTCCTGTTCTACCTTCTTTTCTTCCACCAAGCCTTGTAGGCAATACCTGTTCACTTTTGCTCAACCTCTCTCTGTAGGAAGTTTACTTGTAAAAACAAACTAAGTACATTTTTTCCTTGTCCCACATAGGAAAAGTGGGAAGAAGTGGGCTAATTAATAAGTGTGGGGTTCCTTTAGTGTACTTAAAGAGATGATTGGGTATGGGCTAGATCTCACTATACCCGCATGCGGGTGCGCGATTATTTGACTTCATTGTTCTACCCATTCGAAGCCCATATTTTCCCAACACTCTCCACTGGTTACCGGGAACAATCTTCAAAGGATGGGCTTCTGTGTTGAACACCCATTTATCCAGAGGGATCACGGATGGAGGCGAAAACAGGAGGTACAAATACTTGAGGGTCTCCGCAAGGAAGAACATCTGCATCACGTTGTCCTTAGCACCGGTATTCACCTGAGCAAACGACACAGATAAAAGGATAAAAGTCAATTTCAACATATCCATTTGGTTTCAGATTCGCACACAATGTAAAGAACTTCCCTTGAACATGTGTATGACAAGTGAAATGCTTAGGATACTTCAAGTTTCATGATCTACTTACGTCTGTCAGCCCGACGTATCCGGTCTCTAAGCGACTGTTCTTCTCAAATGCTTGGAAAATATCCCAACCCCAATCTTGATACATCGTGTTCCCAGTGAAACGCCAAAGGTAAAAGAGTGACTCGACAGTTTCGGGCCTCATGAGGTTATACGGAATATCAACACTCATGTCCTATAGAATTTCATTCTCTTCAGACGAAATACCCGAGACATAAGAACTCCATAAATGAGGTGGATCAAAGGTAACGTACCTGTCCAAGGGGAAACCATAGTCCTCTCCTGCCAATTTTGTCTTTGTTATCTGATAGAAATTGTAGCATGTCTTCCCAATCTGCAGTCCATGACAGAAGCTCAAATCTCAAGCACCATCATTAATCTACTAATTAACCCGAAGTTGTTGCCACATAGAAAATGACTGTTTACAAGGTATTGGCGATATTATATGTGGCGTATAATTTCAAGTATGGATAGGTAAGTCATACAGCCAAAGAAAAGGGTAGCAAAGAGTACACTCTTTTAATCAGTTGATTTCTACTAGGCTCATTCTTCAGCTACCCTTTGGGATTTCAGAAGTTCAAACAAATAGCAGCCCTAGTTTTTTTTTTTTTTTGGCCCCAGTTGAAAAGTAAAGATTCCAGAATCCACCCCCAAATCCTACAGAATACAGGGACTTGAAGTTAGAAATATCCAGGAAAACCAAGCTTCTGTGCTTTTTGAAAACCTCAAGCCTCTGCTTGTTCCCACATGGTCACACTGGAAGCCCATCTCAGGGAATGGATCCATATTGAATGACATTCAATTAAGCTTTTCAAATTGAGCAGTAAATTGAAGCACCGGAAACTATTACCATGGCAGCCAGAAGCTCAAGCATCTTTCATAATTCCAAAAGATTTTTATATGGACTAGGAGGAATCACAAGGACAATGGTATCGAATAATCCCAATATTTGGTAATTGATAGTGCTGCTTTTTACCATCTCAGTTATTGTAAATTTAAAGACAGCCTATATATTCCTTGCATTTTGTTCTTTGTTTTATATCACCCAGATAGGCAGTCACCCAAACAAGAAGAACCTAAAGTTGCCAGGCAACCTCTTCTCTTCTAATAATGATGATATTACTGGATTTAAGGTGTCACTTGAAAACTCGCAGTACCTTTCTTGGACAGTTATAATTTCTGTAAGTGACTGAGACAGATAATTACCTCTTCTGCAAGCGAAAGAATAGTTTTAGCTTTTCGAGGGTCGTCAAAGCCAGAAGATCCTAGAGCCAACATCCCAGAAGCAAAGCAAGCCAATTCATTCATCTGAAGTCACAAATAATCAAACTATTAGCATGCGTGGCACAGAATACAAGAGAAAGCTCTGGTGACTGGCTTCACCAACCCGAGGGATCAGCATATTTCCATTCTTCTCACATATGTATGCATAAGCAGAAGGGGTTGTTTTCCTGACCAAGCTTTGCAAGCCACTCATTGAAGTCTCCCACATCTCCCTGTCCCAGAATTGTTAATAGGAAATACTGAGAAAACTCCCCAAAAAAAAGAAACCACTCATCATTTAATTGTATGGTTGTGGCAGCACTTTTCAGTTTTGAGGAACGTCTATCATATTTCAGACTGTAACGATCTTCCAGAAAGAGTAAATTTTTCATTAATTAATCACCTTACATATGATGATGTGATTGGGCAGCTATGTGATATTTTATCCTGTGTTTATTATAAGAAATCGGTGTTGCATGAATAGGTAATTTAAGGGCCCTTTATCTAAATATATGTCATAAACAGCCCAACCAATGACAAGAACAAGAACTACATAATTGATAGTGTATGATGCTTTTAGAAGTTCATGCAAATTGGAAAAAAATGAGAGGAAGTGTGGAGTTGAATCTTATGGTATTACATATGGCTGATCTTTCACCCATATTCCACTGCAATCTCTGTGGATTTAACTACCTGTAGACGTTAACAGCTTGAGTTTTATTCCCCTGTATCCACACCTTGAGTAAATACTCGTAGAAACTGCAAAGCACATACAACATAGAGTAAAATGTTTTTGAGTAGAGATATAAGTGAATACTATTCGTACAAATGAAACGAGGAATCATAGGCAGTCATAGGCTTCAACTTCCAAGGATATTATGTAGGGGTGAGCATGTCGGGCAGCCCAAACTGGGAACCTCCTAGACCAGATGGAACCAGCCAGTTTGGTCCGGTTCCTAGAGGGATCGGTCCGATTCTCAGTCCCATAAAAATGGAACCGGTGACTATCAATCCGGTTCCCGATTCCAAGGGGGAAGCGGACCGGACCGGACCAGGCCCGATGGACCAAACCAACTCTTTTTTTAATATATTTTTATTTCTTAAAAATAACAATAAATTCTAAAAATAGTAACAACTCTTGTATTTTTCTTAATTTTTTAAATTTTTTTGCTAAGTGATCAGTTCTATGGGATCGGAACGATCAGTCCAGTGTAGTTCTTGGTCCAGTCCGTAGTCCCAAAAATCGGGAACTGGTCCTCCCAATCCAGTTCCCCGTTCCTAGGTGGAACCGGACCGGACCAATAACCAATCATCCCTAATATTATTTAAGTCAATTGGCAGCTACTATGAAAATTACAACCAGGACAGTGTTTCCAACACGAGAGAAGTATTAAAACTTTCCAAGCTAGTGACGAAGATGATTTTCCTAATCCATATTTGTTGGAGAGATGATCTTTCTAAGTAATGATGGTCTTCGACTTGTGGTACACGGTGAATCCACGAGGATGAGTTGAGCTTTTACGAGGTAAATGTTCTGTTCTGACATCACATTTCATAGAAAACATCTTGCACATGCATTGCATGAACATCCAGACCATGCAAATTAAAAATTTAATGTGATGCAAAGCAAATTTATAGCAACATATTCACACCTTCAATGAGTCCATCTGTCATTAAAGCACCCAGCTAGATGGGTTTGATTGATTTTTATGCACAATGACTATAAAGCAGCAGTCTAGCTCATTCAATTTGAATTTTCAACGACTGCAAATCGTTGAAATTAATCTATAATTTGCAACTAATAGACTGCTGGTATCCGCCATTCTAGTGCATTCAGGCTACTGTTTTGACCAAAAGACTTTGAGTAAGCACTGAGGTGTATTATCATTACTCTTTTGACTTCAACCTGCATGTAAATATTAAAACCTCACAAAGCCTGTCAAATACCTGTCACCCATGGCACCAAATGTGATCAATGATGGAGATGGCATCCCAGTCTGAGGATTAATGTATATAGGAAGCAAGCCATCAGCAGGAAATTTTTTATGAAATACTTCAATGACCTTCTCCACCTGGAAAATGGATAAGAAAACACCTAAACGACCACGAAAAGAGTGTACTCACATAATATGTTCAAGATCTTCTACTTTTTGCAGTAAATAAATAACTAAATAGCTCTGAGATTGTTCAGGGGAGTGGCCAGTCTTTTGATGCCACCATATCTAAAACAAGAATAAAGTGCACTCAAGGTAGCTATAAAGTGATTGCCGACTGAAATTTCAAAGGACACAAGATCTACAGAAATAATACCTTCTCCTGGTACTTGGGTTGATTTGTCCTTTGAGATAGAGCGATAAACTCAAGCTGTGTTATCCCCACTTCAACCAAAATACTGTATCCCTAGAGATGCAAAGACTAAATCATGTCATTGCCTTTTATAAGACAACTCAAAAGTGAAGGTCTATGCAACAGATACATAGCAAAAAGTGCATATGGCTGGCATAGGCAGATGTCCTACTGGGGTTAAAATATTGTATCTTAAAGAACTCAGTTGTGAAGCATCATTACTCACACTATTTGTTGCATCTCATAGTTAATGGTATTTCAAACTTGATGCAAATGGTGAATGATCACATAAAGACCCAGCATCTAGGCGCTTGATGAGCCAGCATTACATATAGAATTGGTTTTCTCAGCCTTATTTTATCAGATTAAGATGGGTCTGCAAAATGTGAATGTAATCACATTGAAACCTTAGTCCTTTGGTGTCAACGTCATGGGAGAATCATGTCATAATTGGCATCCTGCTCTCATTCAATGAATATCATGGCTTTCCCACTCAATATCAGGAACTCAGAAATCGTGGCCATTATAACCTTTCAGACCATACACCAGAGAATGTTCATGAAAATATAAGGACGTAGTCTTGTGGGGAGAGAGAGAGAGAGAGAGAGAGATGAAATCTAATGGTAAGCACGATTCAGGAGAAGCAGAGGAAAGGTTGATAAATTACATTGGGATAATTATGAGCTTTTCCAGTAGCCAAGTTGATGCTGTTATAATTGATTCCAGAAGGCGTATTCCATGCAGGCAACAACCTATCTGCTACATCTGTAGCTTTCTCCAGGAAAACTCTGTCCCCAGAAAGATCATATGCACTCAAAAGTCCACCTACCATCCTGCATCAGAACAAGCAAATTTACCCGAAAGACAACAACAAATGAATGCAGGCTATTGATTTCAAGTGAGGGCTAGGGTTCTCCTCCAATCGCATGAATACAGAGAGAGAGAGAGAGAGAGAGAGGGCTTCTTATCTACCTTATGTTTGTCTCAAAGACGCTGGCGTTATAGTTCTTGTTGAAGTTCAAGGAGGTAGCCACCCAACTGCAACGTACGCCATCAAGTATTAACGACTAACAATGCCAAATGAATGCAAAATTGACAAAAAAAGAGCATCTCAAGGAGCGAAAGACAATGCGTCTTCTCCATTTTCTGCTCTTTTCTCTAGTTCTATCTGCTGTTCTAGAAACATTTTTGTAGTGATGGATTTCTCAGCAGCATTTCTCCCTTAGTGCAATAAAGCTTAGCTTCTTATTGTCATTTTGTAGGGATCTCAGTGTTTGTTGTATACAAATCAAAGGAAAGTGACACATCAAACCGATCACACTTCAAAGAATTTCCAAATCACATGAAACCAACTTAGAAAGGACACCAATGCCACATACTGGCTCTATTATATTTGACTTTGTCCATATAATTCTCTGTTGCCGTCAATCCAATATAAACATTTTGTATGAAGAGATGGTTCTTACAACTTTCGAACCATTCTATTATTTGAAGTCCAGGGAAGGAGAAGGATGACACTTACTCTCTGGCTCTCTTGAACTGCTTATCAAGTCCCATGAGGAACAAGGTGTCAAGAGCATCCACGATGGTCACTCCCAATCCACCAAAGCTGTCGACCCCATTCATCGTCTGTGGCTGTCAATGCAACAACACATGATGGCAAACTTCAATATGCGAGCCCACGTTAATCTAGACATAAACAGCCTTAAGAAGACATCATCCTCATCCACCAAACCTGAAGCTGATCAAATCCCCAGGCATACTTCTCATAAGAAGTCCACGCATGAAGCATGGCATCTTTCACCTTCTCTCTCCTTACACTAGTCTCCGGATCATCCCCAACGTCTTTCCCGTTTGCTTCGAGTTGCTTCCTCGAGAAAGTGCGATGGTTGCATGCAACGTGAGAAACAGAAAGCAATGCGATCAAGGCAAGTGCTAATACTTTTCCCAGTTGAAGGTTTGCCATTTTTCAGACCAGCTTCCTGAAATCTCTCCTGCCATCTCAATTTATACTATGTCATTGAGCTGGAGATGAGTCGAGAGAGAAACAGCAAGGCAGTAATATGATTGGATATATCGCCAGACTTGTAGTTCTTAGATGTCAGGGACCTCGGGTCCGGCCAACGTCAAGATCGAGTCTTGTACTTTGCTATCTGGTTTGTTTGTTACTTCAACAATTAGAAGGTAAGGTGAGAGTATGCGTTAGAGATACGGTTCTTTTCCCTGGAGTGATTGAGTAAATCAATTTAGTCATGTACAATTAAAAAGTGATTTTTTTCTTTTATTGTGTTCATACATTGTATTATAAACAGAGCCTTATACATGCAAGGTTTCTATCGGAAAGTAATATTCTTATTATAGATTTCTCAAATCCTCTGTTTCTTCTCGTGTCAATTTTTTATAACTTTCTCTGTTAATTATTTTTCATAGCTTGTGCTGAAGAGTAAGTGCTTCACGATTCCAGTGCGCTGTCCCTCACAGTCTTGGTTTCCTCGCAAAACAAGGGCTTTTTTCTCTTTTTTTTTTTGTTTTTTTTGTGTTATATTCCGACCCAGCAAGTAAGTTCTGAATTTCATGTTTGAATGGGTCATTAAATATTCATAAATGTAGATACATACGGTTGGAACTTGGAATTATCCTTTAGTGCCGGCCTCATTTTTATGCAGCCATTAATTCCTCCACCAATTGTAGGAGACTTAAGAAAATTATCAAGATGACTCGGTGGAAAAATACCAAAAAATCCTAAATCTATTGTACGATGGCCAATTTAATGTTGAACATTTCAATTTTGCTAATTTAGTTTTAAACATTTTCACAATTAGCCAACACAGTCCTTTTGGTCAATTTGGCTAGAAATTGCCAACATGGAAATTAGTTGTCTTAAGTAACATGATCGATGCCTAATGTTGACAATTTTTACAATTTTTTTTAATTTTAATAGATTTTTTCTTTTCTTTTTTTCATTGTGTAGGTTGACAAGGGATGCCACCCGACCCTTGCCAGAACTAGGCAAGGGCCATGGCTCCCTCACCTGGGGCCAATGACCTCCATCGGTCATCGTTGAGTCTAGAGATTGATAGATGGAAATAAGAAAAACAGATAAAAGAAAGAAAATAAAAATAAAAAAATTCACTTTTTTTTTTAAATTGAAAAAATTGTCAACATTATTATCAATTATGCCACATAAGATAACTAACTTCCACATTAGTGATTTTTAGTCAAAATAGACCCGAATGACTATATTGACAAATCTTTAAAAGGTTTAGGACCAAATTAGTCAAATTAAAAAAATTTAGTATTGAATTGACATCTATAAAATATGTTATGACTTTTTCTTATAGTTATCTTGATGAGTTGACATGCATAAATTGGTTTTATTTTTTGTCATTAAATATGATGTTAGATGTAGGGAAACACATATTGTTGATTTGGCAATACAAAGTTGATATAATAAAGGAGATAAAATAGGATAATTACATAAACAATATCTAAAATTTTGTCTAATGTGCAATGTCATTCTTGAATTTTTAATTTGTTCAATATATTTCATAAACCGTAGCTCAATATGTAACATAATCCCTAAACTTTTACTTTGTTCAATATAATTCATGAACCGTTGGTATATGTTCAATCTAGTTCATGACTTGTTGGTATACGTTCAATCTAGTCATTTGATTCATCCTTCCATTAATTCAAACTAACAAAATTTATTGATTTAGCTTTCAACTCTACAAGTTTGAATGATGGACAAAAAAATAACATTACATGGGGACTATCCACATAAAGATATTTAATTCAAATTAAGATATAATAATTTACGTAATCAAATAATATGGATAATAATTTTTTTCCAAATATAATATTCTTATTTGGGTTGAACATTTTTCGTGAAAAATTCACTTGTAATGTTTTTTTTTTTTTTTTTTTGTCCACCATTTAAACATAAGAATTGGAAGTCAAATTAACAAACTCGTTAATATTAATTCATGAAAGAATAACATTGAACGTTTTCCATATATTTCAATGATAAAAATTAAATATATATTAAAAGTTCGGAGACCATATTGAATAAATAAAAATTTAAAAATGAGATTACATACTAAGTTAAAGTTCAGGGATCATATTGAATAAATTAAAAATTTAGAATCGACATTGCATATTAGATTAAAATTTAAGGACCATTTGTGTCATTTTCCTGATAAATATTTTGTCTTGAAATAGAAATAGGGGTTCCCACGATGTGTCACGACCTAACCCTCTCACGGGGAGGGAGTTTATTAGGTTTAGGGGTATTGTTAGCTTCGGATCAACGACCTTCAATTGACTCATTTCTCCCAAACTCATACCCCACATGACATTGGACATGCAAAATTTTGATCGTCGTCACCGATCAAAATTTTAACAAAAGAGTCGCCACTAACCCTTTTAAGGGTCAACTTAAGATATAGGAAGATGTTTTACTATTTACACAACCAAAGATTTTGGGACCTGGGGACTTGATTACATTAACTCTAAAGCTAATGCCCTTTCGATACATAACCTCATCATGTGCTAATTAACACCATAAAAGCCTATCAAGAAAAATCTAAAGTTTGCCCTAACCATTCTAAAACGAGAAAGTAACAACCAAACTATTGAAATGCATAATGCTTAAAAAATACATAGGCATCCTAATATCATCCCTAAAAATAAAAAAATAAAAAACAATACAAAACAAAGAACCCTATTGTAAAGCTCTAAGGCTTGTCCAACTTTTGGGTTCCACTTTCGAGGGGTTTTTAATCTTTCTTAATGTTTCTGATTTTTTTTTAGAATGTTTTGAAATTTTTAATGATTTTTCTAATTTTTTTTATAATTTTCTGGATTTTCTGATTTTTTAATGATTTTCGAATTTTCTAAATTCTTATTATTTACTAAGATTTTTAAAAAAAAAATTATCATTTTCTATTTGGAATTAATTTTTTAAAATATTTTTTCGAATTTTTTAAAATTTTAAAATTATTTAGTATTGTTATATTCGGGGAACGGGTTTGGATCAGGTTTAGCGACCCGACCCAACTAAATCGACCCAAACCCTTTTGGATCGGTTGGACTAAAAACATTAACCCCAAAAGCCCACTCAGAATTAATTATAAAAGCCCATAAACCTTTTTTAACTCTTTCTTTCGGCCCTTATTTTGAACTGAGCCCAGCCCACAACAGAACACCCCCTAGCCCACTCTTCATTTTTTCTAGCCTTTTCATTCTTTCCTCTACCTTTTTATTTTCTTTTAATTCTTTCCTCTTTTTTGTCGACCACAACCATGAACAAAAAGTATCTATCCGAAACTAATCCCTTTCATCTTAGCCTTTCTAACAAACAAACAATCACCAGTACACTATAAAGCAAAAAGATAAACTGACTGGGATGGCTTGAACCATGAACTTTGCCGGCGAGAGGAGGAACAACTTTCGGGCATGGGGATATGTATACACATTGAAATCGCATGAGAACAGACGAAATGCTAGTGTTAGCAGCAAGTATGAATCGATCTTGAATTCAGACGTGACTTAACATTCGGCTTCTGTTAGGCATTTTATCAAACATGCAATATGCAGATCTTTCAATGTTTTTCCGTTTTAATTTTAACAAGATTCTCAGTCTCACACGTTACGTACAGACTTAAAACACCATGATCAGCAACAAAGCAACTTCGTTTTATCAAGATCTCTTCAAGAAAATCGATCGAACCGAGCATGTCTTTCTCGGCGAAAACCGAGACAAAGCAGAGCGTTCGGAGCGAGATCGTACGTGATTTGGGATGGGTCTTAGTCGTCGTGTGGTCACTGGCAAAGCTTCGATGGCTCGGAAGGGACCCTCAGCGGGCGTTTCTTCTCCGGCGAACCTCCTCTCTCCCCATGATATCTCTCTATCCCCGTCTTTGTAATCTCGTTTCTGCCCAGGAGAAGGCTTTTTCCCCCAAATGCTACTTTTCTGTCTCTCTTCCAGCCACCAGCGCTTTTCTCCTCCTCTGCCAGCCGAAGAAAATCTTCTGCCCTTTCCACAAAACCAGTCCGACCTTCCTCTGGAGCGTTCCCTTGCGAAGCTCTCCTCCTCCCTTACGCACGCTGCTCACGCCTCTCCTCGTGCAGTCAGCACCAGCGTGCCCCTCTTGCCGGCCATGCTTCGGTCACGCCTCACGCTCGCTCGTGGCTGTTCTCTCCTCACCCGCCCGTCACTTTTTCCTCTCCTCACAGACGCTGGTTCGTGCAAACAAGGGGAAGAAGTGAACTTGGGCCGGGCCCCTTTTTAGGCTTTTATGGGCCAAAACAAGAGAAATGAAGATGGGCCTAAAAAGAAAGAAACGAAGATAAGAGTGGGTAACGGGCATAGAGGGCTGAAAGTCGCTAAGTGGACCGGACACGCCGGCCCACACGACTTCGTCATTTCTTTATCATTTTCATTTTTTTACCTTTTTTTATATTTCATATGTTTTTTGCTTTTTTCCCCTTTTTAATAAATTTTTATATTTTTGCAAAATAAATGGATATTTAAAACATTGACAAAAATTTGGGTGTCCACACGATGTAATTAGCTTCACGTCATGGCATGATGCAAGATGGCCTGAAACATGAGTTTGGCTAGGCAGGAGAAAATTCAAGTGGAGGCCAGGCCACCTTCATATAATCGTCCTATTGATTGGAAATCAGGGTCTCGGATCATGGAACGAGTTAATGGACCCATTCATACTCAAGAGTCGCTGATCAGATGCCAAGCTCCAAGCTAGTCCTTAGTCATTGCCAAAAGCGCACACAGAAACAGGAGGACTCTCCTGTCCCTTGGTTCATTAGGTCATCCTGAAATTCTAATGAAACAGAACTTCGGGATATAATTCCTCTCTAGAGAAGATGGTCAAGATGCCTCCTGAAACCAGTAAAACAGGATCCCCTCAATTATAGTTGCAGCTATTCCACTTAAGAACAAAATCAGGGGTAAGAGGGGGTCGAATGATTATGTCCAAAATGCAGAAGTACTGCAATTTATCCGAGACAGACTCTACCCCTCTTCTGAAGCAGGGAGCTTCCTTTTCAGAATTTCATTTTCCCTCCTTAAGTTCATAACCTTCTGCTTAAGTGTTTCCACCTGTCGATTTGTAGCCGAATCCCATTGCTCTTGAGCAAACTTTGTTCTGGTTATAAGCACTGCAGCAAGCAACAAATCTATTACCCCAAAATGTAACATGTAGATGGTTATTCCCTAGCGTCCCTTTTCCAACATACACAAAAGGGACCTTACCCATACAACTAGATCCGCTAAACGACATCCCTGTTACTGTAAGTTATTTGCGTGTTGGCATCAATTCATACGAACCTTGTTGGGTATGCATGGTGGTCCAGGATAGGCAAAAGGGAAAGATCTATTGTACTTGAAAAGAAAAATAGAAGTGAAGCAATCACTGACACACATTCCTTTTCCAGATTATGAAGTTTCTTGATCAAGTCTTTCTTCTCCTCCTGCTCAAGTAGAAGACAGTCCTTCAAATCCCGAATCTCGAGTTGATCTGCAGAATGAAAAACTTATGATGTAAGAGCGAAAAGTCCTAGTGTTTTCCCAGAATTTAGCATAAACATCTAGGAACTTACATTTCGAATCCAAGTCAAAATGGAGCTGCTCTAACCTGCTTGCTAGAGCTTGGATTTGGATTTTATGTGTTGTTAACTCATGGCGGAGTTGATAAATGGTTGTTTCATGCAATGCTTTCTCAGTTTGAAAGCCTCTAGCATGGAATAGCATTTCAGGCCTTAGAGAATGAAGTTTTGTGAAGCAGCCAATAAATAAATGAGAAAACTCACCTAATCTGGGCCTCTAACTCCTCAACCTTAGTTGTATAATCTTGTTGCAGCAATTCTATAGATCCAATTTGCTCCTGCTCATGGACTCCAGTTTGTTAGGATCATGACAGATCATAGTTTTTCCTTGGAACTCACAGAATGTCAAGAACATTAGAAAGATCCATTTATCTCATTAATGTAGGCCCTATATGGAAAACAGGTTGGTCCCCATTGCAATATGAAGAAAAGTTTAAATCAGAAGCAGCCTTACATACGTTTGCTTTACGCTGGTGTTCATCAATCAGCCTCTTTATTTCCTCTTCCAATCTCTGGCACTTAGTGCGGCTTTCGAGCTGCAAGTTGCTTTTCAAATGTAGCGATCAGAGGAAGCCAGCCTACTTACTAACTACTAGTTTTGAAGACTCATCATGGCTATCATCCTGATGAAGATTTCACAATGTTACTGGAATTGCTAATGATCTTATAAATTGAGAAATTTGACACCTGATCAGCCAGATTGTTCATGCAACTTGAGTACAGCTTTGTCAGCCTCTCATTGTCTGCATTGTCCCATATCCAAACATCCCAAAAGGATTTCAGTGTAAATGCTGAGATCAGACAAAATGCAAAAACTTTCATAACAAAAAGTAATGTTTGTGACTGACGATATCAACTTCGACACCACAGATGATGCAGCAATCCGTAAATTCGGTAAACAAAGTTTAGACCTTGGATCCGTTCCCACTAGGAGTATGACGGCAAAAGCAAGAGTCCGGTATAACTCCAGCTCAACCACTTGAACTCAATTTTTCCAAAGAATTCGAGGAATGAGAAGGGGAAAATCTAGGGCCTAGTCAGCTCCAATACTCAGTGCCAAGGCGGAGTTCCGAAGTCTACCTATAACACTAGCTTCTTCGTAATTGAGCATCAAGGTCCTTCTACATCTCCGGAACAACAGGACTAAAGAAAGAAAATTCGTGGGCAAATGCCACGGCAGCAATCATCCTAGTTAACTGCATTGTCAAATCGACAATCGCCATGGCCATTTTCGTTCTTCTAATACAGGATTACATCAAGGAACGATTACTACATCCATGGAGACGGCGTCAAACCAACCATTCGCGGACTGCCAGACTCGGGACGAAAACGAACCTCGTCTTAGGCCGTCGCAAGCGATTTCAAGAGCTTCCCGCCTCTTAACCTCGGCATCGCAGCTCAACCTCAGCGAATGGATCTCCGCCGCTCCTCTCTCAAAATCCTGAACAAAGAGTCACGACATCACGGGAGGAACGATCGAAATTGCCTCCGTCGGACTCACTAGACAAGACGCAGCAACGATCGAAGAAGCGAATGCCAGGCGAAGCTGAAACGGAGAACGAGCCTTTACTTCATAGATTTGATCGAAGGTCGAAAGGAGCGTCTCCGCTTCGCCGTCACCGGTCGCCGCCGCCATTGCCGCGTGCTTGAGTCTCGCCGGCGAGGTCGAACTGTCGAAGACGGTGCCGCGCAACGGCCGCCACGAATCCATTTCCTCCGAAAGATTTTTTTTTTTTTTTAGCTTTCGAGCTTTTCCTTTTTCTTTTCTTCCTCTCCCAGTAAGCAAAACTATTTGTCCTAATTAAGTATAAAAGTGTCTGTAAAAGTGCATAGCGGAGGTCTCATCTGTGATTTCGCACGCACAATCACAGGCTACTCCAAAGCGGGGTACACATCACCTAAGTTACAGCTTTCGAGTCTAGAAGGAATGTTGAAAATTTGTTAGCAATATTATGAGATTGTCAATTTCTTTTGCGACTCCTTATTCATAACGAAAGCGGATATAAAACTGAAAAATACACAACAATCCTACATCATAATAAAGAGTTTCGTAATCAAGTATAAAAGAGTCATAAAAAAAGGATAGTGCCATGTGCTGATGTGCATTAAAAATATCCCTCCAATGCCGAGCAAATATTGGGTTTATGGTGTTTTTCATTATTTAGAATTCTAATAATCATAGCTATCATTGTACTTATAAAAGGAGAGATTATAATAGGATCCTTACAAAGCTTAGAAAATGAATGGTTCTCTAAAAGCCACATTGGAGTGGTTCGACCAGTAAAATTTGCACGTCATAAATTTAAGTTCAAGCTTCGTTGTCGGCAATTCTCATAGGTTGGTGATCCGTAAATCCATCATAAATTCTTCTTGACTTTGCCGTATGTTGGCACTAGCTAACCTCCCTTCCTCCTAAACTTTTGTCTATTAAAAAAAAAAAAAAATCTCTCTACGAAGCCAATAAAATGAAAAAGAAGAAAAAGCAAGATGTCCGCTGATTCTTGTCTTGTTGGGCATATATAAGGAACCCACAGGAGGTCCCGGAAGCAGGACACAAAAGGTTACAAACACCCCTTTTCTTCAGGAAAGCATCAAATCCCTCCCTTCCAAAAATCAGAGGACGATCACAGCATGGAGTCCATCGACGAGGAATTCCGTAATTACTGGGAAACTCTCATGTTCTTCCAATCTGAAGAGCTTCTTCACAAGTATTCCCCTCTATTCCCTCCCTCCATCTCACCTAAAAAGCATTCGCGCAAGACACCCTCTGTTTTGTCCTGTCTCTCTCTTCTCACAATGTTGCTTTTGTTTTCTTTGCTCTCTTTTGCTTCCTCTTGCGGCAACTCTGCAGCTGCGTCAGCGAGGTGATTTCCAGATTCAATGGTCCGAGTCCGCTGGACGCGGCGGCGCTGCCCGTAGCATCTAAAAGCATTGACCTGGAAAGAAATAGGAGGAAGAAGCTCAATGAAAGGCTCTTCGCACTCAGAGCCCTTGTACCCAAGATAAGCAAGGTCGCTCCCATTACCAATTTCTATGTTCATCATATTGCGATCAGCTTCGGTAACTGTAGTTTTGATCTGTTATCTGAACGTTGAAGTTTGAATCAAACTGTGCTGTTTGTGCCTTGATGATGACAATTTTAGATGGATAAGGCTTCGATAGTGAAAGATGCTATCGATTACATCCAAGACTTGCGTGAACAAGAAGGAAAGATCCGAGCCGAGATCGCAGAGCTCGAATCTGTAATTCTGAAGAAAAACCCAGGCTTTAAATTTGAGGGAGAACGATCACCACCGGCCCATCCGAAATCTAAGAGAAAGAGAGCAAAGCTGCGCCATGATATTTCCAAGACTCCAGACATCACTCCAATCGAAGTTCTTGAGGTGACTCTGTCTCTCTCTCTCTCTCTGGGCAATAATTACCTGGTGTATACTGATCTCAACAATTATTCAAAAGCCCCATACTGAAAAGAAATCTGTTGCAGCTAAGAGTGATGGAAGCTGGAGAGAAGAGCGTGGTGATTAGCTTGACCTGTAGCAACAGAGGAGACGCTATGGTCAGGCTCTGTCAAGCGTTCGAGTCTCTGAAGCTCAAAATAGTCGCCGCCAACATCACCGCCCTCCCGGAGAAGCTTTTGAAGATGGTGTTCATAGAGGTACGTGTTTCCGATCCAAACGAGGTGCGCCTGGATTGATCATGGGCATACATTAGGTATCGATTTCCACAAGTAGATGACGATGCATCAGCATATAAGGATCCCGTAAACATCTAATTTTTTTTTTTTTTTTTTTTAAATCATCATCATTTTGGGTCATCTCTTTCTTGCGGAAGATCTTCTGTCCATTAATTTGCTCGACGGATCATGATAAGCGCAGCAATAGTAGCATGAATAGGTATGAATGTTGGGGCATAGACGGAGCTGGAAATTCCTGAACCACTCAACTAAAGTGGATCCGCCAATAAGCAGCACTTTTTTGTCATCTGAACAATGATCAAGTGCAGTTTATCAATCAACTTTAGACAAGTGGGACTAGGCATGTTTATTAGTTTTTGGAGTGTCACCCACCATTTCATTTACTATTTGACGAGTAATGTAACCCATGCAATGTAACCCAACCACCTTTCCACTTAATGTCAATTTTCCATATCCGAGCTCCTGCGCAGCATCGATTAAAGACAGTGGACTATGAGACACTGCCTTCAAACGCATATTGATTTCTTTCATGTAACAAAGAACTTGTATCATCTGGGCATTCTGGGTTTAGCACGAATGGCAAGTTAGATAGATTTGCGACAGGAATGCATGAAAATGGTTTGCTCTCGATTAACATGTGTATGCTGTCAACCTCCTAGTCCTATTGAGGTATGACATAAACCTGAGAAACAAAAGAAAGGAATGTTTTCAAATTCTGTCCATCCAACACTCAACTGTCCGAAGCACTTGTCCTCCCCAAGCCGCCGTTTCTACAGACGGCCGTCCACAAGAACCAATCACCTGATGTCCAAGATCTTATTCATCATGTGATTTATGTGCTGATAATTTAAACATCTTTCAGTTTTAGACGACAGGGGCCCTTCTAGTTGTTGTCTTGCTAAACTTGGGGTTACGACCAAAATCCTGTGGAGATCTTGCAGCTGTTTTTTATATTCCACCCTCGTTTATCAGCTGACGGTAACAGCTTAGGTAGCGTGGCTCCACATTTGGCATGCTCGATCAGGTGACATGTACTTGATAATGATGCTGGGTTCTCATTTATAATGAGAAATGAAGTAGTGCTGAACAACGTGATGACTTGTGGAGCTGGATATGATGCCCGTCCTTGCTTGGTCTCGTCCTATAATTGCTTCACATGTCACGTTTGATCTTGTCTTTGTCGTAGCTGAGGCCATTGCAATTGTCCCACTCATCATCTCTTCCTCTTTTTGGCAGAAGGAAGAGAAGCAGGGTAAGGAACACATTCAATCCAGAATACAAGCTGCCATCGCAGCTCTGAACAGTCACCATGCCGAGCCCACTGATGCAAGCATGAAGCAACTTATGAGCCGAAACACATAGAAGGGTTCGATTCCATTAGTGCTCATGGGATGTCATTCTCGGCGGCAGCGTATTACAAAACTTATCATTGCTTAGGGTTCAAAATGTGAATCTTATCTACTTCAATAGCACGGCATGTCGAATTCTATGCTTTGTAGACAGTAAGACGTTTTGCACATCCAAATCCAAAGCTGAAGGGGATGAGATTTGAGTCCTCTTTATGACCGGGGTGGCCCTTTAGGTGAAATGATTGTGCTCCTTTTTTGTGTCCGTGTGATAATAAAATATGGTTTCTTTTACATCTGCGTGGTCTATAATTGAGGAGCGGTCGCTTGGATCTGCTTTGAGAACGACGATTAAGGCAAAGCCGTACCTTGTCTTCAGGTATAGGCAAGGGATAGCATCCACCGACCAACCATCGGACCTATGATCATGGTAGGACCAGATTTAGTCGTTCGTATCCTTAAAGCTAAGTTCACAAGAAAAGAAAGAAAACGAATTAAGAATAGCATTGTCCCAAATTATTGACTCTTCTTTTCATCCCTCTCCTTCATTATTATTGTCGAAGCATGGAATTATTGCCGGTCAAGATGCGTTGAGATTGACAATAAAGACGAAAAGGGAAAGTGTAATAATATGTCCCAACAAGCCAAGCCCAAGCCCAACTCCCTTTCTTTTTATTTGAGCTCGTGCAATGAAGCACAAGAGGAGAAGAAGAAGCCAAAGTAGAAATAGGGGAAAGAAAAGAGGCTCATTGAGAAAGAAGAAAGAAGGAAAGAGAAAATTTTCGCACGCTCATGATTCGTATGACTCACCAAGCTAACTCAACTCCGTTTCATAACACTGCTAAGTGATTGAAGTTTCTAATCATTTATTCAAATGAATTGTTGCAATTAGGATTTGAAATTTGGAAATTATTGAAAATTTGTGCTGTGAAATCGATTGGTTAAACTGCGTATTTTTGTAAAAATGATAGTTTAGGGTGTTGTCAAATTGTAAGATTTTATGAGTCTTGATTTAAGTTTACGATTGGCCTGAAATGGATTTTTCAAGTTTGGCACACATTCTAGAGACAATACCAAATAGTAATTTTGGGCCTGAATTTTAGCCGTTTTTGGTGAGGTCTTGCGGCAGCTGAGTTGGGGTTGTTATAGTACAAGAGGGCTTTCTAAAGAGTAGCTCGAAATGGAATTTTGTGGAGAAAATTATGGCGTCATGAAGTTTAACACATGAGCTATGCCTAGTGGACAACGATAAGTTTCTAGCGAAGCGGAGCCTTTTGTTGGCGTGTAGGTATTATTTTATCGACAAATAGACGTAATATAATTGAGTCCTTCATTAGTAAATTGTTTTACTTAGTCTTTTGATATTGTGTTTTGGGTTATTTGTTAGGAATAGACGTAATATAACTGAATAAAAACGATATAACAGAGTGAAACGCTACTGTGAGACCGACACATGTATGATTAGTAAAAAATCGGCTTTTTTCGATCTCAATCTATCGGGTAAGGTGAAGATTTTCAAATGTTGAGGTGCTGTGTATAAAATACGTTGCGAATTACCCATTCTGAAGTCAGAAATGATGTACAAAACCAAGATGTAATTGTGAAACGTGGATGTGCACGGCAAAAACTCATTTTTCTTCTTGGGCAGCGAAGATATAGTTGGCAAGTTGGCAACTTTAGCAATACCCCCCAAAAAAAAAAAAAGCAAAATCCTGAAAGGCCAGGCCCAGTTCCAACGGGCCGACTTGACAACAAAAGCCCAGCGAAGGCCCAATAGAGCCTCCGTGTTGGACGCTCTTTACTGCGAAAGCATCGTGGAAATCCCAGTTTCTTCCCCAGTCCAATATCTCCTCTCTCCTCTCCTTCCTCCTCCTCCTCTCCTCCTCCTCCGATGGAGTCGTTGATGGTGAACTACGCCTCGTCGGACGAAGACGAAGAAGACCGTCGCGACGAACCCCAATCTCATCCGCCCTCTCGCCCCCTTCTCTTCTCTTCCTCCTCCGAAATCATCGTCTTCTTCCTCCTCCTCCTCCTCCTCCTCCGCTTCTCTCTTCTCCTCCCTCCCCCAACCCAAGCAAACCCTAACTTCTCCTTCTGCTGGCCCCGACGCCAAAGCCGTTCGCTCCGATGAAGCAAGCTCGCGGCCTCCCGCTCCGGTCGCCTCCGGATCCTCCTCCTCCTCCTCCTCCAGGCTCTTCTCTTCGCTCCCCCAGCCGAAGCAGCGACCGCCGTCGGACCTTCCTCCGGCGGGCGCGAAGCGGATCGTCCAGTTCAGGCCTCCCGTTTTCCCTTCGCTCTCGAACCCTAGCGCAATCGACGATGACGAGGAAGAAGATGACGAGGGTGAGAAGGAGAAGGAGCGTAAGCGGCGGCGCGAATCTGAGTCCGCGGCGCAGACTTCCTCCGTCACGTCCTTCCTCTCGAGCATCCCGCGCCGCGGAACTCCTCCACTTTGGGCGTTCTTCCTAACGCCGGTTCTGGCAGGAGATCGGTCATTGAGACCGATGCCCCTGCTGTGGGTTCTACTGGCTTGGAATCGAGCAATGGCGGTAATGATCAAAACGTCGGTAATTATAGTACTTACGGGACTTACGATTCAGGGATTGATCAGAATGGGGGGGCTTATGAGTATCACGAGGTTTATGGAAGTTATGAAGGTGGCTATGATCAGAATGCTAGCGGGAGTGATTCCTCGTACTACGGAGGATACGTGAACTATGGTAATTATGGGGAGTATGGAAATTATGCGAATCATTCAGATTATGCAGCTGCGGCATCCACTGGGGTGGTGCAGGAGATGAGCGACGGTGGAGCGAGAGTTTCAGGGAAGAGAGGGAGGAATGAAGTTCCAGCGGAAATAGTGGAGGTGAAGCAGGACGAGTTGATGAAGAATCGACCTAGGCAGGACCAAGCGAAATTGACAGGGATTGCTTTTGGACCTTCTTATCAGGTATGAAGACCAGTATCAGTATTATCATCTAATATTGCATTTGTGATTGCTTGCTTCTATTAGTTGAACTTTTTGTTGGATATCCTGTGGGGCCATATGATTTATAGCAGTTCTTTAAGTTCAAACTATTGCTGATCCCATAACCTCGTGTAGTTATATGGGCAGCGCAGCTTGTTCCAGGCATTCTAGAAAGGAGGAAGGCTGAGTTTCTCCTCCTTGGTTCATATGTTCTGTGTTTGGTGAAGCCTATGTTTCTAGTGGATGTTAACGCAACTGTTTAATAATAACCCTTGATTAAGAGAGTGGTACTTTTGTTGGAAAAGAGAAACATATCAATTGCAGCATCAGTAGAACATTGATACTGCCTGCTACCCCTCTAGTTGAAATTTGATTACCAATGTTACCGTACTATAGACTAGAAGAATTCTATGAGTATCTTATCTTTCTTCCTGACATTTTGCTTTTACTCACTGCTGCTATAGTTTTCGGTAGAATATAATGTACTCTCCTACATGTTTCTGAGCAGGGTCTGCTACATGGATCTTGGTACTCCATTTCGTTTGACCTGAAGTATACCCTCCATATATTAGATACTTAAGAAATTTCTTCAAATATTCACCACATCTTTCTAGCTTTCTCCTTCCTGAGCCTTTTATCTTGTATCTTCATCATTCGATGCCTCTAGACAAACCATCCCAAAGGAGTTTCATTCCTACTATTTTCTCTCATCTTGTCGTCAACTGAAGTCTTGCCATTAGGGACGCAGTAAATTCTAATTATATCTTTCCTTGAGTATCCAGGCAGCACCACTAGACAATTCATTTTCACCAAACTCATTTCTACTGTTGTTCACATATTGTTATCAAACTCTGCAACATTGACAATGTTGGTGTTGTTGCTGGAAGATATCGATTATTTGATTTTCAGTGATATTTTATTGCGGTACAGGATACCATATGTGCTACTCTACTTCATCTATTCTTCTTGTTTCCACGGCAATATTCGTCTTTCTCCTCTTTTTTCAAAACTAATCAAATGCCTTGTGCCATGCACAGGATTTATATCTCCTCGAAATGTCCTGATACTAATGTAGTTGTAGTTGTATTCCCCTTTAATTAAGTATGTGATGAAAACCGACCACTATGAAGATTATTAAAAATCAATCCCGCGCAGAAGAGGCAATGTCTAAATATAAGATTGGGTCCTAGTTAGATTTCAATCAAGTGATTCATCTACCTTATAGAATTGATGGGACTTAAATGTCGAGTGGTAAATTTTATTTGGTATCTGTCCAGTGATACAGAAATTTTTTAATTTTCTCCGTATTACTCTGAAGTAGAAGTCTCATAATTTGCAATTTTTATTTATAATTAGGTCGAGATTCAGTGAAATGATTTCAGGTTAATCTTGACAATGTTACTGTTAATTTATGAAATACAATAGCCTATTTCGTGACTTTCTTAATTGGAATGTCGATTATAATTTATGGACTGTTTGTTGCTATTAACTGATTTTTTCCTGCATACTGTACATAATTATCAAAATGAAGATCAAATTGTTAGGAATATAGGTCGATACTCAACAGCTTGTGTTTCTTGTAAAAAAGTACTCCCAAGATAACTCTGTAATAATTGAGTAAAAGAGGTTTGTGAAGTTTAGTATGCTTCTTTTTCTAGATTTATCAGATTAGCATTTTCATCCCATGCAGTTCAACAGATCTTGTTCGATAGCACTTACTTAAATCTGATTTCTTCAACCTAGTTCAAGTATATTTATAATTGTGACTGGACTTCCTCACTATTGATTGGGATAAGTATAGAAATGATTTTGTATCATAAGAATGAACAGCTTTGAGCAATTTGGGTTTTTACGTCAAAAGTATTGAGTTATTTTTCAGACAGAAAATTAAAACCCTCCCCCCATTTGCCTTTGCCATTTTCTTCTTTTGGTTGAGTGAGCTTCGATCATGAGTGCATTAAACTATTGGTCAGTAGAGTTGTAGAGAGGAAGAATATAGCCATTGTTTGCATGGAAAGTGATAAGAAAAGAAAGGTGAACAGGAAGATGGTACTTTCGAGGCGTTTCTTTCAAGAAACCTCACTGTTGCCACTGGAGTTAGAACATCAGATCTACCTTTGAAATAGCACTTGAAGAAGTATGCCATATAGATCCAAAATTATCAGTTACTTGGGTGTGCTCAGAATCCTCGCTTCTAACAATGGATTCAAGAAGACGTCATATAAACGTGCTGTTTTCTATAGTTCTGAGAAGGGAGGAGTCTACTGTTTGGATGCATGGGAATTGCTGTAGTTTGCATTACGGTGAAGAATTGGAGATACATACCTACATATAAGTGCTTGTAGGAGGTGGATAAATTGCGTTGCCAAATGAGGAAGCCTCTAGAAGCAATATTCTTAAGCAGGCAGTATAACATATGGTGTCTTTAGTTTTCAGCTAGGAAGAAAAAATTAAATTAAACTCTACTTTTAAGACAAAATGACAAATTATGAAATAACATAATTTGGCAAGTGCAGCTGCTAGGTGGTTAATGTTGTGTAAACCTAGATGAAATAGCGGCTAGGTGTTAGTGTCTGGGTAGAAGAAAAATGAGATTGTGTAATTGGTCATCAAGCATGAACAAAACATGCTCAATCTCTCTTTTTTATATACGATATTTAAGTGGTTGCAGGCTAGTAGAAAATACTCATCTCTAAGGAGCTGTTGGTCTCCATTTTGAACTATTTTCCTTAGCTAAATCTGCACTGGCCTCTATTGTCATTGAACAACTTGACTTCTCCGGTTTGTCCTTGTAATTATATTTGCATTTATTTGTCAGGAATTTTATTCTCTAGCATAGTATGATCTTAAAAAAATATATATATATGCGAGGATTATCATTTTGGCTATTCTTGGTAAGCTTGCTTATTTCCGAGCAAAGTTATAAGGATTTGAAACTAATCATAGATGTGAGGCTATTGCTATTGGGAAATGCTCTGTTCCTCCTAGCATCCTCTAATTGAAGTGACCTTTCTACCATCGATATGCTTCTAGGCAAGCAATAATACCTTTCTCCTCCAACAGCCTCCAAAACTTTTCTGAGGACCATGTCCTCAGCCTTTTATAGATGTATGAAAAATCACAGGCTGACCTTAACTCTTGTCCTTTTACTCATCCATTATTAATAAGAACAAAAATTAAATTAGGAATATAACAAATCAGTTTCCAAGCTGTGCAATGCAAGGGAGTTCTACTTTACAATAATAAGGGTGCGTTGCACTTGTTTGTTTTAGTATTGCTTTTAGTCATCAGACATTCACTTAGACTGTGACTGTATATTTATTTTCATGTAGTATGTAGTGAATTGTCTTGAAGACACTACTGTATGCCGCTATGGCTCTCTTTGCTGTCTAAAGCGTATCGTTTTGCACGTGCAATTGTTTTGGTTGTGGCCTAAATAAAACATTGTCTATCATTCAATTTTTTCAGTGACTTGGCAATGTTTAAAGTTCTGCTTGCTTTGTCCGCTCTGATGTAGAGTCATTAAACTAGAACATAACTAGTCCAACTAACGATGCAAACTATGTTTTATAGTTATGTAGTCCCCGGTGGAATGCATCGGACATAAATATTTCTTTGGTTTCTTGGAATAATCAATAAAATCTTCTGAAGAAGAAAAGTGGAAAATTGTCAAATCTCCTTTGCAGAAGGTTAGAAATTGTGTCTGACCGGAAAAAGAAAGTTTAAAGTCGTGTTGGATGTAGCATTTGCATTATTGGTGTTCATGTTGCTGCCTATACATGTGGAGTACTTCTGGAAATGAGTCTATTGTTCCTTTTTTTTTTCGGTTGACAAAAAGAGTCTATGGTATGATTACATCCATTTTGCATCACTTGCGTATTTGAAAAGATGTCCATATGAATTTCATATGCTTTGCTGAATATTACGAAGCTCCTTTATAGCATTTGTAGCATATGTGCTCTTCGTGCTGACCTTTTTTTGCACGGAACATTATTAGCCTGCTTCAACAAAGGGGAAGCCTACCAAACTGCATAAGAGGAAGCATCAGATTGGTTCTCTGTACTTTGATATGAAGCAGAAGGAGATGGAGCTTACAGAACGGCGTGCAAAAGGCTTTCTTACAAAGGCTCAAACGCAAGCAAAGTATGGATGGTAATATGTGGAAGGTATGGGCGATTCCAAGAGGATGCCTTGAAAAAGTGAAAGCTTTGGAGCATGATGTGTCCATGGACTGTCATTTGTGTAGAACGACTGTTATCATTTTGTATGTACTTAATGGTTCAGTTTGGAAAATTACCGTTGCTCTGCAGGTGGAAGATGAGCTTCCATGTGAAGAAAGTATTAGTTGGGCAATGTTTAAGTTCGTCAGAGTTGCTGTGTTGGATGCCGTTGCTGAGACAGGAGGATGGCGAAAGTGGTTGGCAACTTGGCGGAAGAGGTCGACTGACGGGGGCCCTCGTAGGAAACGAAGGGCCTTGTAGCTTTTCTGGGTGAGATATTGTGTTCTGAGCCTGTGCCCAAATTCCGTGTACGTGTCCAAATGGCTATAAGTTGACTGTTTTTGGATATATTTATTTATTTATTTTGTTTTTGTTTTTATTATTATTTTTTTATGTGGGTTGGGGGGGGAAGGGAGGCATATGATTTGGATTGAATAAATAATATTAACCGGAAGTAAAAAAGTGCACGGGTAAAGGGCACTCGTTCTTATAGCGCTAGACAGTGGCCAGGCCAAGAGTGGGTGAATTGGGCCTAATGATTTGGATTGAATAAATAATATTAACCGGAAGAAAATAAGTGCACGGGCAAAGGGCACTAGTTCTTAAGAGAGCTAGACAGTGGCCAGGCCAAGACTGGTTGAGTTGGGCCTAAACCGTGTTTAAAGCGGACGCCTAAGCTTATTAGTCCTTTATAAAGGTTAAATGAGCCTGAGATATTCTAATGAGAACCCAATTTAGAGGTTAGGGCCCCATTTCCCCAAATGACATGGAGGTCCAGCATTTAGCAAGGCCATTAATCTAGAAATTACAGACGATACTAAGTGAAATGGGGGGAACATACCTAGGTGACGTATTGGCCCAGCTAATATTGGTCCGAATTCGAGGGATTCCCAAAAGTGTCCATGAAGAGTCGAAAAGGAAAGAATTGGGGCCGATCCTATTGAAACAGCATCTACTCAGGCCCAATTCTTACATGGGCGCGTAGGCCCAACAAGAATTGGGCCACCCAATTAGAACTCAATCCCAGACGATATGGACCCAATAGGAGTTTGAGTCGATGCACGTCTAGTCCCAACCATAATTGGGCCCAAGAAAAGCCCATATAGGCCCAATTAGAAAAAGTCAGGAGCAGATGATATGGGCTCCACGCGAGTTGGGCCCAAGCATGGCCATCTAGGCCCAGTAGCACAAATAGAGCAGACTAGGCCCGATAACGAGAAAAGGCCCAAATAGAGCCCTACGCAATAAGCAGAATTCAGGCCCAGGCAACATGGGCTCAGTACGAATTGGGCCCAAGCATGGCCTACGCCCAATAAGAATTGGGCCCTAACAACGGCCTAGGCCCAACAATAATTGGGCCTACTTTGGGCCCAATACGAGTTCGGCCCACTGCAAGTCTAGGCCCAAACAGAGCCCACATATGCCCAATTAGAAAAAGCCAGGCCCAGACGTGTGCCCAATGCGCAATGCACGTATAGGCCCAATTAGAAAAATCTCAGGCCGAGACGATATGGGCTCCACGCGTGTTGGGCCCAAGCATGGTCGTCTAGGCCCAATAAACCAGATAGAGCGCACTAGGCCCAAATGGGGCCCTGCCCAATAAGCAATATTCAAGGCCCAGACAATACGGGCTCAGTACTAGTTGGGTCCAAGAATGGCCACGTAGGCCCAATAATAATTGGGGCATAACACTGGTGGGAGGCCCACAAAAATTAGGCCAGCCGAATTAGAAGAATCTAAGGCCCAGATAATTTGGGCCAATTCACGTCTAGACCCAACCAGAATTGGGCCCATACAGAGCCCATCTAGGCCCCATTAGAAAAATCTCGGGCTCAGACGATATGGACTCCACACGAGCTGGGCACAAGCATGGCCGTCTAGGCCCAGCAATCCAAATGGAGCCCACTAGGCCCAACAGCAGTATCCCACAACTTTTATGCCCATTCAATATGGACCCAACTCATGTTTGGTGTTTTAGGCCCAGACAATATGGGCTAAAAAAAGCCCATAATGGGCACAATATGTTTTGGGCCGTCAGATAATCTACCTGAGCATTCATTGTGCCCAGAAAGCAAGAAATAAAAGCACAATCTAGGCTTGATGAGTTGGCCCCACCACTAATACAACCTGAGGCCATGCCTTAAGAAGGCCCAATGAAAACAAAGTGATTGGGAAACTGGGCCACCAGAATCCTGCTATGTATACTGCGCTGAAATGAAGCAGAATCCTCCTACACCCAGAAATGCCGACCATCAAGTCCCAACGAAGAGTGATTTGGGCCTAAAGAGCGGGCCCATGAAATTGGATTACTCTTTACCTCACCGTCAGCGTACACATAATACAAACGCCTGGCAAAAGAGGGATACAATTAACACCGATCAATCTTCCAAAACCATGGGAAGTATGGACAACTTGTCAATCATTTAGGTTACATCAACTCCCAATGGTTTAGCACAGCCACACCACAATCGCGAAAAATGACGAAAGTCTACCAATCCTTAAGAAGCTCACTGGCAACATCCTTATAGCTTACTTTCCTCTTCTTCTGAGGCTGCTCGACTGGATCAACCAGCGGCTTCTCCCTTTCGACAGACTGATCGGCTGTCTTCTCCCTTTCGACAGATTGATCGCTTGTCTCCACTTTTCTCATTCCAAGGCTCGGGATCATGTCCAGTAGCATAGCTTCAACTGGGTCACTCCTAATCTCAATCTTCCCAATGCATTGGTCATCATGCTTCGCCCCAACTTCCATTTTCTGACCATCGCTGGACATTCCTTCCCGTAGATCTGCATTCCCTGACTCTTCTGTCCTGCCTCCTAGTAAAAACTCTGAAATCTCCTTTTCCACATTGTCTGGACTTTCAGCCATCTCATCCTTTAAAGTTTCATGAATTCTATCGTCTTTTATGTTTTTCGTATCTGCGTGCGCTGTTTCAGCAGCAGAACTGCTTCCATCAGATTCATTTCCGATATTTTTGCAGGTTTCTTTCCAAGACGTGTTCGCTTCCTCGCAGCTTGATTGCTACTAATTTTACCTCTATTTCTGTTGATGATAGCAGGTCTTCCTCTTCTTCTTTTGCCACCAGTCTGGTCTTCTGAAGCTGCTTTACCTTTCACATCTACCACCGCCTCCACAAAACACGATAACCGTTCCTCCTCTTTGGGCAAGGTGGAAACTGAGTTCTCTTGACTAGCCTCATGTTTGCTGAAGAAATAAACACAGAAGCATAAATTTAATGCAAGCAGTATGACAAGTAGTGAAGACACAGCGAGCAAAAATTTACTGCTAGTTACTTTGGTAAGAGCTGGTCCCTCAGAAAGGAAAGCCTAGTACAAGTACAAAATATTGAAACTAACAATAGCTGGAATAGTAATCACAATCAGAAAGCATTAGTCATAAAGCATTTCAAACATTCGGTCTAGGAGAGAATATTGCTCCTGTAACACCTAATAAAATTGTTTAATGAATCGATGAAATGTTATATTGTCCGACCATTTCCTTTCAAGGTTCATCTTGTTGATTTTGTTACACAAATAAGCATTTACCCCCATAAAAGAAAAGGCTAAGCAAGGTATCCTCAATGTTAAATTTGTCTGTTATGCATACAGTGACATTTATATATTTTTTATGATCCTACCCTCCACACCTCAAGGAACAGAGTGATGGTCCATCCATTCAGCAGCCAGTGATACGGTAGAATGGTTATAGCAGAATAATGTGCTGTTCAGGTGATTAGGCTGCTGAGCGAAACCCACCAGTCACCAAGACTGAAACTTCCAATTGGCCACTTGAAGTTTCTCATTTTATTTACTCCTTTTAAGGTGCATTTATTTTGCGGAAATAATTCAATATTTTCCTAAAAATGATCACTTGTTTTGCTTATAAAAATGAAAGTACGAAAAACATTTTCATCATTTGCAAAATATTTTAGAGATCAATCATTGTCGATAATTTAAAAAAAAAAAAATTCGCTGACTAATTATTTCAAACAATACAAGCAATTATTTTTAGGAAAATAATTTTCAAATTATTAATTTTCCACAAAAACAAGGCCTTAGTTTTAGACCGAACTATAAACACATTACTGACCTCTCATGGATGTAGGTCTTACCTTCCTTAATATAAAGGATAGACTCTTCACCAATGTTCTAATACCAGTACATACTTCATTGAGCAGACTGAGCAAGGGGCAGTAAAAGACGGGCATAAACTACAATCAGAAGAATTTTACAACACAAACTTTATTTCGAACAGTGACCACCTTCTTTTTCAGCATATGCATTAGCAAAGAGAAGTCAATGATAATTTGGATGATCCCTAACAACCTTTCCAGTAATTCTGAAGCCAAAAACGATACAATGGCCCTATTTGGTTCAGCTTTGAGAATGGGCTTTGGGACTCTAAAGTCCCTTGGCCAAATGAAAACGTGTTTGGTTCGATTTTTTGAACGATTTTGGCAAGACGCAATTGCATCATCAAAGGACTCTAAGGGCCCTTAGTCCAAAGCAGGTGTAGAGGTCCTTTGAGAACTTGCATTTTCGAAATGCAAGTTCCGGTTACTGTTCACTTCGCGGTTACTGTTCATGTGCGAGGAAAACCACCGCACGGAGGCCGACAACCGCCAACCAAGGGGTTGCGCGCGCCGGCGACACGCCGACAACTGCTACCTAAGGGTCGCCCGACCCCGACAACCATCGCCGGACCTCAGGCAACTGATGGCCTGAATCACGCAACCCAGGTGGCCACCGGAGATCACGCGACCCCAGGTGACGGCCGCCTAGGGTCACCCAACCTCGGCGACCGTCCAGGGGCCAGATTCGGCAATCCAGTAGCTGGACTTCAAAAAAAAAAATACAAATATTTGTTTGTTTTTTTAATTTAATAAAAGTCATTTACAAATGCAAATTTTACCAGACGGTATTTTGGCTAAAGTTGTATCTAAATGCAAATTTTACCAAACGATATTTGCATTTCAGAAAACTCCCTTCACCCAAAGGTATTCCTAAAAGCCGAACCAAACGGGCCCAATATGTTTGAAAACCATTTTATAAGAGTTAGGTGACTTGTTAAATCAAAAATTTTCTAACACACGAGGGGAATCTTACCACAGATTCAATTCTAGACCTACTGGGCTCTTCATCCTGCAATTAATTTTGTAAATGTGCTGGCATCCCTTAGGCAATGAAATACTTAATTTCAAAAGCAAAACAACCACCCGTAAGAGACATAGATTCTTCTAGTCATGATCATCAGAAATTTACTATTCCCTCACCCATAAAATTTACAATAATCTTTTCAAGTCACCAACACCATCAATAATTTCATGTAATCATGATCATAAGATTTCCAATACTACCAGACATAATTCGGCATATTAACTCCACCATCACTTCACGAATTTTTTATTATTTATTTTTATTATTATTATTTTTTTTTTTATGAATCCTTCATTAATTATTTACTCAAACAAAAAAGAACTCCTACATGGATGATTATGCAAGCTCTTCATAAAGCTAAATCCCTCAATTTCTCTTCTATCCAAGCATGGAGATGAATGCACTCACCAGACTCCCGTGTCTGACTCTTCTATCCAAGCAGTGTCTGACTCTTCTGTCCAAGTAATTTTCAAGTCATATGGATCCTCAGGCAATTTCTCACCTCTTTCCATGCAGTCTTCCAACCATTTGAAATCAACTACATGCAATCTCTTCTTTCTTAGAAGACGTTTCTCTGGTGCCTTTAAGCTGCGGAACAAAGAGATATTGGACATCGCGAATGAGACTCCCCAAGGAGGAACCAAAACCATTTCAACACATGCACTGGCACACTACTTAACTTGAACCGACTAGCTCCCCCAAAGCTATCATATAGAACAGTAATGCTCATGACTACAGATAAATTTACTGCCTCGAGGATAGAGTAGAACTTCAACATATTTGATAAACTAGCTCAAACCCATGCTATGTGGGAGTCCGTAAAACTCGATATACAGTCATTCAATTTTCCTACTAGATTTTTCCAATAAAAAATTTGAAAATCATAATCTAGATTACTTCAAAACCTCTCAATATATTTCAGTTATAAAGTAAGGAATGTACACATGTTTTTACTGATCCTAATATGTAAAACTGGTGATACCATTTATGCAAATGACTTTTAAGTGCATAAAATATTTACAGAGAGATAGTACACCACTCAACAGTAGTAGATTTCAAAAGTTACAGGATCAAACACCAAAGAGAGAGAAAAGGAGACAAGAAAGGGAAAGACAAATGAATTAAACGTAGATAAAAAGGGAAAAAAATAAGAATCCCCAGTCATCCAAGCAAGCAGCAAAAACAATGCCAGTTGCTTGGAATGGGCAAGTAATTCCTTCTCTTTACTCTTTTTATACTGATGCTACCCGTTGAAAATAGAAAAGAAGAGGTTGGGTTGTCAGTTTACTACATAAATTGAACTTGTATGGTAAGCCAATGTTCAAAGGTAATTTCTCTCAGAATACTTAACTAATTTGTAAACAGATGCAGATTCACTTCTTATAGCAGATGAGCCACTGATATATTATGAACTTTATGACAAATTTAAGAGCAACATTTGACCAAGCATCCTCAAAAGATTTCCATACAGCATGAAATGAATTACCTTCTCAAGATCACATCAATATCGACTGAAGTTCCAGGTTCTGACACTACAACCACATGAGTAGCATTTCCAAGATAATTGCTGACTTCGCCACCGCCCCACAATACTTCCAGTTCCAACCTCCTTTGCATTAGCCTCAACAAGAGATCCCATTCTGGTTTTCTTTAACATAAATGACAAACAGAAAAAGATGGAAGCAAATTTTATGGCATAACATTTAGAAAAAGTAGAACAAGTTAGTGCAACAATGTATTCAGTAGTCTGAAATCTAAATTTCTTACAATGCCTTCATTGAAGAATAGAAGTGAATGCAGCATCCGTGAAAGCGTGACCACCTCTCTGAAGGGCAGAATTTTTTCTTGTAATAATTGACACGGTGAGGGTCTTCTGATCTTTCCACATTATTTAAAAGCTGAGAGATAAAAAACAGCAAATATCAAATTTACTAGTCCAAAAAGTACCCTGAATTTATCAACATTAGAAGCTCGGGAATGTCCATAACAAGAGAATGCCCATTGGAAAATCTCAACCATCGTGTGAGGTTTCACACATCACATTAAGCTCGTAAATAACTTGTATGTGCACCCATGTGCATACACGCAAAAGAATCACACATGTCATTTGTTTGCTTACTTGTTTGATATCTGCAAGTTCAAGACCCCAATAGTAAGAGTCAGAAAACTCATCGATTTCTTCTTGCAACTTCTTTTTTGATATCTCAGATAGGAAGAGAAAGTACCTTCAAGGTAAGAGTCACCATTTAATATCAGCCTTTATTTAAATTTGGGACTAAAGGCTTTTGAAACACCCATTTCAAATGAATGGCATATAAAAGTGCAGCTAACCTTGGCTGCAGAGGAAGAAGCTTTTTTTGTGAACAAGAATCAAGGACCCATGAGTAATGGATAATATCTTTTCTCTGTTTTGCTGCCTGAAATTTGATCCCTGTCACAAGCATTCCTTCAGTAAGTACAATGGAAACCAGATAGGAGATTTTCAAGAATCAATTGCAGATAAAATACATGACTCTACGATGCTAAAAAGAGACTAACAATTTAAGAAGGCCACAGAGAGAGAGAGAGAGAGAGAGACCCTTGCTTTCGGCTGCAATACAGTGGGTAACCGAATTATTCAGATTCATGGAGAAAGTGCCGCCATTCTCAACAACCGTTTTATGCAACGCATCAAGAGAAATGTTCGAAGGAACATTTACAAAGTCTGAATAAATTCAAGGAGATCACAAAGCTTCTCAAAGATGAATAAAAAAGGACCAACAGCCAAAAAAAAAAAGACCCCTAAAATCTTATGTTGTTGACATTGCTAAGCAAAGAGTAGCAAGGTGCATCTCACGTGAGGGACAACAAAAATAGTGGATTGGAGCTGCTATACGCAACATGTTAAGTCAATTATCTCCCCTATACAGTTGGACTTCCAAGTTGCAGGCATAGTTGTCAGAATCTAGCCCAATGAAGGCTAACAAATTCTATAACAGAAATATATCAACATGTAAACTCAGAAATATCAACTGATTCATACCTCCTGGATATATCAAGATTCAACAAAACGAAATGAACCAAACAATTAAACCGATTCACAATGATTGTATTACGAGAACATCTTCAGACAACTGAGAAAAGCAGAAACCATGACCATATGAACACATGAAATCTTTTCCAAAAGTGATATTCCATCCCACATCTTTTATATATTTCTCCAAAAATACCGTCAGAGAAGTATCTACCACATACAATACCAAAACAGCTACTGTTCAGGTAGAAGTGCATAAGGGAGTGTGCTGACTACAACTAAAGTTATAGAGTATGTGTAAAAATGAAAGATCCACTACCCTCTTCCACCAGGATAAGGGAGCAGTTACATCATACCACCAACTGAAAGAAGAAAAGGAAAACCAGCGCTCAGAAAGGATACAGAACATCAAATTTGAAAATATCTGAGTTTCCCTTTAATGCCAGAAATGTCAGTTCGTATGAAATGAGATGGTACAACGGTCAAGTTCCTTTTCTCTCCCTTTCCTTTATCAGAAGACCTCTTAAGCTTTAGCCCACTTGCCAGCTGGCCTTTGTACTCCATTCCAACCTGTGTAGTACCATTGCTAGAATGAACTAGGTCCACAAAAGCTGCAGCCTCAAGGGGAGAGAAGAAAACCAAATTCAAACAATTCTTCTCTTAAGTTGAAGATTTCGATCGGACAAGAAAACGGCTAGGACAAAACACACATCATCATATATGAGATTACTTACATTGGACATCAAGACACTCATGCCAAGCCTTATCCAATCTAACTCTGTCGATTCGTGGAAATCTTAGACTGTATGGAGCAGCAAACACCTACATCAATGAAACTGAACAATGATCAATCAAAAAAGAGCAAGCAAGCAGCAGATACGGCAAAAAGCACAGAAGTTAACTTTTCAGTTCACAGATATTTGGCTTAAATACAGAAATGTAATAAACATGTAAGTACAGACCTCAGAATTTATAGTCCGGATGTCACTGGTTATAGAAAGTATAATGGATCTGTAACAAAGAAAAATACACACATATATCAACTAAAGAATATAAGAATGCTTTTAATATCAAACAACCTCTAAGATAATACTTATGCCATGCCACGCACACGTGTGCTGATACATGAGAACACATAACAAGCACGCTATTTAGAGTAGTAAAATGACTAACTTCTCAGGGCTCTCGACCCAGACATCTGGCCTTTCCTTTGAATGGTTTGTCACTTGATAAAAACTTGGTGGTGACTGCTTAGGGAATTCATACTTCCTGAAGAGAAAATTGAGATTAATCCACTTATTCACTATAGAAGACCAACGAGAGGAAAATCTGCTGGTATGCACAGTACAAAACTGGCTTATCAGCTTCATCTTTGTTAGACAATTTGCACCTTCACACAAGCAGTCTGTCATTAATGTCTCTTTAATGCATTAAGACAAGTAAAATTGATCATCCAAAAAATTAACCTGGAAAACCATATCGTAATAAAAGCTAATGCAACCAAAAAAAGCTAGAGTAATTAAAGAAAGAGATCTGAAGATGGACATCTACATTGCTTTGTCACTATTATCTCATCATGCAGGTTAGTAAAGAAAAACACCAGAGCAATGTCTTCCTGTATCATCTACCTGATTAGATAAAAAGGAGTCTGTACCTAAAGTATGGCTTTAATTTGGTGACAACAGCCTCGAGTTCCTCATCAGAAAGTCCGGTACCCACTCTACAAAAGGAAATGAATCTGCAACAAGTTCAACGCATGGAATTATTCATACATTCGATCTGTTTTGTAATTGTATAACATCTATGCATTACACAATCAAATAGCACAAAAGAATATTGCCAAATTCTTCTGTCAATGCGCCATTTTCTAATTATTTAGGAAGAGAATTGCATAATAGAAAAGATGAAAGAACAAAAATTGATACATCGCAAAGTATGCTATTCACACAGGCAACTCATATACTACATGCCATCAAATAACTCGATCACAGGCATGTTCATGCGACAATATATGTATGTGGCTCATTCATCCTGGCTACATTCATTCAACAACTCTGCCCTTTTTCTTCTGAATGCAGCAAAAACTCAATTTTTAGGGCAGACATGCCACCCTATCACAAGAATCAGATTGTCCATGATCCTTCAAGCAAACTTAATCGGGCTTTTCATTCAGAAATGAAAACTACACCAGTAAAGATTTAATTGGTTGCCGAGGCTACATCAGATATATTACATAGGGAAGGATACAGTTAAGGCAAGTTAGCAACCAAAAAGTACCGTCTAGGATATGTGTTTGCAGGTGGACGCTCAGCAAGACCAACCAAAAATTGAGCCACCTGCATATCAGTAGAATCCATATATTATTCTTAACTGAGATACATCATAGAAAGTGACAAAAGATTAATGGACACTGCAGTGAATTGACAAATCACCTCCCCTCCACGACGCCCAGATCCATAGTATCCTCCTATTAGGGCATGTGACATGAACATATAATCAAAACAATAGGATGTGATGCTCCAAACAGGAAAGTACTAGCTTAACAAATTTTACCTATGATAAGAGCATCCAAATCCGTACTAGCATGAATATACTCTGGCTTCAGCTTTAACCACTTTCCACTCCGATCACCTGGCTCCCATTTGGAACTGAGATCTTTCAAGACAATTCCTTCATCTCTAAAATCCAGAAGTACTTCAATTAGATAAACACATCTAGACCATATATCACAATCTTCCAAAGTACGTCAAAAGATGGTCACACACTTGTCATGTGATGTTTCTATTGGAAATTCTTACGCCAATTCACAGTTAATAAAGTTGTTAGAAGGAAAGCATTTTGCAAGAGCCAAGTCTCTAGTCTTCTAAACCTCTACAGGCTGCTAATCACCAAAATTTCCCATCCCACACTGCTAATGCACTACTTAAGTTTATTGATCCCCATCACTACAGCCTTACACAAGTGCCCCCTTTTCAGGCTCTTTTAAAAAAAAATAAAAAATTGATTGCCACAAACATATTACAACCAATGCCCTCTTGCAGGCTTCACGAAGAAGAAAGCCAGAACAACAAATCACATGCAAATTCTGTGAATATAAATTTGTATTTATTCAATAGTGGTTAGGGTTAGAAATTTACACGCTATGAGCTTATGAGAGACCATAAAAAAAACAAAAGTACTTTTCCAATATCAAAGCATATTTAAAGGAAAGCCTTGTTTGTAGCCCAAAGTTAAAGGAGAAGACAACTGAACATTTACCTGTTCTCAATTGTTTCTTTGAAAAACCTCTCGACATCATCCATAGAATGTGCGATAAGAGTCCAACAAGGCTCCCCTGAAAGCCAAACAGGAGAACTGCAGTTAACAAGAATTTACCATGTCATAATGTGAACAAAAATGTCAGATTTATTTCTTACTCCTAGGACGCTGACTGTTGAGGCTATCCTCAGGTACCAAGATCTCCAAACGACCCTTCAAAGGCTTCACAACTTTTCGGAGAAGCTCCTGTCTTTCCTTCAAAGTTTGGTGAATAACACTGGTATCCCCAGCATACAGGATGTCAAATGCAACATCTGGTCATGGTTGTGTTAAGAAGAACAAAATGTATGGTCTTCTTTTGGATTCGAACTGATAATTTGGTATGAAGGACCAACACTCTTGAACTTTCAACAATAATAGTGCGTAAAAAGTCAATCTTACTAGATAAAGAACTTTTGCAGGTAGAGGGTGATTAAAAGTTGAGAACAATCCGTTGTTAAGCAGATAATAACAGTTTGATGACGTCTTGCATATGAAAATGTCCTTTACATGACTACAATTGTCCAAGAGATGCAGATTAGCATTAGAAGGAAATGATTATCACCCCTTACAAAGATTCTTCTAACTCTTTATTAACAGCTGCCATGTGGAAAGCTAATATTCCAATTCATTGGTCCACTTACCCTCACTAATAGTAGTAACATGATAGAGAAAGATATGGACAACAAGTGTTATCATTGATTTCAAGTCTGTGGTTTGTAAGTCACATAATGCTTGTTCAAGGTTAAGAAAATGACTTGAGACTATCACCCCAACATACTGAAGTCTGTAAGAGAACGGCTATCCCTCCCTCCCTCTCCCTGATGGCTCTAGGTCACATGACATTGGAAAGCAATGTCATCTTAAATAGATAACATCTAGATGGGTGAAAATGACAAAAGAGGCACTTCCTTTAGCACTTACACTACAGACATGATGACAAGTGACCATTGGGCAAGTAGTGACTACAAATGTCAAATGTTATAGGAAATCACTACATCGTGGTTTGTTCATGCAAATTCTCTGTATTAAGTCTTACTATCCAGCAACTACATTACACACGACAACAAACATAAATAAATCAGTAGAAAGATGCTTGAAATAAAATGAAAATCACATTGAGAAAGGGAAAAAGAGAAAGCTTAAGTGAGTTAAAGAGCTTCATTGTTATAGTTATAATGGTATAATACCAAAATCCGACTTCAACAGTGTACTTACACATGATTCATTAGACGTGCTTGGGACTGTCAGTATATTCTACCCATGAAAACCAACTGAAAATATCTGAGATATAGGCCAAGTCACCCAAAGGATACAGCACAACTGCATTCACAAAGGAAAATTTATTAAAGTAAGAACAGTTCAGTAACACAAAAAGTGAGCACATTCGACAAGTTTAACCTGTCTATCATTGTCAAGCCCATTCCTTGCTGCCTTTGCTGTAGAAAGACAAATGAACTTCACTTAAAAAGGAAAGAGACTCTCCCCATGATGTAAACACCGCAAATGGACAAACATTTTCAGATGATATAAAGGTCATAGAGGGAAACCTATTTCCTGATTTGAACCAAACTCGGCAAAACGATTCGCAGACTTGTCCCAAACCAGCATCTCACCATCGAGGATGCATCTGAGCACAGGATAAATATGAAAAGAACACTCCAGCTCAGGCTCAAGTGATCCATCAAAGTAGATGTCTATAAATCCTTCCAGAAATATGTAAAGACAAATATCAATAATGATATGTGGGGTATGCATCCTATCATTAATAAGAGGACCATGGTATCATTAGTAAGACATGGGAGCAGCAAAAGCTTTTGGCACTTATCATGCAACTGACTTAAAAATATCATCCAGTATACCAGCGCTACTTATGCATCAATTAGGTTTAACTCTGTCCAGTCAGAATAAAATCTGCATGCTAATTGAGGAGAGAAAATGACACCCCACAATAGGCTAACATCACTTTATGCATCAATCAGGTCAATAGACAAGAACCTAGTCCTTTGCATTTTGTAGCCAAAATAGAAAAAAAGATGAAAGGAAATAAATCTACCCCAATGCAGAAAGTAAACACTTTAGGAAATCCTAAACACTGCTTACCTGTCAACCACAATATTATTGATTATGATGTCCGACATTCCTGGTCCATATTCTGTGTGATCCAGAAAATTTCTGCACATAATGCACCATTTGCATGCATCATGAGAAAGTAGAGAATGCATTACCGAAGTGAACACAAGGTAAAGACATGCTGCCGTAAAGACTTGCCATTTTAAACAAAGTCTGTAAATTCCTTTTTCTACTTCTCTTTTGGTCTAGTACTCTAAGCTGACTGAATGCATATATGTTTATGTCCTCGTGTCTCTGTGATAACAAGTGTGATGTGTAAGCTTACCTGGAGAAAAATGTATCTCAGATCCATTCTTGTGAACTTGGATGCGGTCACCATCAAATTTGCACTCCACAACCACTTCCTTTCCATGAAGCTATGTATAATGGAAATCCTAAGTCAATAAGAAAGGCATATAACAGACATCTATATCTATAAAACAACCAATCTTGAAGCCAACTGGTAAAAGAACCAACAAATTTTTAAATCGGAAAAAGCAAATTCTAATGAGCAAAAAATTAAATTGTTAATACAGTGAGCAGCTTAATATAAAAAACATATAACTGCAATAAAATAATCCAATTTCCTTTCTTCGCTCTTTGACTTTAAATAAGCAAATGCAAACTGGAAGATAGGAAGTGAACCCAAGACCTCATCAAGTCTTAGCAAAGGTTGACCACCACTAGGTCAAGCCCTTGCAATCTCACAGAGAATAATATCATTGACTAAGCCATAAAAGCTCCAAATGAATCAATATCAACCAAAGAAAGCTGACAGCAGCAGTTAGAAAATGAAACACATAAAAAGGTTCAGTCCATAATAAATTTCAGCAAAAAGAGTAAGATGTCAGGCCTTTTCCATGCAGCAGCTGCATTGCCAATTCTCATTGCAAGTTGAGGACGAACAGCTTTGCCAACTTCTATGTCCTGAAAATCTAGTCCCAGTGAGAGTTGTAGATAACTGAAATTATAAGCCAAACATGATAGGGGAGGCATTGGTGAATGTAAAAGCTTCCAATTATAAGCAAATGAAAAACGTAAAGTAACAAAAATATATTATGGGCAACCCAGAGAGGGCCTAACTATATAATTTAACACAAAATCAATGGATCAATATTCATTCAAGTTCAATCGAGCCATTTCTACTACTCCTTTCAGTATGTAGCCCAACTGAAAAGATTTAAACAGAGGTTTTTAAGGCCGCCAACCTTGCCATGCAGAACTAACAGCAGCCTAAATGCTACAATACCAAATCCATGCCCAAGTCCCCATCCTATACACTCATAAATTGGGTATCATACACAAAAAGCCATTTCACAGCAATTACCCCCGTTCCTTCAACAAAATATGAATTGTTTGAAATCCTTTAGATGCAAGATATACAGCAAAACATTCTGCTTTTCCTTGGCAACCACCCTTTAGCCTTCATCTAGAGGTAGAAAACAACACGCATGCTACTTACAACTTCAAAGCTACATAAATTTAGAGCAATCTATTTAGACTTATCCCCAGTGCACGCTATAAAATGCATACACGAAGTGCCATATATCAAGGCTCACAGTACCAAGAGTAGACTAACGAACACAATTATCACATTGCATGTTGAGATAAATTATTTCAAGACATCTATAGATCAAAAGGGACTCACAAGAATAAGACTAGTCTTTTCGTGGGTTTACTTTCCCAATTCCAGTTGAAGAAGATATTTAAATCCTCTCGTCATATAGCACATGTCTTTGCATACCAATATATTATATCAGAACCTAGAAAAAAGCTATAGCAAAAACAAAGCACATAGTATCTGCTTGCTTTCCCTTGTCAAAAAGACAAATTTCATGTGAAGACTGATATATGCAGTACAAGAACAGAAACATGTCCAATATTTATGGGCACATGCTATCACTAGAGCAATTTTCAAAATCCACAACAGCTTCCAATGATGTCCTTTGCAAAAATAAAAAGATCAATTGTCAAGCAATATGAGTTCTCCAATATAAGCTGAAGCAGTTTTTCAAGCAGCAAACCTGGCGCTTATGCCGTTGGCCACGATCTTTAAGCTTCTCACATACCAATTTCAAATCACACGTGACATTGAACAAATCCTCAGCATCTGGATGAAATTCATGAAATATGCTCTTTTCACTGATGCCTAACTTCAGATCTGCAGCGATATACATAAACAGAAATGACTAATTACTGAAATGCAAAGAGTCTAATAAAAACTGAGTCAAGAGACAACACCTTTAAGAATTATCATGATAATCCACTTCATCTCCTGGGCATTTGTCTTCTTTATTAAAGTAGAAAGAACTGAAGTCTTTTCTGCCCTGTTCAGAAATTTCGTAGAAGGAAGAGGCACACAAGTGTAAATAGCAGTATAGCGCCCCAAAGGCATGAAATCAAATGAACACATTGCTGCGTATCAACTAAATCAGAATGAGAAACTTTATGCCTTAAGAAAGACATTTTAACCAAATATAAAAGCTTCAAAAGTATCTCTATAGTATAATACAATCAAACAACTTGAGAGTACAATTTCCACAGGGAACAACAATGAGAAAGTAGCCTGCCTGTTTTCACTTGATGCCAAACGGTCAAGCAAATCATTTAATTCCCTAATGGTTAGGCCCCCAGATGCCATTCCTTGCCTACGCTGCAGCACCTAGTCCAAAGAAAAGTTGAAAAAATAAAACAAAATAAATAACGTTGACCTTAGAGATCCATTTTGATGCCAATGACATTGCTAGAATTCCCAAGGAAATTAAATCCAGAACAACAATTGGCATGTGCAATAACTCTGCAGCTTAAATGATAAAACCTATATTCAAAATCATGTTCGCCTTTATTGGACTCATCACATCAATGAACGGACTAATGAAGCAAGTTAAAACACCAATGGAATGCTCTTCAACTTCCTATAACAATGGTAGTTTATACTAAACGTTTCTCATGAAGAGTACTTACTCTATTTTCAGCAACTCAAGTCACCGTTAAGACAGATTGCCTAAGGAATGGCCAATATACCAAAATCATTTCAAATCTCAACACATGTCCATAATGAGAGCTCGAATGGCAGTAATTATTCCCTCCCAAAATGTAAGACCAAAATCACGTGCTAACTCTCGTATGACGACCTAACCTATATAGAGTAACATCAGCAGCAGTAGCAAAAGCAAAACCAACGAGCGATCGTATGGTCTCCGACAAGTCCGAAACGCTATACCTCGGCAGCGACGAGAGCGAAATTGCCAGCATTGGCGCCGGACTTGGGGCCTCCGCGGCGCCAGTTGAAAGGCGGAGGGCGTCCTCGGAGTCCCGGGACATGCCGAGGGCGTCGACGAGGCAGGTGGCGAGGACGGACTCCTTGAGGCCGTAGGTGCCGCGCTCGCGGTCGAGCGAGGGGAGGATCAGGCGGATGGCGCCGAAGTAGTCGCTGGGCTTGCAGAAGGTGTCGAGGAACTTGCGGAACTTGGAGCGCTTCTGGGCGGCGGACTTGCTCTTCTGCATCCAGTTGAAGAGGCTGACGAGGACGCTGAGCTTGGTGTCGCTGGACATTCTCGACCGCCGGCGGCGAGGAGAGCGCCTCGCCGGATCGATCGAGCGAGGGTTTTCGGATTAGGGATGAGATTTGGGGAAGACGATGATGAACGATCTGGTTGTAGCTGTGGAGAGCAGAGCGTGGGCGGTGCTTTGTGTCTGGGATTTTGGGAAATGGTTTCGAGTTTAACCGCCAAAAGAAAAAGCTTCCGGAGCACGCGGGTTGAGAATCGGACCGGCCGATGCCAGCTGGATCGGCGACGGGCGACGGTCCGGTCCGGGGAACATAAAAAGGCAATGCATCTTTCATTGAATAAAAGGAGGATTGCAACTTGAAATATTTGCTTATTATTGAAATTCATTGAAATGCAAATTGCTTTTATATTATCAACGCTACTCCTTATCATATGATACTCTTGTAGACAGTTCCTTAGCAATTATTAGACATTGTTAGCTTGGAGATTTAATTGAATAAAAGACAAATGAAAAAAGTTGCGTTATTTTAATATTTTTTTTATCTTAATTGTCATAATATATATATAAATGGCTAGTGAGCTTCTTTTTTTTTTGACCGAGGCTAGTGAGTTGAGTTAATATATTCAATGTACTTTTTATGGCTTATTTATTTAATCTGTGATTTAACAAATCAAGTGAATGTAATACGTTATAAGGAGGACATGATCAAGTCTGTTTACCATGCTAATTTTCACCCTCCATTCCTTTAAAATATTTTAAAATAGACTTTTATTATTCCTTAGTATCTTCCAAATATTATTTTCAATTTTTCAAAATACATGTAAAAGAACTTGTCACCTATTTCTTTTTTATTGTTTTCCGTTGCAAAATGGAAACTTTCCTTTTAATTTTTAATTCATATGTTGTTTTTATTTAGAAATCATTGAGTTAATATCCTGAAAAATCCCAAATTAGAATACATACGACAAATTTGCTCCAAACTATTTTTTTAACCATGAAAAACCCAAAATTGGTACTTCTATGACAAATTTATCCCGACTAACCATAAAATACCTTAAACCGATACATTTATCATAAATGTACCCCAAGCTAATTTATTCAACCACAAAAAAAAATCTCAAAAATTATAAACTGACAAATGAGCACATTTTTTTTTTTTCAAAATGTGCAGTTGGCAAAGTTACAAACTTTTTTTTTATTTTTTTTATGTTTTTGTATTTTGGAAAGATGAGAGAATTTTCGATGACGACTGCCTAAAATAAAGTTCGTGTGTTCTTGGAGTTGGCCCAAAACCAAAGAGGGCCGCCGAAGCACGTTAAACCAGAGATTCCAGAAACGTCGCGAGGATACAGCTCCGAGCCATTGCTCCTGAAGCAGGCAACAACCGATCAAGCTCGTCTCAAACTGCAATCGAATCAAACCGGAGAAGAAAATGGCGGTGATCGAACCCGAACCGGAGAAGGTCGCCGGGGAAACGTCGGACGCTGCCAAAGCATCCACCAGCCATCCGACGGTTAATGCGGACTCCGACGGCTTCGAGACCGCCAGCGAAGGCGATGTCGATGCCGACGCCGACGCCGACGCCAACGCCGACGACCCCGATGACGCCGCTGGCGACGGCGGCGGCGGCGCTGACCTAAAGCAGCACCAGGAACCGCGAGAAGGGAACGATGCCGCGGTGGAACAATCGTCGTCTCGAAAGGACGATTCTCAAATTGACGCCGCGGACGATGAGTCGAATCAGGTCAGTCCGTGATTCCGCTTGTTGCATGCAAGCTCGCGAATCTGTGATTGGGAGTTTTCCCTCTATAAGATGTCGCCTGGTCGATCCTTCATCAAACTGGGCAAGTTTGTCTTTTGATTGAACGACTAGACGGGAACTGTGTCGGCGATGCTCGAGTTTGAGTTTGGTAATTAAGGCATGATGTTGAGAATTTTGCAGCTTTCTCATTGGATTTGGATCCTTTTGGATGATGGAACGTTTTCCCCCTTCTTGTCATTAGGCAAGCCAGTGATGAAGTGTCAGATATGAGCATTACGTGCGAGAAGTCTACTAGTTCTATTATTTAGGCTGTACTTCTTCAAAGATTGGTAGAGAGCAGATGAACACAAAACGAAATTCTGATGTGAAGGGCTTTGATTCCTTTTTATGTTGGCACATTCTCCTCATCAGTGTACTCTCCCTGATTTTTGCTTGCACGGATTCTTCATTGTCTTATTGAGTTGTTGGTGTGCATTTTCCAACTCAGTCGAGATTTGTTCAGAACATCTTATGAGAGTAGACTGAAGGAACAGCCAAGTGCGCTTTGAAAATTCATGCTGTTTAGGTTGGTTCCTTTTAGAAAAATCGCAGTTTTGGGCTACCTGAAGGCAGATATGAAGCGTAATCTCTTCATTCACAGAAATATTTTAGTAGTACTATCGCAACTTGCGAGCATCCAAGTTTCTCCAATTATCTCAAGACTTCAATGCTGCATTTTGTCTTTATAATGTTATAATGTTTTCTCTAGGGATAAATAAGTAACATTGTTTACATATGTCAATGAATGGAAATTGGGCACCATAATGATATTCTATTTGATAATGAGGTTCAATACCCTAATTCCACCTCCCCCCAAAGAAAAGGGGAAACAAACAATGAAATGAATTTATTATCGTTATTTTTCTTGTCAATTATGAAGTCTCTCTCTCACTCTCTCTCTCTCTCTCCATGACACAAACTTTTTCTTACTTTTTCTTCTCTTAATAAATGATGTTTTTCCTGTTCAAAGCAGATAGCCTTAGCACAAGCAAATGAAGCAAAGTTGGAAGGTAACAAACTGTTTGCCGATAGTCAATATGAGGAGGCATTGTTAAAGTATGAGCTCGCCTTAAAGGTTGCTCCAGACATTCCTGCGTCTGTGGAACTAAGATCAATATGTCATGGCAATCGTGCCATATGTTTCTTGAAAATGGTATGCACCTTTAGTTTTTCAATCTTTGAGTGGGAAGGAAAAGAATTTCATTTGAGAAGCAGCCTGCCTGCTGTCAAACTGGCGAAAAGAGAATTTGTAAGCATATGGATGCACTCCTAAAGCAACAGAATCTGAACCTTCTTAGCAATAAGATGCTACGACTTTTAATGAGATTGTTACTCTCCTTGATCAAGATTCTTCTGAATATTTTTGATGGAGCAATCTAAGCCTAAGATGTTCCATTTTTTCACTTTTATAGCCTTCAATTGCATGCATATGGATGCACTCCTAAAGCGACAGAATCTGAGCCTTATTGCCAATAAGATGCTATAACTTGAGATTGTTACTGTTCTTGATCAAGATTCTTCTAATTATTTTTTATGGAGCAATCTAAGCCTAATGTGTGTTCCATTTTTTCGCTTTTATAGCCTTTAATTTTCTTCTGTGTTTCAGGGTAATTATCAAGATACAATCAAGGAATGCAACAGAGCATTAGAACTGAACCCTACATATATGAAAGCATTGGTCAGGAGAAGTGAAGCTCATGAGAAGCTAGAAAATTATGAAGAAGCTCTTGCTGGTAGGCATAAATTCGAGATGATTAATTCTGCATCACTCTTCTGCATATTAGAATGTCAATCATTCACAGCTTTCTTCAACTCAAATGTTAATTGGCTATCTTCATCATACAGTAATGAACATTTTCTGTTCATGCTTCCTCTGATTCTCTAGTTGTCAGTCATATAAAGGGCACATATGTTGGTAATGAAGTGGATTTGGGCAAGCATATTGGATTATTTGAGGGTTTGTTATTGGAGGAACTTGCAAGAATTTAAGATTATAGAGTTTTCTCTGCATTATTCTCTCAGCTAATTTATTTATTTTGGGTAGGAATGAAAATTTGTGACAACCACCGGTTCTAGTCCCTAGCTCCTCGTATTAAGTGGTGTTGCCACCTTTAAGGTGTTTTCAACTTCTGATAACCATTGTCTAAATTTGGTTGAACTGTAGAGAGTGCATGTGTGATGTCCGACTTGGTCTTTACATCTTTCTGAACTTGTTTTCATAACGGTTTGCAGATAACAAAAAGATTTTGGAATCGGACCCTTCAAACAACCAAGCTAAGAAGGCCATTCTCCACTTGGAGCCACTTGCTGCGGAAAAAAGAGAGAAGATGAAGGAAGAAATGATTGGTGAGTTTGATGAATAAACTTTGAGACATTAACTTTATTTGCCGTCAATCAATTACCGAGTAATTATCTTGGTTTATATGATGAGATCCACTCAAAAGAACCAGAATACATTTTTCTTTTAAACTTGTGATGTCTATACAGAATTTGTCCATGCTCCAGGTAATACGTCTGGCGAAGTATCATGTTTGTTAACTGATATTGCCATGACTTTAGTGTTCTGTTCTGTTGTGAAAAAACTAATCGTGCTGGACCCTATGTTCTCTGCAGGGAAGCTGAAAGAGATGGGGAACTCCGTGTTGGGCCGGTTTGGGATGAGCGTTGACAACTTCAAAGCTGTTAAAGATCCAAACACTGGCTCATACTCAATCTCGTTCCAACGCTAGGCCAGTTTTTGGTGATTAGTGACGGTATCTTTTTCATCTTAGAAGCCAGTGGAGATGAAGGAGGCCAAGAAGTATGATATATGGGAGGTGATCCTTGCCTAAAATGGACCAAACAGCCACTTCAACCGGGCAAAAGAACAAAAGGACAGCTACTTCATGTGCTTAATGATGATGATTTGAGAGGGAACTTATGTTTTGAGATAATAACATTGCTGAGTGTGATTGGTTTATGAATTCTTTTGTCTCTATGATATTTCATGATTTTTATCAGCAATCATCCTTGTGGCTTGCTTTCGAGCACATTTCATTCCAATTGGATCACACAACCATCAAGTGTGGAAAATTGACTCGACTCCACGAACGAATAGATAGTGCTACCAGAAACGTTACCCGCCAAATTTTTCTCAAAGAAGTTCTCGTCCAGGCCCTAAGAAAGAAAATTATGTAACCATTCTTGGACTGTTATACCTTTACCAATCTATTTCCACCCAAGTCACTTTATCATTGTTGTGGCTTGTATTAAACAAAAAGTTAGACATGCTACAGGAAATGGATTTGCCCCACGCCATTTAGCATAACGGGACGTCTAACCATAGATTAATCCACTTGATTTGTTATATCTAAGCCCCGCTCTACTGATCAAAGAGATAAAAATGTTGGCTGTTAACCGGAGGGAATACAAGCGCAATATGTTTTATTATACCGCTGGACCACTAGAGAGGTTAAGAGATCGCATGACCAGGTTCATAACCCCGGCGCAAAGAAACTCAGGAACTCAACTTAAGAGCACAATTGGTTATCGGCTGCTCTTAGACTTAAAATTCATATTCACATGGGAGCCTGAACAATAATGCCTTGAAACGAGAAGAAGAAAATAGAGCAGGAAGAAGGACATTTAAAATTTATGATGCGAATGTACTCTGTAGATGATTCAATGCAGTTACAAGCTAGCAGTCTGATGGTATCTCCCAATGGGGCTGAGACAGTAGAAGTATTTCTAATAGTGAGCTTATGCACAAAGCATCGACCATTCCAGGGATCTCTTACAGATGTTGCTGGTCAAAAAGTTGAACCGTTGAATCCAAAAAATGATCTCTGGACATAAGCAAATATAATATGTTAGCTAAGGGTAAAGAAGATGCTTCAGGTTAATGAGTCATCGAAAGGAAAGGTTCCTATTCCTTCTGAACTTTTAAATAGTATTGTGCAGACCGAGAACCGTGGAGATTGGATTTCATAGTTTTGAGTTAGAACGTGCATTTACATGGACAATGATTTTTGTTATGCTTTGCGGAGACAGATTTTCCTCTCTTATTTGTACAAATTTATTCCCCAGAAATTTGCTAGTGATGTTTGAACCTTCGAAATTTGCTTTCATTAAACCACTTCACTTCCTAAACCACCTAACTTACCAACTTTTCTCTCCCATTTTTTGTGCCCTCTTCCTCAAGTTACATAATCTCTAGTCAATACCTTCTTTTGGCACATGCAAGCAAATGCATGTGCCTCATTGCTAGCTCTAGAAATCACAACTCTCTTTGCCAGCACTTCTTTGCCAGAGCAATTGGTAAAAGAATTATCCAAACAGGATTTGGCAAGAGAAAATCATGACAAGTTCCATGCATGGACACAGCAAATTCAATTATTATGCCTGGACCTGTTAGTTTGGCAAGAGATCTAACAACACTCCAAGAGCAATTCAAGATGGAAAAGAGATGCATAGTATCTATCTAGTCACCATTACGCTAGGACTTCTGGCCTGATATAATATGTTTTGTTAGACCAACAGAACGATACTGTAGCAATAGCAAGATAGCAGCACATTTGTTCAATCTTTCTTCCTCAAACAGGTTTCAAAAACAATCTTTATCGCCAGAGGCTGAGATTCATGAGTTCTGCCCCACGAAAATTCCAGTCCCACAGCCATGAGTAAATTAAGGGACAGTCCCTTCAGTTCACCCTATACAAACTAGCAAGCCAACTCACTGTTGCATGAAAGGATTCACTCCAACCAAACTTTAAATATCTGTGATGTGGAGTATTGATCGCATGCATGAATGTCCTATTTGTCGGCAAGATAGGATTGCATGGTATTCATTAATCGTTCAGATGGAACCATTGTGGTACAAGCAGAGAAGCAAAAGCCAAATAAAACAATGCAGACATCATTTTCAGTGAGCAGAACAATGTGAACAAACCTGAACATCATAAAACTTGATGTAAAACCGGGAGCAGTCAATGGAAAGCTTAGTCTCGAGTATCTCCGCAATGGTGGAACTCAACTTGCCGTTGACGCTGGGTCCAAGGCCTCCAATGGATATCAATTCACCATATGCAGCCGGGGCCTCAGTACCGGCAAATGCAACGGGCACAGACCCATTCAGCAGTATCATAACGTACTGCACGACAAACAAAACCCGACCCATGTCTCTAAATCAGTACAGAGCCCCATTGCGAGTATCAAAATGAAGTCTTTTGCGACGGTTGCTCACAAAGAAATATCGTCGAACAGTGCGTGAGCAGTGCAAATAGCACGTCATCCGCAAGTATTTAGGCGCAAATGAAAACGAAAGGAAGAAAAAGAACGACACTTAACAGACTCAGGCTTGCCGATGATCTTAGCGACCGCTTTGGTTGCGTCCTTGAGAATGTCAGAGGCGACGACCGTGTCGACGGGCACGTTGGTGTACAGGTTCAAAGTTGGCATCTCCCTGTCTTCCTTTTTGCCTTCGAAAAAGTTAAGAGCGTGCTTCTAGTTTCGGGCGAATGCAGGATGAATGGATGGCTCTTGAGAAGATAAGACCTCGTCGATGTTTGTCTGCTGTGTCAAGAGCCTCTGGAGTGTTCGGCCTCGTTTCACTCTTCCATCAACGACGGCCAGGTCAATGTCCACCGGCTTTTCTTGTTTGATTTGCGCCTAAAATATAAGAAAATAAAAGGGTATCGTCCTCTCGTTTTCCTTTTTAAGATGGGTAATGATACAAATAATTCATTAATTTTGATTCAATATGTACTATGATTATAAACTTTAATCTAATGTGTAATACGGCTCATAAGCTTTTAATTTGTGTAATATAATTCCTAAATTTTTAGTCCGCCATCAATGTAATTCATAAATTGAATGAAAAAATTTAATGTCATTCTTTCATTGTTTCAATATTAGGGACATCATACCACCCGCCGCGGTGGCTCAATTGGGTAGGCGCTAGACTTCCATCGAGGAGGTCTAGTGTTCGAAGCTGCTGCAACGCAAGTTGCAGGAAGGCTAGCTTTGAGTCTCTTGGACGACTTATTCGGTGGTATATGTGTGGTGGTTAGCACGTGTCGCCCAATGGTTTACCTCCGGCTGGTGGCCATACGAGGTTCCTAGGTCAAAAAAAAAAAAAAATATATTAGGGACATCATCAAACATTTTTATATAGTTCACCCCAGGTGGTTTTACCTTTGCGCCGACCGTGCAAGATTCCCTAAGTCACAAAAAAAAAAAAAAAAAAAAAATATATATATATATATATATATATTAGGGACATCATCAAACATTTTTATATAGTTTACCCCTAGTGGTTTATCTTCGGCTGCCGGCCGTGCGGGGTTCCTTGAGTTACAAAAAAAATATATATATATATATATATATATTAGGGACATCATCAAACATTTTTATATAGTTCATGAATTAGATTGAACATATACCTAAAGTTTAAGAACCGCATTCAAAGACCATATTACATATTGGGTAAAAATTTATAGATCACATTAAACAAATTAAATGTTTATAAATCATTTGTGTCGTTTTTCCTAACTAATTTACATGACCATTTAGATGCCTAAGTATCGATTTTCTCATGGGTATATTGACCGTGACAAAAGTTTGTACTCGAATTTTGCATTGTTCAATTTCCCTAAATATAATAGAAGCTCCAATGATGGCATTCAATTTGAATTAATATGATTTACCAAATTAGCTTTGATCGTGACATCCGAATCATTAATTTGTAATTTCCGAATTATCATTTTATCTTTGCAACGTATCTGTGCTTTATTAGATTTAACAATGAAAATATCATTTTCTTTTCTTATCCCTTTTTTTTTTATTTAAAACCAAAATATCGCTCGCATCTTATTGCTCTCAATTGTCTTAAATTATCTCGATCGGTTCGTGTATTTTTTTTTTTTTTTTGAATCTGGTGATTGATTATTTATAACTTTCTTTTATCGAGAGAAGGCCGTAATTCGCACTTGTGAGGCACAGAGCTTGACATGTTTTTATGAATTTATAGTCTTTTTCAGGGTGTCACTGCTCGGAACAGACCAGAAATTATTGTTTGAAAAGCACATGGTTTTCCAATCCATTGATTTATTTCGAATTTTAAATGGCATTGAACGTGGTCAGAGCTCACAAATTATCGGTCATGGACAAAGCAAATTCTAAAACGAGAAAATGAAGATACAGGATAGACGATGAAAGACGAGCCTCGGTTAGCAGAGCAGAATCGCCATGCTCTTCTCTATAGCTGCTGTTCAACGATCTGAGTAAAATGCTTGTTTCCTATCGAAAGGTTTTATGTTCCCCGTAAGATCACGACAAAGCCTGATAAAAAGGCATTTCGGGACTACATAGCAAAATGATGAAGAAAAACAAAACCAGGACCATCTTCTTAGATCTTGTATTTATCTGTAAGCAACTGGTAGGCGGTTGTCATCCTTTCATCTTCGTCGCGGATGTACTCGCATTCGGTCTTCTCACAAATCGACCCTGCAAAAATTGAAGAACATAACGTGGTTAGAGAAGCAGCCTCTTCCAGGACAGTACCTCTGCTGGCAAATGTCACAATGTCTTGTCGTTATCTCACGGACTTAAAATCTTTAGCAAAAGCGGATCTACCTCTATTCTGCGTGCATGTCTTTGGACAGTGAAAAACCTAGCCAAAAAATGAGAAGGGTCAAAAGCTTTTGCAACTTCAGATGGACGCAGCTTCTAGTTCTACACCCGGATCGAAATCTTGAGGGCAGGAGAAGAGTATTCTAATAATCGACGCAGATTCTCTCTCTCTTTCTCTCTCTCTCAAGGAAGAATGTGTTTGATGGGGAGGACCCGATCGGATTACCTAATTACTCTCTAATCAAATGCAGACAACCCAGAGATAATTGGGTCATATGTTTTGAAGCTACAAAGGGATGATATATACCTTCATTCTGGGCCGTTGATCAGCATTAACTTTTCTGACTTGATACCTAATCTTCTTGGAGAAGAGGCGAGTGCGCCGCTTCTCCTTATAGCGCTGAACGCTTGCTTCTCTCAGTCCGCCGCTCTCCGAAAACAAATCAATCTGGGCCAACCTCGCCTGTCAATTACATGGAAGATATTGAGCCCAAAATAGACAAAATGGTCAATACAAATTTTAAACAGGAGAAATCTAAATAAGGTTACTATGAAAAGGATTCGAACGAAAGGAATTCACAGCTCAGAACCAAATAGCATATTCATCAGACATTTGATTTATTCAAATCAGCCATCTAAACGGAGTAAACTTTTCCCAAAAATCTTTCTTTTAGGGAGTCTAATGAGCGCATGATTGGCAGCTACAAAACAAAAACAAGAGTCGGCCTGGTAACAGTGAAGCCGGGTCCCACGGACTAGATTCATGCAGAGCTGGTCCCCCTTAAGCGAAAGCCCTGAAACTTTCTAGTTGTACTTGGAAGCATGTACGAAACATTCCCTTGTTAGCAATTAACTTGTTAGCAATTAATAATTACATATTAGAAATAAGAATCAGGGTTTTAGAAAAAAATGTAATCTTTATGAAACGCCACCGGTTAACGAACTGACGGCAACTTGGCAGTTAGCTCTAGCGCGAAGAACAATGGATTTGCCAACTAATCGAGCCTGTCTTAAGTGAAAAAAAGAAAGCATTTTTGCAGGCGAGAGGGATTAGAGAACGTACAGAGACGTCATTGCCGGCGCCGTCGGAGTCGTCGGGGAACGGCGAGCCCTTGCCGGACCAAGCGTCGACGACCTCGTCGTAGTTCAGTTTCAGCAGCAACCCGGCCATCGGCTTCGGAGTCGGGTCCTCTTTGGGCGGCTCCTCCGTATCCCTGGACTCGGCAGCACTCTTCTCGACCTTGCTCCTCTTCTTCTTCTCCGCCGAACTGGAGCTCCGGTTGAGCTTCGGAGATATCTCGAGGACATCGACGGTCGGGAAGTTCCACCAGTTCACTTCGCTGACGTCTCTCCACGCGCTCACTCCTCTTCTCATTCCAAATCCCAGAGGCGGTCGGTTCCCATAAACCGGGTCGCTGTACAACGTTCGATGGGACGCACTGGTGTCGGCGCTGAGATTTCCCATGATGCTGTCGATGATCCCTTCCTCCATTTCCTCGTCCAAGATGGATTCAGCGTCGAAATCTTCTTGGAACCCTTCCCAGCAAGCGTCCAAATCCGAGCCCTTGGATTGGATTTCGTTCTCCCCTGGGCTCTGGCAAGGCTTTTCGCGAGAAGGCGAGAATTTGGGCTCGAGTTGGGAAAAGCACTTGTCTTGCTTTGGCTGGTGATGCGGGAGCAAGTACCCGGAACCAAAATCATCGTCCACGACTCGAAAAGGAAGCAACAGTTCCGAGGATTCATCAGCGAGGATTTGATGGGATTTGGCGGATTCACGTGGATGGTTTGTCAGGTGTTTGCTGGAGAAAATGTTTGGATAGGCCGTGGAGAGTAAAGCAGCCGCTTCATTGTACGTCTGGTTGGGACGCTTTCTCTGTGTCCGGGGCTTCCGGGTGCAGATTGCAAGTGGTGAGTCGCTGGATTCGGAGATTGTCGAACATGGCGATGATGATGTTTGCGAGGTTCGGGTTGATGTTGTTGGGGATTTGATGATATCGAGATCGAGTGCATAAGTTCTGCTGCCTCCGCTTAGACAGGAAGCCATGATTCTGGAAGAAACTTTAACTAAGGCAAAGATTGCCAACTTGAGTAGGAATCAGTGCAATGGGTCAAGAAGAAGACTAAATTCAATCGGACTATAATTCAAGTTCTGACCAGAAAATGAACCAATTGTGGAAATAGTAGATTCTCTGGGACAGCAAAAGCTATCAGGAAATTTTTGTGTAGATGAGCTAATTGGGAAGGAGATCCACAGAACCAATTTGCAGAAATAATAAGCAAACAAGGGTTCCCCTTTACTCAGAATTCGCGAGGAAAAGATTCAAAAGACAGTACAAAAATGTTAGACCTTGTTACCGAAGCTCTTGCTGAAAGAACTTCAGCTCAATCAGAGAATTGTGAAGTGAAAACCTACACTCATAGGGCGATTAAGCTCTAAAATGAACTCAAAAGGCCATCAGGAGAGTGTAATGTTTGAAATGCTTGGCATCTGAATGACTACGTACTGACCAGAGAGAGCTAGCTCTTGTACTCCGGGGACACACTCAAAAGAGAGAGCGTCACAAAACCCTAGGAAAACCCAGTTATATATCTGAGCTTCCTTGCCTCAAGGCAGGCGGGTTTAGACAAAAAAAAAAAAGAGGAATAAGAATTTAGAAATATCTCAGAAAGGAAAATTAACCAATGACGGAATCAAAGACTCTGAGTATGCCACAGTTAAAATTTAGCAGAGAGATGCGGAGACAGAAAAAGACAGGGTGTGCATGCCATTGTGGATGTGCATCTGTTATATCTACAGAACTCTTAACGGGTCTCTTTTGCTCCTTCCCGTGACCTCTCTCTCTCTCTCCAGAGAGTGCATTAGAGAAGGGAAGGGGAGCAGAGGCTAAAGTGTCGTTGTTTGAGCAAAGAGAGAGAGGGGGAGAAACAGGGGAAGGGACAAAACTCATTATCAGCTCCGCTGCGTGAGGACCACCCTGGCAAAGCTCTCTCTATCCCTATTTTACAGGGCTTAGCACTTCAATTATTTCTCATCTTCCTCGTTTCCTAGATCGACCTCTTTTCCAACCCTCTTTTCACCACCGGGCGATCAACTATCAGTTTACCGTTAAAGAGGTCTTAAGAAATTGTAAGGACAAAGATTGTTCTTCTCTTCTTTTGCCCCCCCGAAGCATCTGAATCCATTTCAAGGCATGGTTTTCTAGTTCTCGAAACCCCACTTCTCTTTTTCCTGAATTCCGCTAAAGACTCAGTTTTACTTCATATCTGTGGAAAACTGTCGGTCCAAAACGGACATTGAGAGAATTCTGAAATCTTGCCAACTTGGCGTTTAGTAGGAGTCCAGAATTGCGAGGATATTCTGATGACGTGAGAAGGAACGTAAAGCCCGCGGCTATGGGCGTTTACAAACTATTTGAAATTCATTATAACATCCCAAATTTCCTCAACCCAAAAAATATCCTGACAAGTAAAAGAAAAAAGAACACCAAATGAGGATTTGGAACTTGGATTGCATTTGCGATATCTTAAGATAAGGCAGCAGAGCACTTCGAGGGAACGTCATCCTAATCATGGGCGCGGATCGTTGGATCTCCTGATTGGATCTTTTTGAGGGTGTGCCATCCATACCACCTGCAGGACCGGACCCCACCTCTCGTTCTTTCTCTAGAAAAGCCCTCTTATCTGATGACATGGCGAAGCCTCACTGGCCGGCCCAGATTTCCTAGGGCTGACGTGGACCGCCTTTTTATTGTTTTCGGGTTCTTTTTCAAATTTGCAGGATTTCACGTGTATCTAGGAGGAGGAGGCGTTTTTTGGATGTCATAGGGGGAGGAGAGAGAGAAGAACGATGATTTGAAAGCTTTTTGGTGTCTTTTGCCATCTTTCGTGTGGCATCTGACAATCATACGTTGGGCTTCTGGGGTTCAGTGGCTCCTGATTAGAAATTCTTACCTATAAACCATTCGATCGCCCCATTCTTATCTCTTTCCATTCTTGCGCTTTTTTTTTTTTTTTTTTTTTTTTTGCCGTTTTTGTTTCTACTGAGGAAATGTCTTGTATCTAACTAATCCCCCAAATAAAAAATAAAAAAAATAATGCCCCAAATAAAATTTGAAAATTGATGTGCTTGCAAAGTCCAACTGCAAAAAGGGCAAAAAGATAAGAAGAAAGTAACTATCTGATATGTATAAATAAGGCTCATCTTCTTCACTAAAATGAATGGTGAGCTTATTTCTAGAAAAAACTGAAAAATGAATGGTGAGATTATGCACGAATTCCATAACATATACTGCTGCCATGATTCCCTTTGTGTTCTGAAACCTAAAAAAGAACAATCTTGGTATTTTCTGTTCCTTAATTCTCTTTTTCTATGTTGTTTGTACTGCAACTTGTATGCACCTTTAAAACTCACTTGCATGAAATCTGTATCTTCAGTTTTGGGTTTCTCCATTCGCACATGATAGGGTTGTGGTGATGGGTTCGCCATGTTAGAGGTTTGCTACGTCAGCAATTAGCCTTGCTTGGCACTTAAATCCAACATTCCAGCAGTTGGTAAAGCAGCTGCTAATCTCGTCGCCACTCTTGTTACTAAAATGTTCAATGCAATTTATAGACTAAATAAAAATGTTTAAAAGTTTAGCGACAACATTTGACATATTAAAATATTAAAAACGACATGTCACATTAAACCAAAGTTCAGAGATAATTTGTGTCATTTTCCCTTCCGATTTCAATTTTAGCCAAAAGGGGTTTTAGGAGGTTTTGGTTGCCTTCTAATTTTTACCAAAAAAAAAAATTAACAGTCACTTATTTAAGAAGAAGAAAATGGTAACTTGGGGAAAAGTGCCAAAAAAGTCCTAAACTTTTTGTATTTATCCCAATTTAGTCCTAAACATTTTTACTTAGTGTCGATTCAGTTCTTTCCAACAAATTTTGGCCGGATTTTGCTAATTAGACATCGACCGGCTGACGTGGTGAGGGCGAGCCTCACCGGATCTGGCGAGGTTGAGCCTCACCAACCATGGGCGAAGCTTGACCTCGCTGAATCGCGGCTTGGGCGACGCCGGCGAGGCCGCCCTCGCGGCTACTGGCGAGGTGGCCGGCAAGCCTCGCTGGCTGTTGCCTCTAGCCAATTGCCGTGGTTCGGCCAGCGGCCGGAGGAAGGAAGAGAGAAGAAAAAAAGAAAAAGAAAAAAAGAAAAGAAAAAAAAGAAAAAAATTCAAAAAAATTAAAATATTATTAAAAGTTGTCTACATCAAGAACGATTAGATCACGTCGGTGATTGGCCCAGTCAAGCAAAATTCGGTCAGAAATGACTGAATCGGCACTAAGTAAAAATGTTTAGAACTAAATTGGTATAAACACAAAAAATTTAAGACTTTTTTTGGCACTTTTTGCTTTTAACTTGTGAGCTGAACAACTAGTCAAGGTGCCAACTGATGAACAACGAGTCAAGGTGCCAACTGATGAACAACGAGTCAAATGGCAGGATCTACGATAAACCACAACGTGCGAAATTTTCCTTCAAAAGGTGTTAAGCTTACTCTAATGAGCGCGTTCCGATTTTTTTTTATGATGTTACACGGCATGCTCCTTTTGCACTTTCCAGAAATTAAGGTATTTTTTTTTCAAAGATATTTGCTTTCAAAATATCCAGAAATATCTCCAGTGAAATGCCATCCTATTCTCTTGAAATGCTTTCGGTTTCGTGTTTCCTCGGCCAATCAATTCAGACCACAAATGTCTTGTGGGGTTTCCGCACTCGCACGCGCGTCTCATAGTTGCACCCTCTGTAGGTATAACTTTCGCACTTAAACTGGTGAGAAAACCCATGCAGATCTAAGAATATCCCCAAAAATATCAACACTGACAGATAAAATTATTGAATAAGGTTTATCCTAAATCCTGAGGACACTTGTTTTCACTTCACCGCACTCCTCGGGAGATTGGTAATTGTGCGATCACAATTCGTTTAGTTGAGTAAAACCCCGTTTGATAACCATTCCTAGAAGAGCTATTATGTTCTTTTGTTTTCCGAAATGAAAAATGAACAAGAACATGTTTGATAAAATTTTTATTCCCGAGAATAGATTTGGAACACAATCAAAAAGTAGAAAAAAGTTGTTTCTTATTCCTCAGGAACAATTTTTAAAATCAATTCATATTTTTCTCTTTTCTCTTCATCTCTTCCCATTTCTTCTCTTTCCTTTTGATTGGTCGCCGGCCTCCACTATGGCCAATGATTGACTAGACAAGGATCGGCGACCTCGCCGGAGCATCGCCGACCTGAGCCTCGCCAGCCGGTGCAAGGCCAACCTCGCCCGGCCACCGGCAAGGCTTGGCCTTGCCTAGATTTGGTGAGGCCGAGGCTCCCCTTGCCTTCAACGAGCTCGCTGGACCTCGCCCTGCTTCGCAAGGCTTCGGCGAGCTCGCCAAACCTCACCCAACTAGCCGGCAATTGGCTACAAATAAGGAGGAAGAAGAAAAGACAAATAAAAGAGAAAAAAATATATTTAAAGTATTAAAAAATTAAAAGAAACAAAAAAATTTAAGAATCCTATCAAATGCATTTCTATCCCGAAAATATAAATTTTGGACAGTTGCTAAGCACATTTTTTTGCTCAGAAATTATTTTCAAAAATAGAATAAAAAAAACCATTTCTAATAAAAAAATTATTCCCCGGAACAGAATCGTTACCAAATTTGTCCTAAATTGTTCGAGGCTAACACATTGATTGTGAATTTCGATTTGAATGTGAAGTACGACTTAGGATTGGCATAGCATATCCTTAATCATATGTTTCTGACCACAAAAGAGTCAATGGTGAATTCCCAACCTGATGACAAGACCTTATCTGCAAGTCAATGAGATGGAAATCTCACAGCCTTAGAATTTGGATAAGTACACACCAGAAGGGCTTCATGTGATTTGATTCCTTCATTCACAAGTTGATGCTGTTATTGCTATCACGTCTATCTTCAGCATCTCAAGATAAAGCAAAAATCAACCAAGGCTTGATAACTCTCAATTAGGCCGGCTGAAAAATCGCAAGACCAATCACTCGAGGACAAATCCCAAGTTTAATCATCCTTTACACAAGATGTCCAGAAACCCAATATAATGATGAAGGTAAACAAAATGACATTTGATTGGTGACCGTGGTCGATTGAGAATGCCGGTTCAAATGTCAAAGCACCTACCATCAGATTAGAAATATCAATGCACCAGAATATTCCAATCAACCACATCTCCCAGTGGGAGTCTAACTACATTTGAAGATGTGCAATCACAATATAGCTACCGGCAGCTTACTACTGCTGACAAAGCGTCATCTAAGCATACCGGACATGTAAAAATTTTATGCCTCATAATGTTAACATTTAACAACCATACTTTTATGTTTGAAAGAACCGAATTCGAACTGATGATATATCGTCTTATTGTCTAACTAGGAAATCATGGTTCTTCTAAGACTATAAACGATGCAATGTAACTTCACCATTTGAAATCAAAGGGAATAACTTGCATGGTTGATGCCAAAGTTTGTTTAATATTTGACATAATTTACGTGAATCCTTTAAAAAGAGACACCATGAAATTAGCAAACCTAAGCATACCTTCCATGTTCCACTTTCTTAAAGACCATTAACCATTTCCAAAAACTGCATGTCATAAATCAAGACCCATAACTTCGCATGGTCTAGGTAACTATGTCAGCTTTGATGCAACAGGTAATGTGAGTCATGCAAGATTCCAAAAATGAAAAAGGCCATTCTTCCAGGAAGATCATGACCTGCTCTCTGTAGATCCTCCAAACCATGTAAAACAGACCTCATGAAACCTTTCCCCAAGTATAAACATAATTTAGGGCACCCTATGATATCTGATGGGACAAAATGAATAAATACAAGAAGTGTCTTGGGGACCATCTGAACCAACTATATATCATCAGTATGGAGAATGCTGGAAGACATACTTTGTCAGCTACAGCTCCATGCTTTGAAAGCTTGGAAATCTCAAGTCAGCACACAAATGGCATCACTAGCACTTTCCACCCTAGCTCGAAAATTTTTCTAATAGCAATTACTCGGTAATAGGACCAAAATTAACAAGGGATTGACCAAAAGAGTATGCCATTCATTAAACTCTAAAGTCTGGAGTTCTAAATAATTGAAAGTTCTGAGCGACCAAGCTGACCAGTAGTATCTTGAAGATGAGCAGGTGGATAAGGAGATTTAAAATTTGTTTAGAGGATACTTTCAGTACTAGCTTCGTGGCTTCAGTCTTGAACAACCTGTTTCATCCTTAAACTGAAGATGCATAACATGCAATCAGACAATGCAGGTCAATCTTTGACCTTTTGATAGTTGACTTGGAGAACAAGAGTTTTCTGGGTACTTTTTCCTTGCACTTTTACTGTAATCACTTCTACATATTTCAATGACCAACATCATATCTGAGCAAGAGCATTGTCCAGTTATTTAATCCAATCAGCATTTTATGCATTATACTTACTGACTTGGCTTAATGTGTTCAATTAAGCACATTAAGTTTCAGATGTCTTCTTTTATGAAGACATCTTTCATCTGCTTCAAGCGTCACATTGATTCACTTAACCTGTTAAGTTCTTACACAACTTTTGTTTGTTACTAAGTTCATAGTGACCCTCCAATGATTAACTGTAATCTTGAGTGTCACTCAACTATTGAGAGGTTTCAGCAAGTCCTTCAACTCTATCATTTTGAATTCTAAAATCCTCAGAAGTCAGGTTATATTGTTCTAAGAAAAGGTTCATAGGATTTGCTTAATATAACTAATCCACATTCTTTAATAAAGAAAAATAAGGTAATTGTTTGTTACTTATAGAAAGGCATTCAATTAGGCAAAAAAGGAAAAAGAAGGCATTCTAATTTCTATAGAAGGTCTTTAAATAAACGTCTCAGGCAAGAGAACAGTTTCAATTTACATAGCACAACACTACTGCTACTCGCCCATGATTCTCTACTCTCTAGTTATTGATCTGAAAAGGTTAAGCATGTTGAGTAAGATAAAACAATTGATTGGTGTTATGTATCTTGGTCATAGTCAATTAATTATTCACCATTAATATGACCAGCAATGTGAGATTTGAAAATATTAGAGAAAATGAGAGGAAAAAGACATATGAGTGGATAATAAACCAGTCACATCATGGAATGAGCACAGTGATCTTGACTGAGCATATAACAGAACACGGTGATCTTGCCAAATATACAAAATCCAGAATCTGGATGGTGTACTTCAATCCAAAGTCAGACATTTGCTCCTTTTTAAAGGTTTAGGTGTAAATGCTAAACACCATGCTATTTATCAGCATTCTTTTCGCAGGTTCCCATCAAATCAGATCTCTAAAATTGGCAGAGAAATCATCCGTACTGCTGCTTAATTTCATTATACTTTCGTCAAATAGTACTGGAGCCGATGATTTTACACACGTAAGGTTATGGAATTGTTTAATTTAATTAGACAACTCAGTCCAGCTCCACAATCAGCAATCTGGCATTCATTAATGCAAATGACACAGCCATAATGATCTAATCAATTGGTTTGAAAGACTTTCAACTGAAACAGGTATAAAAGGGCAAGATGTGAAAGGAGGAGTCATGTACCAACCTTTTGGTCCAAACTCCAATGTTGCATCTTTAAGAGTTGAAAAGATTTCTTTTCCACATATAGATGGATAAAATCAAGCGCCTTGCTTCCCTTCCAGGTGCAAGAATTGAGCATTTCCAATCACATTACAATGAATATGGGGAGGGACATGGTTGAAATCGAACGCATGATCAGATGAATCTTCGTTCATACTTGTATGATAAAGATTAACAGCTCACTTGCCATAGGACTTTGTATCTATGTGTCCAATTGATTTTCCCACATATTTGGACGACTCAAGCAGGATCAAGAAATGCTCCGCCATTTTGTCAGCTTTTGATAAGCAGCATGTTATGCAGCTAAAATGGAGCTTACGCTGGTAGCAGAGGTCTCACCAAGAAACTCTGATCTCAACTGCATTAATAGCCTGCCCAAATAATTTAATCCTTCTCCTTCCCTTCCTCCACCCCAAAAGAGGTCATGTGGTGAAGCTTCAACAAGAACAGAACCAGCAGTTGAGAGAAGCATGTTATTCAAGTGGGGGTAAATTGAGAACTTGCTTTTCAAGGCTCTGTACATCACATCAATCTTCACACTCTCCCAGTCAGATCTCACCTGCATTGATGCTTACAAAAGTTTATATCTCGTAACTAATAAGTTTCATTTACCAAGATCTCAAAGTTCGTCTAGTAAAATCGTAATATATCCAGGACACCTTTCTTTTCCAAATTTACTTTTGGGGGAAAAAAATTTGCATGTTCTTTTCAAGCTGTATTATGTTCTTATGAAGAGCATCGTATTCTTTTCTCAATTCTCATACATTTTAGTCACTTCGATAACCATTTCCATGCTTTTGTAGCTTGTGAGCCTTAATAGGAAACAACATTTCTCTATGTGCTAAACATTAAGTGTGAAACATGATTTACAAAGAGGACAAAATCAAAAAACAAATGGATTAACCGGATTTTACATTTCTCATCTTCACGCAGAATGTTAAAAGTTCACAACTAAAAAACTCAGGTGCTGATCACAAGTACATAACAAAAGCCAAAGTAGAGGGACTATAAAGCCATGCAAATTCTTGGCACAAATGTCTGAGTTTGTCAAAAAAGTGTAATCAAATCAAAGAAATGGGTGGCTGAGGATTTTTAGGCTTGAGAATGACGAATGAAAGCCATTTGAAAATAGGGAAATTGGGGATACCAGATCTGGTTGCCGCCTCTGCATAGACCTTCCCATTCTGGCTGCCTCCTCCGGACTTTTTGCGGATTTTATGTCTTCAACACATGCTCGTGCAAGAGGATTGTCCACTCCAACAAACTTGTGTGCCTGCAATTCAACAGTCCTGGAAGATTATGCATAGCATTTGATTTAGAAGGTAATTTTTAAGGCAAAAAGTAGGATTATCAGTTACCTGGTAGTAGTGCTCCACAGTTGACCAAGTTGCATAATTACCATTTTCATCTGGCATTTGAATCGGATGAGGAGAAAAATTTGAGAAAGCTCCATACGGATCCCATGTTTTATAGAAGAATATGATGCTTGAATCATAAGGTGTAACTGTGGGATCAATAGCAGAAGTCTCGTCCGCTGATGGTATCACAGGTGTCAGGTCAGGTATGGGCTGAAGAAATCCGCTCACAAGCATATCAGGTCCAACCTATTTAAGTAACAACCAGGAGCCATTAGAGGGAGGGAGGGAGGGAGGGAGGAGCAAGCCAAGATGGAAATGAACAAACAAATTCTGAATGAACTTCCTTAGTCATGAATTATAAGAAATAGACATGTTTGTAAAATCTATTAAGCATCTGGACAGCTCTCTAACCTGGTCATTTCATATATACAGTCAGTGGAAACTGCCTTATTATTAGCTGTTTGAATACTTTTATTAGCATACGCAATTTCGCAGAAGGATTCATTATAAGGGTCCACAGTAAAACCATCTTGAAGTTAGTTGGCCGGTAATATGCAGAAGGGATAACATAAACAAATGTAAGCTACACCCCAGGAGAAAGATGAGTGACATAAGTACAATTGCTAAAACAAGCGTCTCGTCATCCTATAATTATTTTTTGCTAGCATAACTACTATCGAAAAGTAAAAACTAAGACAATGTTGGCACATGACTCATAATTTACCTGCTCATAGCAAACATCAATCAGATCTAAGGCTTGAGACATTTCTACCATCCCAAGTTCACCCACAGGTGATGGTGCATTCTTTCCACCAATAATTTTAGGAGCTACAAATGCAAAAACCTGCATGGTGCAAAACATATCAGCAATCCGAATGAGGCATAATCTATTAAGAAAGCCAGCACAACTCGACAATGTCACATTACATATATTCATCGCAGCATTTGCATCATCCAACAAAATCAGCTACCAGCCACCATTCAGCTGTTCTGTTACCAAGTAGAGCTTCCTCCAAAACAATAGAAAACCCATACAAGTAGGCGCAGAAAAATTATAACACGTCCTGAAGGACTTCAGAGGCTCTGATAGCACCAAGTATACCAAACAATATGAGGGGACATCACAATACTTGCTCGACCTTGGTCCAAGTTAAAATTTGTCCTATTATTGTGACTTAGGGTATTGACCTTTCATTCTAAACTCCTCTAGAAGGTAAGGTTTGTTTATTTGGATTGTTAGCCAAGGTAGTTCTAATGAGTCAAACCTTTGAAATCCTATAAATTATTGGTTTCCCATCGCAATTCACAACTCATTCTTTCACCAAGTAGTTAATTAACACTTCCATGTATATATTACCATTAGCTGAATCAAGAACACAAAGATGCTGGTACCCATTGTCAAAAGAAGAAGGTTGAATACCTTGTGTATTACCCCAGATGAAATGGCAGATGCAGCCAATGTCCCTCCGCACTCCCACAAAATTGAAAGGTAACCACGATCATAGAAATACTCCATCACATCTCTTGGATTTAAAATATCAAACTCAACAACTTCAACCCCTTTGGATGCTAAATATTTCTGGAAACTCTTCCTGGCACCTCTCTGGGTTACCACTATCGTGGATACTTCAGAGATGTCCCAAAGGTTTGCTTCTTCAGGAAGATCAAGAGTCTGTGTCATCACAATGCGCATGGGCAGGTGACCACCACCATGCCTAGCAGTTAGGCGTGGATCTGTTTCAAAGAGGAAGGGCTTTAAAAGAAGCAAATAACTATTAAAAGGCTGAAAATTTCACAGCCTAAAAGCTGATGATACTCACTGTCCCTACGTACAGTATTTCCTCCCACAACAATTGCATCGCTCCTACCCCTTAGCTCAAAAACTCTACTCCTAGACTTTTTGCTGCTTATCCATGCGGCATGTCCACTACTGGCAGCTATTTTTCCTGCATAAATCTAAGAGAAACAATCAGCATTTCCGAGTTTCTTGGCAACCTCGTGTAGTTTGAACAACTGCTAGACAAGAATAAAGATAATGATTGCTGCCAAAACTAAGAACCTTACCGTCAAGGGTCATGGCATACTTAAGAACAGAAAATGGAACTCGAGAAGCAGCTTTATAAACCAAAGGAGCATTGACAATGCGGCATGCTTTTTGAGCTTCCTGCATCACATGATCCAGGATTGTAAGATGTGCAAGACAGTACATGAATTTTGCGAAAAATGACTTTCAAATAAGGTGAAGTACTCAAGATGATGAAGTGTCAGAAAATTTTCTGCAACCGTAAAGGTTAATAGTTACTGTGACCACTGAACCCATGATAATCCCTGATAAGGCTATGCTGTCCCAATTTGCAGCTACATCTCAGATTTAAAATCGGAGTAATACCTCCTCATAGTAAAACTTGGAGAGGAAAAATTATTATTGTCATTTTATAGATTTTTCCAGTAGAATGTAAAGTGTATAATTTAATTTAAAGCTCTTGCAATCATAGAAAATAACTTGGACAATTTATTACATCATTAACTGAAATCATTTCGTCATCAGATTTGCGTTTTATTTGTAACTCAGAAAATAATTTAATGTCCATATCACAGTAATGATTCATACACATGCTTCTACCTGCCCAATGATGGCATGACACCAGCTAGCAAACTGACTACACACAACACTCATCTACCAGATTTTCAACTACTAGCATAGCTTGTTACCTCTCTTGACAACTATCAATAACGTACTGGCTCCTGATAAGGTAACCACCTAGCTCCTAGCTAGCATTTCACCACCACCACAACTTCAACACCACCATTCTAACACATCTTCAGATCAATCCTATCGATATACTTCTCTCCTCGATATGCTTATTATTAGCTTTGAAAAGACAGAACTGTAGTGGACAGAACATGGTTTCATCGTCAACAGCATAAAAGCACCAAGCAGCAAGGTTTTATGCATTCCATGGCCTTGTCCTTGCAACACTATGCAGTGAAGTCACCAGTTAGGGGACCCAAAAACAGTTGATCAACATGATTCCCTTACTATAGAAGGTAACATTTGATATAAGGACAAATATCATCAGAAAAGATAGTTGAATGTGAATCGTAAGGACAGTAACATCAAATCATATCAGGTCTGAACAGAGGCTGGAGCTGCTCAAGATTTTCTCTGCAATGCTAGTGAAGGCCACAGAAATTGGAAGGCTATGCACAAGAGAGGAGGGGGAGAGAGAGAACCTCAATGATTTTACTCTGTAGATCCTCCCCGAAAACATCGACCTGCAGTCCCTGACCTCTTAATGCGCGTATAGCATTGCCCCGCAGATGCTGTAGCGGATGCCTCATCCCAATAACTACTCTTGTAATACCTGCCTAATTTTCAAAACCGTGTCGATCATCCCGTCTCCTATATCACATTCATAATTCACAAAAAAATAAAAACAAACGCTCAATGCTACAGCAACAATGTCCTCTTGCTTCCTCAGATATCAAGAGCCAAGATAACTCCATCCCCTCGAGAATCTCTAGAATGAAGTAAGTCATCAATATCTCAACTTTAATTTCAAAATATCCACTGTACATACTCAGATCATAATCAAGGCCTAAGCGGAAATGTGAGGACTTCACCAATGCAGCGAATCAACAACATCACAAGATAAAGACGGAAAGCTCGCTGTTGGCAAACCTGGACAAGAGCGGAAACAGCAATATGATCACCATGGCAATCGCCGGGCTCCAGATTGAGAAAAGCCGTGCCGCCTCTGCAGCGCTCGCCGGCGGCCTCGACGGCCTGGACCTCGGCGGGCTTCGTCCCCTGAGCGTACAGATACCCCTCGCCCATCACGTCTCCGCCCCCGCCGCCGCCGCTCACCACCAGGCAACCGACATTCGGGTGCGGGGAGGTGAAGCCGGCGGACTTGTCGGCGAGCTCGGCGGCGCGCCGCACGAGCGCGGCCTCGAGCGAGTGGTTGCCGCCGCCGCCGCCGCCGCCGCAGGCGACGGGGCTGGCGAAGGCGGCGCGGGGCTTGAGGATGATGGGAGAGAAGAAGGAAGCTCCGACCGCCAACGCCATTGACACTCGCTCAGCTCAACGATTGATCCTGTCGGAGAGGAAGTGACGAGCACTTTGAGACCAGAGCGTACTTTGGTTGGTTGGTACTCGGAACATTATATTTTCCATCAAATTTATTAAAGAAAATTTTATTTTTATGTTGGGTTTGACAATGCTAAACTCTAGTTGCTTCCTTGTTCCACATTTAATTCTCAAGTATCTAAAACTTCCGTAATCGTGACTTTAGAATAATAAGAAAAGCTGATTTTTTCTTTTTGTATAAACCACATTAAAAATATTAATGATAAAAATCATTCAAGCGTGACATTAGCTCAACATATGCATTACTTCCTTTCATTAGAAAAGTTATTAGTATGGAAAATATATTTAAAAAAATCCTACATTTTTTCTGATGGGAAAACCAATAGCCTGAACTTTTTTTTCATCTCACAGATGTCCTATATTTGTACTAATAACCCAAAAATTATTTCATCACAATACAATCTACAATGATCATTAAAAATCCGATATGATAATATGCATGGACAATGACAGGTAAATAGATTTGATGTGTCTATGCACATTTTCAGATTATTGCAAAGAATGACGTCAAAAAAAAGACGATGTTTGTCTCTCATTCTATAAGGATAAAACGATTCCTTTTCATGGTGCTCTTTTGAAGAATCAATTTGGGGCAATGTCAGGCAAGTTTAGAGTTGAGGTTCTGTGGATAAATTGGGCAATACCAAAAAGTTAAGGGTATTGGTGTTCAACAAGGAAAAGTTTAGGATTTTCGGAGAGATTTTCCGTAATTATGAACATAGATGACAAATTACTTATTGGACAATCCATTCAAATATGAAGAACGGGGTACATGAGAACTTCACGGGAGCTTAATATTTTCCTTATATATAATTGTTGGTGATGCTAGATTTAAGTATAATTATCTATTTAAAAGTCAGAAATGAATGGACAATGTGGTTGTTAGCATTGCATTTGAACCATTTCCAGCAACACACTCGTCAATAAAATGTTTCACAATAGCAGAGGGGTGGCTATTGCACGCAACAAGATAGGCGTGGTTTTCATACTACAAAAATCATTGCCAATTCTTAAAGCCCTACATCATAGCATACAACTATAGTTATGGTTTGATTCCCAATATACAGTTAATTGTGGCTAATCCCTAAAATTGCAGCTATAACCATCATTTTGCAGTAATGAAATGGCTAAAGTCCCAACTGTACAAGGTCCTAACTTCACCAATCAAGATGGGATTATCCTGGAAATGGCCAGCCAGGGATCATGCATCAGAAAAGGCAATCCCAGAGTCTGGACATTTGCAAATCTGTGCGCTAATTCAGCGTTCACAACCCTTTCATCACGATGCTTGCATAAGTGAGGGGTACCAATTTCCAAATTTAATCATCGCAAACCGGATAGAAACAGATGGAAAAGCTCTTTACGATATAATGTCATTAATCATAGGTAATCATGGTGGCATTTCAATGACAGATGCTTAATGTTGCATCTCCATTTGAATGAGAATGGTAGATTTCCAACAATCCAGAAAAGAGTCAGAAATTTGTAGGAAGATTAGGATAGAACCAATATGGTTGTTATGCACTAAAAAAGCAAAACTAAACATTTGGAATACATGGCAACAGTTGGATCAATGTAACCCTGTCATGATATACTGAAAATGCTTTTACAAAGAGCAAGCAACTAAAGGAGGGTGCAAAAAATCAAGCTCTCTCCTTTATTTCTGCCACTGGAACATATACTACACGCGATCTACAAGTGTTGAATTCGTCTGAAGCCTTGGATTCACTCGACTGAAATGTAAGGATTCTCTTCCTCAGACAATGTAGCCTACTTCTAATTTTACATAGCTCCTGCAACTGAGCTTCTCTTTCTCGTAATCCCTCACTGGCTGCGAAGTCAATCCTCTTCCTGTCCTTTGGTTTTCCTTTCAATAGCTTTATTTGTTTCAAGGACATATTGTCATCGAACTCAAAATTCTCCTGACACAGCAAAGTCATGCCTGAGTTCTGTAACAGTCAAGGGACTAGATATGAAGAAATTATCTGAAGCGTTCCTAAGCAAGTAAATGCACTTATAGTTTCTGGCATTCAGCTTCATAGTAGTCTGCCAATCATGGCACCGCCAAGTAATTGGAAGATGGTACTTTCAGTGGTCAAGAAAAAATCTGACAAGAGAGGCTCATAAGCTGAACAAGACTCACTCTAATCATTCCGTGGGAAACAAGTGATTTGAAAATTATTTTCATAAAAATAATCGCTCGTATCGCTTAGAATAAATATCTAATGAAAACATTTTTCATTATCAACAGCAATTTATGTCTAAATATTTTCGTGAATGATGAAAATGCTGTTCATTCATTCACTTTTATAAGCGATCATTTTTAGGAAAACATTTTCCAAATTACCCATTTTCCACGAAACAGACGGAGCCAAAAGAAAATGAGGAAACCAAAAGTTGGTCGATAATTTTTAGTTCATATAAACAAATTGCAACCTCTATTAGGTCAAAAATAGATTGCAGCTACCACTAATTGTGGACATCCCAAAATGATTTTTCACATAGGCAAAGAGAGGGAGAGAGTACCATATAGCTATGTTCAGGTACCATAGGTGAACCCTTCCTGTGTATTGGCTTTGTACTCTTTTGCTGGACGACTTTCTCAGAATTTAGAGAGGAATGGAATTCAATGTCTGTTGAGGCATCCTTAGATAAAATAGGAGCAGCCCCTTTCTTCATTTTTGCTAGTTCAGATTCTTTATGCTTTTGCGGGGATTTTGGAGGTTGATCAGCACCCCCAGCCTATTTATCAAGGAATGAACAAATCAAGCATAAAGCAAAGTAATTAGAAATCCTGAAAACCATTGAGACGCACCTATGACAACTAATCAACTCTACAGTTGGACAAGTGAAGAACAGGACAACAGAGATTCTGAACTGATCTCTTGCCTATATTATGGAGTGATAAAATAGATTGAAACAACCAAACTAAAACCAAGAGAACGTGGAAAAATTTGACACTACAGAGTATAACTGCAAATCAGCTCACCTTTCTTGTTTTGAGCGCCATGTATCGTGCATTCTTGAACCATTTGCTAACCTGATAAAAAAAGCCATAAAATGTGACAATGTGAAGATACACACAGATCATATCTTAGATGCATAAACTATGTTCTCTCATCCTATTTCTTCAACGCTTGTTTCCAATACAGTAATCCACCATAAACAGTTTGGTGCACCATACAAAACGGTACCAATCTTCTATATCTAGACTTTTGACAATTGAAATTTGATTTCTCTTTCTTCAAGCTCTTGCTAACCAAAGATGGCCAAATATAACAGGAGACTAGATGCAGAAGCGTTATATAATATTCATGCCTAACATTCTGATTTGATTGAGACTACAGGTTAAATTCTGTGATTAGACTGCTACAGTTGTTATGGCATGGTTACTAAAGGGTTGTCACCGTTGGTTGCACAAGGAAATAATGTAAAGAATCAAAACTACTAATTCTCTGTCAAAACATATAATCTCAGTGCCAATCTTCAAAACAAATTGTTTGGGCTAACTTCAGGTCCAATACATCACCCATCCAAATAAATCGGTAATAAAAATCTCAAGCAATAAGGTTTTCAAGACAAGCATAAAGACCTTAATTTTTGTGAAGATACTGCTATTGCTCATTGTCATTTGTTTAAAGGATTTCAAACTCGCCTTCACAGAATAGCTATAGTCTTATGCAAATGGATTTTCAAGGGTGACTCAAATCTACATTCAGGTTCATCAATCTCACTATTGGCAACGGTTTATCTATTACCTTCTCAGGTTCAAGACCAAACTCTTTAGCAAGATTTTCTTTGACAGATCTTGAGGGAAGTTCATTCTCTGCAAATACTTGGCGAAGCTTCTGAGGCAGTAGTAAGAAAGCAGACAGTAAGTATGTATCGCGTATAGGGACAGTTGGGAACAATAATGAAGAAATTTGAAAAGCATCCCTGCTGAGACATTTGTTTAGTCTTAAATTGAAACCATGACTACCTCAACTGCAGTTGGAGGAATTCTGAAAATCCGCCTTCTCATTCTTGCTTCTGCAGAGAGTTTCTTATCACCTTCTGAGGCTTGGTCAATGAATGGATTGTTTTTCTCACTTTCACAGAGAGTCATGAGGGTGCTGGCTGCATCTGTTTCCCTTTCTCTTCTTCTTCTTTTATTAGGACCCCAGTCTTCATCTTCACTGGCTTGCTCACAGGCAGGAGTATCCTTACCGAACATTTCCTGTGGAGAAACAACAATTACATTTACTTGACATAACAAATATAGTGCTAGAACTTTTGCAAAAGTAAGTTTCATTAATTTTTTTTTCTTTCCTCCAATTAGAAAGTTCCCTCACCACCCCCCCAAAAAAAAAAAAAAAAAAAAAAAAACATTTTCACACTCATTTATATCATGGTTGACACACTGTTCTCTTACTAGGTCTGGTATATGTTGTATTCTCCACTTACAGGTAACTAAAGATCAGTTGACTAGTGGGCAAACATAGTCACAACAAAATTATTTCCAGACCCACACAAAAGCTTTCATTTACAAGGCTAACAAAAATGAAAATATTGAATATTAAGCCATTGTAAGGTTTGGGAAAAAAAATGCTCACATTATAAAGCTGCTTATAATCAACAGCATTTCGCTGTCGTGGGCCACATACAGTATCAGTATCCGTGTCCATTAATACATCAGACCCTGCAATGCTCTCAGGATAGTTTAACCCTCCCTTGCCTGATATTGTTGGTCCTGACAAAATTTCACCATCTAATGACCAACTCAGGCTGGTAGAGCTACTTGTGTCGTATGATTGAGAATCATCATTGCCGGCACAGTTGATGCCGGTGTTCGTCATCTTTTCTGGGTCATAGTCATCATCTTCAGAGTCATCTGAAGGCCACTTTTCGTCTAGGTCAAGCACCTGAATTCCCCCATCAGGCAATGCAGCTTCTTCCTCGAATATATCCTGTTAAGTCAAATACCCTCTTCATTGCCTCAGCCACTATGCAGCCAAAAGACTAAAATTGACCTCTTACTATCAACAGTATGTGACCTGCCAGTTGCTGTCAAGAGAAAAGTGGGTCCCCAGATGTGCATTTGTTGACTCTATAATTTCCATCTTACACTCGCAGAGTCTGCAAAACCAGCCCTGATCTCCTGGGGGAACTGTAAAAAGAAAATCGCACCAATAACTTCCCCAAGATGTCCATGACGTTCAATAGCAATTGCATGCAGTAGCAAAAAAAAGGCTAATAGAACATACTGCTTTCAGTTTCCAGTGGAGGATCAAGACATTTTTGATGAAAAGCACAATTGCATGTCCCATCGCAGAGTATGATATCATTATCTGGGAAAGTTTCATTTGTCTTGCATTTCGCACAGAATATCTGGATGGTATTGTGACAACAAATGAGCATGTAAATGTAGCTAAGACTGATGAAATCAGAGCGTGTTCAACAGAGAAATATCCAATGCAAATATTCCAGCAGCCAGATCCTCTAAGCAGCCAAAAGCTTGCATTAATGCTTCAACTAGTGATGAACAGAACCAGCAGCATCTTCACCAAAAAAAAAAAAACAGAACCAGCAGCATGCTTACATGTTCATGGTGAACAGAACCATCAGGAGCAATCACAGAGTCTTCAATGCTGCCCACTGAACTAATGGAGTCTAGCTGTCGAATAGCATCACGTATTCCAAGTTTGCAATTCAGTATCTGCTTCCTGGCCCTTTGTAATTCCTTTGTTGGCTTGATCTTTTCCCGACTGTAACAGAAATCAAGAAATGAAACATGCTACTTTCTTTTCCATAAGATGGTGCCCCGAGAAACACCACATTGTGTGTTGGCTGCATCATTCGATATGCTATCACTTCCTCATTAGTAAATAAGCAATAAGGAGGGGACATACAAGTATTCCAGGGTCTGATATATCAGCAAAGAGTCTTGCAATTAACCATGCAATCATATCCTTCGAATGTGCATTCACCAGTTAATATCCTTCGAATATAGAAATTTGCAGCATTAAGTGTTCTTATCCAGTGACCTAGTCTACATACATTCTCAAGGCACTCTCATAATGTCGGAGAGAGAGAAGGCGGGCGGGCGGGCACCCGGAGGAAGTTGAGTGCCTACTTTAGAGTCACCGACTAGTGTGATCAAGATAAACAAGTCCGAAAGTATATCACATACTCCCTTCACTATTCATTTTGTGTACAGACAAGCAATACTTATTCGTGAAGTGCACCAGTAATGCTAAAACAGAAGTGTTGATGATACAGTATTGCAAGTCAGAATTATAGCCAAGGAATCATGCGATCTCAATATCTTTACTGTTTGTATACATCCACACGTATTGTGGAAAAATCTGAAATTGAAAAAGATGAAGATTGGTTAACATTACATACCTCTGACCTTTCCAGCCTTCACCAGAGTAAGCATCAATAAGGTTCTGTTCCAGTTTCATTTTAATAAGAAGGTATCTTGTTCTCCTCTGCAATCGTGAAGCCTCATCTAACTTCGAAAAATGCTTTCTCATTTTCTTCTTCCTCTTCCTTCTCAGCTTGTTAACTTTGACATCCTCATCGGTGTTTTGCACATTTTCATCAGAAGCAATAGGCAGCTCTCTTTCCGAAGATGGAGGGCATGAAAGCTTCTCGGGAACTATTTCAATTTTCTTATGATGAAAAGCTTTTAAATTTATGAGTTTGTCTTTATCAGAGCTGTTCCTACGCACCAGTCTCTTTCTGATGGAGTTATTGGCCCTCTTCTTGGCAAGGGTTGAGCCTCTCGCTTTTACAGAAGATTGTAGTTTCTGTTTGTGCTTTTTCCTTCTCCTATTTCTCAATATCAGTGAGGCAAGAACCTCCGATCCAGATTCTGCCTTCAAAAAGTCTTCTTTTTGGGCAAGATTCTTTCTGGAATGCATGATGACCCCTAAGTATTTGAAAAGAAAATTCAAGCAAGAGTAAGTGCCATTATCATAATCAGTACGACTTCCCCCACCCATCCCTCCCCCCAAAAAAAAAAAAAAAAAAAAAGAAAAACAACGCCTTCCTCCAAAAGGGAAAAAATAAAAGAAAAAAAGCACAAGTTAATCGCAGTAGCAGTTAAACAAGAAATGTTGATGTTCATGAGAAACAAAGAAGTCCATCCTAACTCCAAAGCAGACTGATCTAACTGTCCTGAAGAGGGGGAAGCATTAGATCAACAACTAAGAAGAATATGTCTAGTCATGAGACACGATAAATCTGTGGATTGGTGCTATGACATTCACTCATTGGACACCATCATAAGCACAGACACCGACCATACGACCCAACAATTCGACATCATCTCACATCAGAACAAGAGAAATTCCTCAACCATGAGAAACTGATGCAACCAGAATTAAACAAAACACCATTAATTTTCTTTACCCAGCAACGAAAGTTGAAGTCCGGTTGAAGTCGAGCCATAAAAAACCAATTTTGATAGCGTGATCGGCAGGCATTCTCGCTTAAACAGAGGGAACGAAAAGACGCTGCTCTAAAAACGACAGGAGAAAAAGGTAGTCCTTGAATCTTGGCCATTGGTGAAAACCAACCGGAAAGGTGCTACCTTGATCCCAGGATCAAACAAGCATACTTGATCGGGCACGACACTCATGAAAAAAGAAAGCATAACACCGAAACGAAGAAGACAAACCAGCCAGTTTTGCGACGATCAATGCCATGGCAATTCAACAGACAAGAAACTCAATTCCAAAACGGCACCGTTAAGGCGAGCTCGCGACGAGGAGGGGGCAGGAGAAGTCAAAGAGACGACACGAGCAATGCATGAATTACCAGGCGAGCCAAGAAGATCTCGATTTCCGAGTGCTCAATAGCGACGGATTGCCCGCATCCGATCCGCGCGCATATACAGGACGGACGGACAGCAACCTGTAAAGCTCGAACCTTTTCGAAAGCTCGGATTGATTTGGGCAGGCGCGACGAGACTCGACGAAGGACTAGAGCTTCCTCAGAGCTTGGCGAGGGCTTCTTGTTTCCGACCGACAATGTTTCTCCGCCGGTCCTGGTCGGCGGCTAAGGCAGCCCTTCTCGAAGCGCCACCCCTCGTTCGCACACCTCTCTCTCTCTCTCTCTCTCTCTCTCTCTCTCTCTATTGCCGTGTAGCCGTTTCTTGTTTCTTCGATAATGACCTCTGATTTTTTTACCGAAATCCGGTGCATTTTATATTCGCGCATTAATCTGCTTTTACATTTTTAGGCATTTCCATCTAGATTCCGATTGGGACTAGTGCTTAGTAAAAAAAATTTCGTGGAAAGAGCATGAGTCCCGTGGTGCGTGGTGCTTGTACGTAATTGATCGTGTTCATATTGTCCGGAGTTGGTGCATATTCGGTAGTCACTATTTTCACTTTATGAATGTCAAAACTAATCGAATGGTTTAGCTTTTTTTATCCTACGAATGTTGATTTTAAGGAGTAATTATCCTTTCCTAATCTTTATTACTCAACCTAAGAATGAATATTTGCAATCCTCTAATGCTGAAGGTGTACTTAGAGTGATCTTTTAATTCCTATGGCGTGAAAATGTAGGGTCGGTCTATGCATTTTCTTTCCTTTTGCCGCTTCTCTCTCCAAGAGTTGAAGGGAAATAGTGTATCTATTTGCTTGCAACGGCCAACTGGATCCTTTTCTGCAAGGATCACGGATGAGGGAACCCCCACGAGTGCTGCCGATTCTAACTACCATTTATATATAATCCATACTAGATTTGACCAATTGCCCGTCTTGTATATTGTTTGCATGATTGAGCTATCAATATTTGGATTGGTAAGGAACATTCAGTTTGAATAGCGCATCTGATGATTTCCTTGAAAGCGTGTCCTCTTAAATCGAGAGTAATTGAACTTCCTATGTTACAGATTAAGCTCTGACAGCCTTCTTTCTTCTCATTCAGCCAACAACTTTTTGATGGAATTCAAGTATCGGTAATCATTTCCCTAAGAAAAATCTGCTCAAGCTAGAGTTTCCTGCATCAGCTCTGCTTGAGGTTATGATGCTCGAAAATCCATTTTTAGCGAATCAGTAATTTTGTAAGCTAGCATTTTGGAACAGCACCGACTGAAACTATTTCGTAATGCTTCTGCAGTGTTGTGATGCTCTAAGCATCTATAGAAGCAAAACTGGCCAGGCAATCTCTGTAACTCACCCTTCATGAAGGAAAAAGAAAAAGACGCATCACTATTCAACGGGTCCCATTGGACTAAAATTTTGAGAACACCAACCAAATGCCGCTGCACAAAATCTGTTTGAACTGAACTAGAAAATGAACCTGACAATTGGGAAGAAAAAAACACCAATAATCAGCAGTGAGGTGACGAAACCACCACCATTTTCTTTTCAATCCTATTCAAAATTGGACAGCCTTGGGTCAAAACATATACAACCTAACGCCAGACAAGACCTGTGCCGAGAATCCTAGACAGCATCTATAGCTCAGTCCAGGGATGCCGCAAGCTTTTCCTCATCTACATCAAAGGCTTTCCTAGCTTGTTTTAGTTCTTCTTGCATAGACAGCAACTCTTTGCAGCGGTTAAGCTTTGGTGCGTCCTGCAGGGCCAATATTTAACGATCTTGCTTTCAAAAACAGTATATCAATGAAGAGGATGAGAGCAACGGGATGCAAAGTTTGTTCATTAATTACTTCCACAATGTCAGTGAAGATAACATTCCACCATATAAGGATGAAAGAGCATGCACCATGATAGTAGTAGCCAACAAAAACACAACAGAAGGGTGACTGTGCAAGGTGATAACTACGCTGTTCTAAGCTATATGCCATGGTTTTGCAAAAGCAGCCTGACTACAAGGATCAAAATAGATGAGGCAAAAGTAAGCTATTCTGAATTTTTTTTCCCAAGAATCGATGTAATTCATACACCCCATCAAAATGGGTTGGAGATCCGACATGATTCAAAACACTAACATGCAAAATGAAGCAATAGAAAAAAAATGAAAAGGAAAAAAGTACTTTGCTGACCATACCTTGCGGACTAGGTAAAGAAAATCCTCAACAGATAGCTTTCCCCTCTTTGATCCCATATCCTGTGCTTTATGTGCCTGCACATCTCAAGACAGAAACTTAATTTTTCGATGCCTCCTACAAGAAATGCAAATGCCATAACAACAGTACTTACAAAATCTGTGACATACTCCACCACAATGTCCTCAACAAGTGCCACAGTTTCTGGAAGTGGCTGATCATCAAACAAATTTAGCTGAGTGAATATATGTCATTGTATAGAAAGGACTTGAAGGGACAATAGGTCTCCACGCATTTCAAATTAAATCACATGTTAATTACTCGCCAACACCCAATGGAACCATCTGACAAAATATTCTCTAAATGTAGAAAGAAAACATTTCAATCTTGAACATCCAGAGTTTGACGAGGCATGTGAATTTAAGATGGCTTAGACTTCAACTTCTTACAGCATGAAGAAGCTTAAAAACGGGTAAGATGATTACCTAGCAAATTACTCCAATGTTTTGGCCTACAGAAGCAAGGTATTCCATGCTTAGAAACATCAATTCTTCTTATATGATTAATAATACAGAATCTTCTTGTAAGCTCTGATTCAAGGACATTGATAGTAGTACATCTTTCCAGTCATCCATGAGAAAAACCTTCCACACTCGAGGTGCTCCACAATGTGCATAAATTACTGATCAAGTTCTATGCATTTGGCTGATGTATATGCCAAGTGCAGGTGCAACCTTCAAACTTCCTATAACAAGTAGGAAAAATTATTACTCCTCTCAAATTCTATCATCGGTACCTCATATGTGCTGTCCAATGGAATAACTCGCAAGGTAATCTATACCAATAGACATCAGGATCAGCAACTCAATAGCTTTTCCCAGTAAATTGGTCACACATTGACCAAAGGAAAAGAAAGGGATTGATACACAGGTGGAAAAAGGGCCTGGCTTTCAATTGATACTTAATGTCTAGATACTTGTGACATGCTGATTCAACAACGAACCCATCTTTTAGCTTCACTACTATGGAGGTCACTTGCCGATTCACACCCAAAAAAGGCTTTCTAACAAAACAAAGACAAATAGCTAGTTGGGCTCAGCTAGGCAACATAAGTCCATCGCAATGCCTTTTCAGTCAGAGAAAAGCAGCAACCAGTCACACGGCATACATCACAGCTACCCAAACTCCCAGAGAAAGCAAGAGCCCACTTTTGGCAAAGAGTTCCCTGCTCACAGTAGTTGAACTTGAAGGAGAGCCAACATAACTCTGACCACACGATATGCGTTAATCATCAGTATTACTATATACCATGGTTGGTCTTGAGTTCAAATCTAAGCAACCATACTTACAGTTACAGTGGTGCCCATTGACAACATAATAAATGGCAGCTCGTTCTTCAGCTTATTTTTCCGACACTATTAGCAAGAAATAAGAGTAACAATCCACCCTGCCGGATGCAGTTCTTTTTAATCGTTTCTCTTTGCACACACACGCATGAGTAGGCACGAGACATCAACAGGGGTATCGCCAAAATCACAGATTTCGCAAGAGATCCGTAAGACATGTCTCTTTGCCACGGAACAAGTAATCAAGAAGACTCTCACCCACAAAATTTATAACCTTTCCATTTGGGCCGTGAATTGATGATCTCCACGGAGAAATCACAAGAAGAAAAGAAAAAAAGGGGGCGATTCCAAACGAAGCGACGAACGAGACAGGAGGCGGAAACTCACGTTGGGATCATCACCGAAGCCGTACATCATGTGCTGCACTGGAATTGAGTAGAATCTCCATAAGTAAAAATGATGATCGGACCAAAATAGAGGAGAAAAGATCACGAGAAGAGAGGAATGGACGGAAAGCATACGCTCTTTCTGGAAGATGCCGCGCTTGCGCTTGGAGGAGCTCTCGGAGGGCTGCGAGGAGGAAGCGGCTCGCGCCTTCCCCGACGAAGACGCATTCATTCTCTCTCCGCCCCCCAACTATATGCTTCAAGCAAAGCCCGATCGATTACGCTCTACAACTGGCTAGGAAGAGAGGCACATATGGATTCAGCAGCGCGAACGAGAGAGAGAAAGAGAGGAGAGGGGAGGGAATTCGGGGCACTCGGTTCGGGGACTCCACGACCGGAGAAGATTTGAGAAGGGAGGGCGAAGGCCATATATTGAAGTCCGGTCGGTTGTTGATGGAGTTGTGGAGTTGGGTGGGCCTGAAATTGATGGGCCGGGTGGAGTGGAGTCTGCTATTGGGCCTCACGAGGAGATGGAAGAGGAGATCGAAGCCCATTCGACAGAGCCCTGCTTTGGCCTTGAATAGTTCGCGCCTTCAGTCTTAATTTCCTATTTCCAATTCCCTTTCTTTATTCGTCATCTTTGAAGCTCGATCAAACGCGTTTGTCTCTCGATCCTCTTACTTCCACTTCCCTTCCTCCCTTTGCATTTCTCGGTTCGTCACGCCAACGTGGACACCCCTCGAATCGAAAGAGACGTTTGCTTTAGTTCCTACGCGCCTTGGGGCTGGGCCGAAAAAGACTGGACCCCATTCAGACGCCTCTTTAATTTTGAACACTAGATAATTTTTATTAACACTTGTCCAGCAATCAAAAAAATAAGTAAAAACTATCACGACTTTCATACTCGACTATTCCTCATGGTACGCATACTCGAATATTTGAAACACCAAACTTCTTTGAAACTTCTTAACAAGGCATTCATCATGTTGTTTGTACGTTGACACTCCGTTCAAAGACAGTGGGCACAACTAGTTGATCCTTTCGGTCCATGTTCCCTCAGATTTGGAAACCAGCGAGAGCGACAGAGCTCCATGACTCATTTATTTGGCTTCCAACTGTAGAAATCAATTGGTCAAAGGCGTGAATTGTCAAAGTTTTACCATGGATTTGCTCAAAGAACAAACAGAATTGTCTCCGTTTTAACTCTGAAGATGGATTGACATGTACACTAATTCCTGGAAAGAGCATGAACCAGAAATAAATAACACTAGTAACAACTAATATCTATTCTTTCCAACTCACTTCGTCATCATGGCAATAGTTGCCACGACAGCATTAACAACACAAGACACACCAGGCTACCGTGCGGTCTTCACTGAACATCGACGAGGGGCACTTTCCTCTTCTAGTTTGTTTATGCCTTCCCATTATCAAGGGCATTCTAGAGATGAAAATTGGGATCGCACTTGTTTGAGAATATTGACACCGCAATGCATATAAGTACCTGACTTCATACATTGTCAGCAGGTAATCATCACCAGTAAAGCCGTTCGATAGACTGGGGAGATGCAACTGGTTTGGCCTATTGATTTGTGAAACAAGCAGCTTTAAAGAAGGTAGTGTGACATCCAGTTCAAAACCATATATACTTATTCAAGCATCAAAACTAAATTAAGAACCATGCTGCCATCCAAATTCAAGAGCCAGTTGTCATTCAGCTCGACTTCAACATGTGTTTCCATTCACCTTTATAGAGAAACTAATGAAAGTAACATCCGCAATGTAAAAACTTACACAAAATGACACAGAGTTCACATTATTTGGATGCACCATTTGGTGAGCTAGACAGTTCATGTCTTCCAAATGATAATCAGAAACTCGGAGATAGAGAGAATCAACACATAGCAACCATCTTGACCCCTGCAAGGAAATAAAGAACAAATTGTGAGGGGAAAAAGTGATAACTTGTAGATAAACGACCCATATGCCCATATGAAGTTATTGTGGCACAGGAGAGGGGCAGAGAATGGCATAAAGTAAAAAATAGACAGCACTAAACAGAATCAGCAAGTACATCATGGAAATCAACCACATAATCATTAGGCCCAGAGAAATCATAAGCCCCACCTACATGAGACTTTGGTTTATCACAAAGGTGCAGCTCTGAAAAAAATTTCGACAAGCAAGTGTTGAATATGTGTGTGTGTGTGTGTGTGTGTGTGTGTGTGTATAGGCTGCATAGTGCACACAACAAATCGACTTGACTCAAGCATTACCAAATTGGAGGTGAAGAATTGACATGAGCTCAGTTCAATCTACATGATAACAACCTTTATTAATGAGGTCGGAGGCATGAACCTCTTAGAACATCAGACTAATCACATGCCTAGACATACATAATGCCTAACATGAGCACAAAAACATCTTTAGTTATTCAAGCTCCAGCTGATTTCCAGCACAAGGGCCAAGTCAATTCTAGCAAAGGATTCATACAAGTTGATCTTGATGCAAGTCCCAAGCCTCACATTATGCGAGTCAAGCCAAATTCCTGGAGTTCATAAGTGAAATCAACCCCAGCTCAGCACATTAGAATATCTCATAAGATAGACATGCAAGTGCACTTCTTAACATTCATATTGGGGCATACAATGCCCGAGCCAAGGATGACTATAGTAATTCACAGAGGGTGATGCTCAAAAACATGTCAATTTCATGGTGATGCACAGGTAAGTCTGGAGGCCCCTGTATGAAAGCACCATTGATGCAACTCTGTTGAAAGATTGAGTAATTAAGTCAACAGAATATACTGAGAAAGAAAAGCCAGAGAACTGAACCCCTGACTCAGAACTTCTATCAACAGGGGATAAAGTCACCAAATCTCTCTAGTCAAAGAAGACAGATACTCCAAAGCAGCAAGGCTAAGGCCAGCAAAGGGGACATGAGATAAGAAATTGATAGACTTAACTCATGATCTGATGCTTTAAACCATAATTCATAAAGATGCCTACCTTTGATTTAGAAGCTGTTACTTATTGAACAGAAAATTGACAGAAGCTGACCAAAGCAGTCTATACATTGTTTCCCTAGAATTTCAAAAGATCTCTAAGGCCTTAGCACACTGCACCTCATTCACATCATAACCACGCAATACCTTGCTAATCAGTGGCAAAGTCCTATGTAGGTGTGTTATTTTTCTTAAAAAGAAAAGGAACACTCAGTAAAATGCTAAAAGGGCATGTTGCTAAGGTTTGTGATAACAGAAAGAGAAGCTCCAGGAAACACACTGGCAAAGGAAAATAGAATAGTCATTATTCCAGTCTTGCTAATCACTGGTTGCTTCCCAATACACTCTCTCGAGTTTGTCCAATATTAATAAGAAGTCTCCCTTAAAAACCTTTTAAGTCCAATAAACTGATATACTAATAGGAAGAAGAAGGCCCATAAAAACATGCCACTTACTTCATTTCCACCTCTTTTCCTCAATCGACATCAGGACCAAGTTGCACATTTCCATGTATAAATGGCAAGATAGAAAGAACTTCCAAATCAGTACGCTCCGTAAGATAAGACCCTATAGTACCAACACGGGATAATCACAAATTAAAACGACTCTTGAATCAATGCACCCACCAGACCAACTTTTCAAAAGCATATCAACCAAGCACCAAAAAACACCACGTGGGCAGATCTAATAGTTCTACAATAAGAGGCAGCACAGGAAGGCACTCCACTCACCAGAGCATAAACATTACATTGGGAACACGGAGATCCTATTAAACTCAACAACATCAAAATAATTACCAATCAATTCTAGAACCTGATATCGAGTTTTCCTAATCAACCAGAGCTCAGGCCTATGCAAAAACTCAACCGCAAAGACCTGCCAAGGATCGCAATGTTCAAGACGCACCCAACCCAATTCACCTTTCAAGAAAAGAAAAATCAAACCAACCTAGCTCATTTCCCATCGTCTATAATCATATCGTAACAAATCCACGAGATTACCCACGCATACCAAAACGAAGCAAAAGAATCCTTCAACTCACACTTCAACGAAAGATTAAAGCCAACAAGGTCGCACGACATCAACTGAAACCCCAATGAGGTAGACCCACGACCGCAATCATGTCAATGAAGAGAGCCAGAATTCATCGAAGAACAACAAACGAATAACTCCAATCGGATCCAGCCCAAAAAAAGGACCGCGAGAGGGGCACAGCCAACAAACCAATCCCCCGATCCGACGGCAAACGCACCTTCCCCCGACGAACCGACGGATGGATCAGTGGGCGCCGCCGTGCTCCTTGGCGTGCTGCTTGTGCTCGAGGTGGCGGCGCTCGTTGGGGAGGGCGACGAGGTAGGACAAGGCCATGCCGCCGAAGCAGACGTGGTAGACGGGCTCGATGGAGTCGGTCTCGATGTACTTGGCATGGTACTTGTCGAGGCCCCTCTGGATGGACTTCTTCACGTAGTCGATCGACAGCTTGGGCTTCACGTAGTCGGGGATCTCCTTCACCTTCATCCCCCTGATCTCGTTGTAGAACTGCCTAAGCGCCATTGCTGCTGCAGAAGCTTCCTCGTTCCTTCTGGTCTCCGCTAGGCAAACCCTAATCCCGGATTCTCGTCTCCAATTTCGATTGGGAAGATGTTGGAGGAGGAGGAGAAGTTAACGGGCTGATTGGATCGATTGATAACGAGTTGGGGGGGATGGAAACGGTGGGTCCCGCCCCATCGTACGGCTGGGCTTTGCTTTGGATCCGGTTCGGTTCAATCATAGGCTTAAGAGCCTTCGGTCAATATTGGGCTCGCATGGGTAAAAAGGTCAATGAGATTGTACACGATCCACGCAAGTTCTTCTTTTTCTTTTTTCTTTCTTTACCATTATATAGAAATCCCTAATCACGAATTAAATATTAAAGATTATATGAATAAGTTTTCCGTCAGAAGTTTGCTAATTTTTTATAGAGTTAAAGTCGTGAACACGTTGAGAATTATTGGTTCCTTAGGTTGGTCAAACTTACGTCTTCACTTATGTGGAAGTTACTATAGAAAGTGAAGATTATTTGTTTTCCTACCCCAAAATTATTGATCGTGTAGGAATTGCACGAGTTTCCACGGGCATACTCTTTTTGATATCGAAAAGTTAATAACTGCAATAGTAAGCTTACTGCTTCATTTATTTCTAATCTCTAGAATTTGTTAATTATCTCGAAAAATTAATGATTGCAAAATGAATGATCTCGAAAATATTTTTTTTAAAATTATAGTTTATAATGCTTAAAATAATTATTTAATGAAAATTATTTTACAAGCGATTTATGTTTAAAAATTTCGGTGGTTGATAAAACTATTTTTCGTTTGCATTACAAATGATCATTTAAATAAAAATCATTAATTTTAATGAAATAAATGGAGTCAAACCGTCGACCTATTGAGGGGGCACAATGATATTGGAATAACAATAGCAAAAGGTGAACAGAGAAGATAGAACCTTCCTATGGAGATCAAAAACGAAATTTGGGCGAAACTTCAATTTGGAAAAAAAGAAGAGCAAAACCATAAAGCGTAGAGAATCTAATCCCTTAATTCCACACGTGCCGATCGCCCGCAGTCAATAGTCATCGCCTCCCCTCGCCTACCTCCCCCTCCCCCTGCAGCAACCCACCCAGTCCTCCGACTCGGAGTCGCGTAACTCGGTCGTCTCGGTCTCGAACTCAGCTCCCTCCTGCCAAGAAGGAAGAAAAGCAGCAATGGCGAGGCTCCTCTCCCGCGGCCTCCTCCGCCCCTCCCTCCACGCCCTCAAGCCCCCGCCGCCCCCGTCGCCCTCATCGCCCTCCGCAACCGCTCCAACCGCTCCGGCAAGCTCATCGAGATCGACCTCGAATCGACCCTCGCCTCCGCCTCCTCGTCGTCTTCCTCGTCGTCGTCGTCGTCGTCCGCGGCGGCGGGTTCCTCCTCCTCCGCCGCGTCGGACGACGAGGGGGAGGCGTTGGGGTTGAAGGGCCTGGAGGAGGCCATCCACTCCATCGTCGTCCAGAAGTCTACGCCCGATTGGCTCCCCTTCGTCCCCGGCTCCTCCTTCTGGGTTCCGCCGCGGCGACGGCCGGTCAACGTCGTCGATCTCGTCGGGAAATTGGCCAGGCCGTTGACCTACGAGGAGGAGGAGAATCTGTCTTTCGCCACCGTCCGCGGTTGGCCCAGCTTTGAGTTTTTGGCACGACCAGGTTAGGGTTGAGACCCCCACCTAGCTTGCTTCGCTTTCATGTTATTGCAAAGTGTTAAAAAAAATTTCTTTTTTTTTCTTTACTTGCTGATTGTTCGTTAGCTAATTGTACAAGCAATTGGAGAAATTCTGGATCGACGGTGGATGATCTATTTATTGTTCATGAGATCGATTCTCTGGATTTCGAGAAGTGATGCTTAATTGAAGTTTGCAGAGTCCAACAAACGAAATTGTCGTGCTGAAATTTCAATTCTCTATCTGGAGGTTTCATAAGAAGTGACAGTGAGCGGAGGCTGTGCTAAGTAGTTCAACCGAATGTCGCCCTTGTTGATTTGGATTGACAAGGACTTAACTGTTGCTAATTCAATTCAATTCGCTAGCCGAGGACATAAGATTGATATCATCATTTGCAGTAGCAATAGTTAAAAGAAGTTATTTCTTTGAGGGGGACGGCCTTTCTGACTTGCCAGCAAGAAAACATGAACATTGTCATAATTTAGATGTCAAGATGAGAAAATTGTCACGAATAGTTTGAGAACCAGAGACATATAATTTAGCACCTTTTATGTGATTAGTTAGGTAGTTTGGTTTATCAATGATCTGCTTGTGTTTGTAGCTAATAGTCATCGGGTGGAATGAATGGAAGATCATTGAAAGAGTATTAGTGAGGTGCCCCAGTTGATCATTGGTCTGCTTGTGTTTGTATGCATCGGCACCTTCCTTTGGGTATTGCCTTTTTTTTTTCTTCTTAAATCTTCTACTAGGCAGCTCTGAATGACACTTTAAGTTTCTGGCTGCTTGTGCTTAGTTGTTGGATACTGATTACAGAAGCTGGTTAAACTGCAAATTGCTATACAAAATACTTGTTGTTTTTCCTGGTTGGTCCATTCTTTTGTACTAAAGTATGACACTCCATAAAAAGAAAGAGAGAGAAGTGGTGAAGATAACTTTCTTTGGGTATCCATCTTTAGGAAAGCCAACTCGGTATTATGACCAAAAGATTTCTCACAATAAGCGATGAGCCCAATCAATTGTAGAAACTTTCAAAAATAAGCAGTTTACAAGCATGCAGGTACCAGAGGGTTAAGTCATTGGTCCTCGGTTTGTTGTATTTTTGACAACCTCTAAGCAATGAGTGATGGTTGTGATAATTTCTTCCTGCGCAGATGGTCAATCAGCATGTGCCCCGAACACAGAGTTGGGAAATGAGTTGTCTAAGGAAGAGGTAGTAGAGATTAAGGTTTTGACTACCTCAGAAGACCGCGAATCCGATGATGACGAATGAGAAGCATTGGCGTCCCAAAAGTCTTGGTGGCTAGTGGGGTAAGTCGTGCCTGCCTTCTCTGATCTCAACTTAGTTGAAGATCCTGAATTGTTGGATTGGATATGCTCTCTACGCTTGCTGCTTGGCTTATGTCTTCTGTGTATCTGGCACCTGCTGTCGTGCATGGAGGGATGCGCCACATTCTCTTGCTGTACCACCACTGTCCTTCCACGAAAATTCATGAAAAATGTAGTTTTTTTAGCATTATAGGGTTATCAGTAGAGGCTTGTCTCTACTGATAACCCCCTTTTCAATTGACGTATATGAATTTATTTTGACCATCGGGACATTATTGCCTGGACTGTCTGACTAGCAAATAGTTCACAAAACAACTTACCAAACAGTCAGAGAAAGAAATCTGCATATGACCCTGTACTTGAACCATAGAAAAAGCAACTAACCTAACATGTCTGGTTGTGGAACATGTTGGAATTTTCTTTTTGGCCAAAGGAACATGTTTAATTTAAGCCAAGTTCATTAGTGGTGGAGTGAAGCGATGTAATGAATTTGTGAAACGTGAGGTTTCTTTATACATGGTAGACTTTAGTTCCGACTTGAAAAGAAACATTAAGTTGGTACCGAACCCCAATCTGGAAAGAGGATTTATCGGATCTAAGGACCTTTCTCTGCATTCTTTACTTAGTGAGCTAATTCATTTCTTTTTTTCTGAATACGCTGCAGGATCAAGTGCTATTTAGATATGGAACGCAGGAGGCTATGAGAATAAGATGGGCGGTCAAGAAGGACGAGTGAGCAGACTGGAAGTGCTGTACATATACTATTTAGAATGATTTGGGGGACAAAAATTTTCGTTTATCAATTCGAACCTGTCTGTTTTCATTCTATTTCTATCTTCTTTGTAAATCATTCGCTTGCTGCAAGCTTGCAATATATTTGATCGTTTGAACATTCAGTTGTTAGTCTCAATTTCTCGTTCTAGTAATCTTCTTTAAGACACGTGAATGCACGAAAGCTCGAGTACATGGAGTTAGTTAACAGGTATCGAGCATTATAGCACGGAGGTGGTTATGTCCGAAAGTTTCCACTACCATCTTCTAAAGAATAAAGAGGTTCCAAGAAGAAGCAACGGCCTAAGGAAGAGGGAAAAGTGCAATGAGGAACAAGCATTTTCACTAGCATGGTTAATTTCCCGACAATTTGTTTCTTCAACGTAAGAAATGAAATGTTCTTGTAATTTGAAACATGGTTTGGGGGAACAAACTTACAAGTAGCGACATGGCAGTAAACGTTCTTTTGGGTTAAATTTGTTAAAAAGATTTGCATTGGGTTAAATTGTCTCCTCTATAACAGCAAACGATGTAGTTTCATGGTAAAATGTGACCTGCGAAATGGGTTGAACGCTTATATAATCTCTAATTAAAAATCATAAGAAAAATTAAGAATAATAAGGCTCGCTAGTGCTAAATTGCATTGCGTCAAAACCCTCTAATAGAATAAATGCGTACCGTAAGTTGACACGAATAGTTTTATACCTGATGTGTAATATGGTTATTAAACTTTTACTTTGTTCAATATAATCTCTGAATTTTAACATAATGTGCAGTCCCTAAGTTTTTAATTTGTTCAATATGATCTCTAAACTTTTTGTGTAAATTCAAATTTATTCCTGAACAATATTAAAAAATTCAATGTTATCCCTGATATTAAATTAATGGAATGATGATATTAAACATTTTCATATAATTTAAGGACTGCATTGAATATCTATCAAAAATTAGGGATTGCATTGAAAAAATTAAAAGTTCAAGAGCCATTGCAGATTAGATTAAAGTTCAAAATTACATTGAACAAATTAAAAATTCATAAATCACATCACATATTAAACTAAAGTTTATGGATAATTTATGTTATTATTTTAAAAATAAATTATCCATAATAGCACAATGCTTTGCGTGGATAAGTGAAGAGACGGAACCTTAGGGTCCGTTCGTTTCGTGAAAAATGGGCCATTTTTCGAAAATATTTTTCAGTTCATTTTTAAGTATTCACTAAAACTTGAAAATGGCGAATAATATTTTTTTCGTAAATAAAATATTTTTTAAGACTTCACCACTTAAACATGCATCACTTACCGACCTATAAATTTATCAAAATATAAACTTGCCTTTAAATTCAGACAAACTTGTTTAATATCTTTGTTCCATCATTGTCACCAAATGCTCATTTACTCTAAAAAATGTTCATATGGATTTTAAAAATAAGTAAAAGAGAAAAGAAGCAAAACATGTATAGCCCTAATGAGAATTTTCAGTTGAGTGGCCTGTTCTCCTTTTGTATCTTTTGTGTTTTAATAAACAAAAAGAAAAAGAAGCAAAGCATGTAAGGCTCTTTGCTTGAGCAATGTACAATTGCGGGGTAAAATAAATAAAGAAAATGATAAATAGGAGTGCAGAGCACGAGCTTGAGATCGATGAGCTCGAGGTTCACCTGGCAACGGTCAACGACGAGCCAAGAAAAAAAAAGATGAGAAACAAAGAAAAAAAAAAAAAAAAAAGAAAAAAAGAAAAGAAAAATAATTTGAATAAAAAAAGAAAAGAAGAAGAAAAAATGGGAGGAGGAAATGAGAATTTGTAAAGGCGTGAGATATGAGAGATCAAAAGTGAAAAACATATTCCCCTAATCTAGAAGACTTTCTTCCTTTCATAGAAAATATTTTCTCCAAGGAATTCATGAACACTGAAAAATTCGAAAAATATTTTTACGAAAATTATTTTTTTTGGCATGTCTCATATGTAATTTCACTAATTCGAGAAAAGAGGAAATGTAAAAAACAAAATTTTTGTTTCTTACTTCAAACAACATTGAAGAACAAAACGAGAAACAAAAATCGTTTCTCTCGCTCAGCTCACTACCCTCTCCTCCTCCGACCTCTCCTCCTAATTTTAGTAGGCATGAGAAAATAATGTTGGCATGTCTCATATGTAATTTCACTAATTCGAGAAAAGAAAAAGAAAGAAAGCAAAAATAAATAAAAAATTTTGATATGAACAGAGACCAAAGCCATTTCTCCTCCCTGCCAGGAGAAGACTGAGCAATGACATTTCAATGACATTTCAAGGTGCTGACATGGCATGAGCCCATTGGTTCAGTGGGGACCCAATGACGAAACCCAGCGGACCTGCAAAAAAGAATGAACCGAGAGCTCCTTTGATCGCATCTGCAAAATGGAATGATCCATAAGCCTTAGCACTCGCACCGAACGATTCTCCTCGCGCGCGGGCTCCATCATTTGCGCGACAAATCTGCAAGACCGAAGAGGAGGCGTTTGCTTCGATGGCGGAAGGGCCCGACGCGCCGTCGTCCACGTCACAGCCCCCGCCACCGCCTCCGCCGTCGTCATCGCCGGAGAAATCCCCTCAAGGCAATATCCGGCAACAGACGCAGGTCTCCCTTTATGTGCTAGCCGGCACGTCTTCCTCTCGTGTTTCGCCTTCTTAGAACTCGATCTGTTGGATTTGCGGTGGCTAGGGTTTTGGTTTGGGGGATCCTTGTGGAATGTCCTATGCGCAGAGTCTGTTTCTCTCTATTCGTCGTGAAATCACGCTGAATTTGTTGCTTTCGCGTATCTGAGATGTGACGGAAAAATAAGCGGCTCGATTGCTCGGACCTTCCGTGCATTATTTGAAATTTTGCACAGCGGTATATTCGAGTTATGTATTAGGTTCAGATGCACCTGTGAATCGGATGAGCTTAACGTTTGGTTTAGAAAAACCCGCTTCCCGCTGCCGAGCTCTGTTGTCATACAGGACTGCTTCTGTCGTCTGTTAAATTTGCTCGCGGTTATGAAATCATGTTGCTTTTTGGTTGATTGGTAACTTCGGCGGCACCATTTCTTCGTTATTGTCTTATCATAGAGTGCTTCAAAGTAGTATATGGACTCTGGATCATATTTGTACTCTGCGTCACATTCCATCTTCTGGCCTTTGTGTTCCCAGGTTCCGTTATCCTCTGCTTTTCCAGTTCCTGGAAATGGTGGTATGCAAATGCTCCCCATCTTCTATCCTACCCAAGGTCCCAGCCTAAGTAATTCGCAGAATCAAGAACAGACAAATAGGGGAGCTGGCATTTACGCAGTTCCAGTTTCTCCGTACCTTGGGTTTTCTGGATTCCAATCTAACACTCTCATCCCCTTACCTATAACATACCAACGTAAGTACATCCGATCTATTGTCTGTTCGAGGACGTTAAATCTATTATAAACTTGGCTTTAATTATTTTGACATGCATCGTTTATGTTAGGTCTATTTGGTGCTGTTGATTTGTCTTTCTGTAATTAATTTGTAATCAGGAAATCCATCTGTAGTATCCATCAGTTGAAATTATCTGAATGCTTGCCTTCATGGTCTAGAAACCTTACCTGAGAAGCAGTTGTCCTATATATTTCTCAGTTCTTTTCTGCCCCCTCAAGCTGATGATTGCATAAAAGTAGCATCTCCTTATCTCCTATATACTATTTCACAAAGTAAGTGGAAAAACATGCTCCTTCCATCACCTTGAAAGTGTGTCGTATGCAGTGTTTTGGAAACTGGACTCGACGGCCCTGGTCTATTGTGTACAGGCCTGTTCTCTGATGTCAGAATCTTATGCCTGTGGTGGTCAAGAGCCTGTCAAACTGGCTGAGACCAGTTTGACAGGTCATGCAGTTTGAGTTAAAACAGATTTTCAATCGTTCTTTGACTTTTTAAAATAAAGAAGAGGATGGGTGGATAGAATTTTTGAAATCATGCACGGATGGAAGTCAATTTGGCATTTATACCACCTTAGCCAATTACCTTTATGTATTCTTGCTAATGTACATATATATAGTCGGTTTATTTCCCATTTGAAAAGGATTTACAAAGTTACAGGCTTTGAGTCTTGAAGTTGAGTCCTCTCGATACACATTAAAAGCCCATACCAGTTAAGCTGAACCACAGGCCTGGAACTTGTGCATATATGCAGGCTATTATATAACTTCAATTCGTCTCACTTTAGACCAGCTAGTTTGTCCAGTTCTTCTGGTTGAATCAATCGGTTCTCCAGTTTGGCTCTGTAAAGTTGTTAAAACATTGGTCGTATGTCTAAGTTTCTTAAGGTTAAATGTCTCATATGAGCTTTCATAAACTAATATCTGCATTGAGTTTGAAAATAGGATGAAATTTTTTATATTTAATCATAAATGATCTTTTAGTACGTTGTTGCTCATGTGCTTATTATAGTAGACGAGTTCCTGCTATTTTGGTTAAAATGGATCTTTGACCGGTTCATTGACTTTATAAAATAAAGAAGAGGGCGGATCCACCTAAGTCTCGAAATTGTGCATGGATGGAAGTCAAGTCGGCAATTATACCAGCTGATCCAATCTCCTTTGTGTACTTAGTCTTGCCAATTTACATTTATAAAGTTAGTTTATTTCCCATTTTGAAAAAAATTTACAAAGTTATAGGCCATATGTCTCAAACTCGAGTCTTCTCGATACACATTAAAAGCACAAACCAGTTGTGCTGTGTCACACGCCTGGAACTCATATGCATCTTTTTTTTTTTTTTTAAATGTATATTGGCTATTATATAACTTCAACGCACCTCACTTTAAACCAGCTGATTTCACCGGTTCTCCAGCATCGCCTCCGGTTTTTTACACATTGGTCGTATGTCTAAGTTTCTTAAGGTTGAAGTTCTCATGTGATGCATCAATACTGAGAATCAGATGAAAATATTGATTTTCAATAATAATTGATCTTGTTATCCTTTGTTGCTTGTGTGCTTATAGTAGAAGAGTTCATGAGGTGGGGTCAACAGGTGAGGAACAGGGGCAGGTGGGCCACCAGCAACAGAACCCCCAGCAACAGCCTGCACCTCAGAGACAAGTTGTTGTGAGAAGATTTCAGATTGCAATTCAGCTTGATTTGTTGCTCATTTTGAAGCTGGCTGCTGTGATATTTTTGTTCAACCAAGATGGATCAAGACAAAGGCTGGTTGTCCTTGTGTTTTTTGCTTCCATCATTTATCTGTAAGTGTGTAGGCCTACTGATGAGTTTGCAGATTGTTGCATGTGAACCTCTCCATTTGATTAATGCAAGGACTTATTTATTCGTTGCCTTATTTGTTTAATTTCTAGTATGGGAATCTTTCTTATAGATGGGGGAATATTGCACTTTTATCCTCCTTGATCTGGTTCGTTATGTTATTTTGTCATGTGGCGCCAATTAATGCATGCTGAGGAATCGTTGTCATTTGGAATCAGGGAATAAGAGACTCCCAGAGTTCTCATTTTGTCTTGGATTTTGTGTTAGCAACATCTCTATTGAATGTAAAGCTGACTTTGTGGACACTGGCTGATGTAGGTATCAAACTGGAGCTCTGGCGCCATTGATTCGATGGCTTTCTCAAGGCATGCAGAGAGCGGCGGCACCTCCTCATCCACCAAGACCTGCTGTCAGAGCTGAGAATGACCCACCTGCTGCAGGTCAAGGAAATGAAAATCAGCCCCTGGCAGGTACATTTCATTCACAGAAATGCAAAATTCATGCATTGTTAACCTCAATCCAGGGAAAGTTGAAGTCAACTCTATGATATTTCATACAGTTGAACCATAGAGTTGTCTCTTAGAGAGTCAATTCTTAGATTTTAGTACCTTTTCCATCATATGATGATGTGCTTTTTTTTTTTTGACAGAATCATATGATGATGTGCTTACGAGTCCCTTATTTTGTGAAATTAACTCTATATCTCCTAGGTTTCTATTGTGTTCTAGTAAAACATTTCTAGAAGCCTCAGAGTAGAGAAATCTATTCAAAAGAGTTTAATTTCTGCTTCCATGCATATGACAGTCCATGTATCTACTGGCTGCTTTGTGAGATATGGGAGAGATTGTCATGTTTTCCATGGAGCAAGGATAGACAAAGCACTAGTAGTGGTGTTTGGTATAATGACAATTGTGCCCATCAAATTGATGTTTTTTTCTGGTCAATGCAAATTTAATTTCCTGAAATTTAATTCAGTTGATGGACAAGCTGGTGCTGAGAACGAGAACCGTGCAGTGGAAGACAATGGAAATCAGGCAGCTGAGAACCGGAATGCAGCAGAACCGGGTGCTGAGAATGCGGCCAATAATTGGTGGGGGATTGTGAAGGAAATCCAGATGATTGTCTTTGGTTTTATCTCTTCCTTGCTCCCTGGTTTTCACAACATTGATTAGGTTAAGCAGTTTAGCCAAGCAGTGGCTTCAGAGGCTCAAGTTGCTTTTTGTGTTTTAGTGTTTTTTTTTTTTTGAAATAAATGTACAAAAGTCATAGCTGGGTCTGTGTTGATATAGGAGGAGAGAGGTATATTACAGGAACAGAAGGATCTTGGATAAATTGGTTTTGAACCATTTAGTTTGTTCCCTTTTATATGAAACATATATCAATCCAAGGGATTTGCTTAAAAGCATCCCAAGTCTCGTGTCGTGCTGTCAAAATGAGTCATAAGTTTAGACACTGTTTGGTAACCATCCAAATAATGGTTGATTTTGATTTTTTGTTCCCGGATCAGTTTGGGAACAAAATTGTGTTTGGTAAAATTTTTGTTTCTGGAAACAAATTTTTATTTTTTTGTTCTCGGAAGTAGATTTGGAACAAAATCAAAAATAAAAAAAAGTTTATTCTTGTTCTAACAAATCTAAGAATCAAAACTAATTTTTTTCTTCTCTTATCAAAAAAAAAAAAAAATTAATTTTTCTTCTTCTCTTTTCTTTTTCTTCATTGATTGCCATCACGCAGTTGCCGTCCACCATCGGTTGTCGGCAACCGGTCCGGCGAGCTCCCCGGAGGCCCGCTTGGCCACCTGCGAACTTGCTGGAGGGCTGGGCAAGGCTCGCTTGGTCACTGGTGAGGTTGGGCAAGTCTTGCGACTAGCAAGGCCGAGCCTTTCTTTGGAGGCCCACTCTGCCGGTGGCCAAGCAAGCCTTGCCCAAGCCTGGCCACCGGTGAGGCTCGGCCGACGAGGGCCGGCGACGCTCCGGCGACCGGCCATCGGAAGAAGAAGAACAACACGAGAGAGAAAGGAAAAAAAAGAAGAGAAAAAAAAGGAAAAAAAAAAAGAAAAAAAAAGAAAAGAAAAAGGAAAAAGAAAAAATATTTAAAAATTAAAAGAGATTGATTTGGAACATAATCAATGAAAGACAATCTCAAATGCAATTTTATTCCAAAATTAGAAATTTTGAACAGTTACCAAACGGCTTAGAAATGGTTCCCGGGTATAGAATAAAAAATAGTCATTTCTAGTCAGAATCTGTTTCCGGGAATAGAATCGTTACCAAACGCGCCCTTAGATTCTAACTCAATTTTATTAAAGTGAGTTATATGTTAGTCAACTTAAATTTGAAATATAAGTTCCTGAAAAAGATGGATTTAAATGGGTTTATTATAAGTCCACTTGTAGCCCATAATTTCAAGATAGTAAACCAAGTTAAAGTACAGGTCTCGGTCCCTATTCGATCTTCGCTCCTCTCATCTCTCTCTCTCTCTCTCCCTCCTAGATTCCATCGATCACAATTTGCCAATTTTTGTTCTCGGTGAGCTTTCACCCTCCTCTTTTATCCCAATTGATCGGCGGTGCCGATGCCTTCACTGCCTATCTCTGGCGTCGTTGCCACCCATCTTCGGTGGCCCAACGAAGAGTCAAAAGTCATCTGTCTTCAGCATCGGTAGTCTCTCTGTTTTCTGGTTGATATGACTTTGCACATATATATATAGTGGGCAAGCTTCGCTTTAGTCTCCTTTGTCTCTCTCTTCATCTCTCTCGTCTCAAGATCCTCTTGAAAGCCGTTGTCTATGATTAGTGCTCACTGGCAGAGGGACTTGACATGATTCGTTAATTTTAATAAAGCTATTCAGATTGAAAGGAAGAGCAGAATTCTAAACAGAGGTTAAACGTTCCATCGACTCTAGATATGTTGGTAATGACCCACACAACGTCAACCCGCCCACTGTCCGCTTGCTGTCTGCTCATCGTCAACCCACCTTCCATTCCGCTGTCCGCCCGCCTGCCCACCTGCTCGCTGCTAGCACGCCGCCCGCCCGCCCGCCATCCGCTACCTACCGTCTGCTGGCGCTTGAGAGGGAGAACTTTTGTGTCGTTATCAAGCGAATTTTTACCTAGGAAAAAAAAATTTGTGTCGTTATGAAATGCGTATCTTTACTCAGAAACTCATTTAGGAATAAAAATAGAAAATTTTATTTCTATTTCAGAAATCAATTTCTTATCGGGATAGTTATCATTCGCGCTCTAACTACTGCCGCTTAACTTTTATCTCTCTTGTTGTCTTCTCTGTCAGGGTCACGAGGGAAGATTCAATATCGATTTTTCAGATTGACGTTGTGTAGGTCATTACCAACTCCTTGGATGTAATTGTAAATGCCTGGAGTTATGCAGTTGATGATTTGTTTAGGACCTGGGCTCCCTTTTGGTTTTGCGCGCTGCTTTGGACATGGCTTTCAGTTCTTTTAGCTCCCTTTGTATATGGGTTTTGCACCCCCTTGCGGCCCTGTAACTGATCCTTTTACTTTAATAAAAAGGTCAAATGACGGAAAATTAGTGCGTTATGTGTGTGTCACAGAAACTGTTCCCAAATAGAGAGGAGGTAGAGCTAAGGATGTATGCCGGCCCCTGTGGTCGGCCGATGCTTGGAAGAGATTTGATTCACAAAACTGGGGGCAATGCTCGTCATCTAAGCAAGATCCACTAGTTTTCACTTTCACCACCACCTCTAAATCCCTCCATAACTGACTTCTGAGCTCCCTTATTGACTCGGCAAGCCAATCTCATACGTTTTTCAGAGAAAACAACCTAAGGTGAAAAGCTGCTAAGAATTGAGCGTGGATTGGGTCGAGTCCGGGTTGGGCGTGGCAAGATTTCCTTTGGTTGGGGTGGATCAAGTATAAGTAGTTAAAATTGTACTATATAAAATCAGTCGATATAAACTAAAATGATCATTTTAACTTACCAAAAAAAAAAAAAAACTAAAAAGATCATTTTAAATTGAATTATTTTCGACCCAGAACTCATGTTTACTATTCCATTTTAACTCAAGTTTTGTAAAGGACCTTCCTTTCTTCTCCCTTGTTTCCGTTCCTACGTAGTTATTATTTCTCGTGAACACGATGGTATAACCTTCCTTCCGTCTTTTGTATAACCTGATATGCAACTTCGTATATGTGAAGATACAAGCGAAGAATACGTGAAGATTACCTTTTCCACTAATGAAAAGGAGGCTTGGCATTTTGAAATTTCAAGCCATCCCTTAGAAAACAAAAACATCAGTAGATTTCCCCTCACTGCTATTTCCCAGGAGAGATCACGGTTCAATTTGCATGGTCAAGGTGGAGAAAGTGATTTCCTATTGCAAAACTTGTAAATGAAGCAAGAACATGGAAATCTAGTTTGAACGCAATTACATTCACCAGACTTGAGAACGATAGGCATCATCACCTCACTTCCAATTTCTAAGCTGCCATATATAATTACATGCAGTTCTCTCTTCAAGATCCAAAAATATATATATATTCGCCGGCAATGTTGGAGGAGCCACAGGATATCGACCGTCAAAGCACTAAGCAAATAATAATTACAAAAAGATATATACAAGCGAGAGCTTTATTCCGCGCCTCACATCTCGTACAGAATATTGCTAATTTTGCGAAGCTCTTTGAGGGCGCTCATGGCAGTCACCTGCCCTTTTCCAACTAATAGATTCTTAGAGAAGTTCTCCAGTGAACCAACTTGGCCCCGATCTTGCTGGAAAACTGACTCGATCACCTGCACGAGATCACATGACCATCAGAAGTTGGTTTCAAAGGCATTTTGAACCCCATAAAACTCATCATAGACATATCATTTCCAGAAACTCAATCAAAAAAAGCGTATAGGAAAGTTTCAATATCAACAAAGCAGCACTAAAATTGGAACCATCTGAATTTTCATGAGCATCGGTAATGTGCATAGAATCTTTTGCCATTGTTAGGCTTCCTTCAACCTCCTCATGTACGAAAATGACGCGTAAGTTACATCATCATAGCTCTTGCATTTGTCAAATGAAAAACTTGCTCTATCATAGGATATCACAAGCTGCTGCATCTAACAGGGGTAGTTTCAGTTATAAACCTAGTAGCTGATTCATGCTCGATCTTGCTTTACCCTCATGAAATTCATCCCATCTTTCCCTCACCTTCAAGCCTGCTCTAGAGCTAAAGTACTAAGAAGCAGAAAGACAACAACTTCACTAAACCATATTTAATTCATTTGGCATGACAAACAAATATAACTTGCAAATCACATGTGCAAAAAGTAAAGATGTCTGCCCCACAAATTTGTCTTTTCTATGAATGCTATTCCTTTTCCTTTTGTGGGATTTGCTACATTTACACAGAGGTTAAGATCAATGAGAAGAAAAGATACCTGAATATGTTCAATCATAGACTGTCCCAGATTCCTCAAGGTACCAATCATATTCCCATCAATGGAATCCCCTTTAATACCACCAGAAGAAATGCTGTGATCAATTACAGAATGATCAGCTGCATCGTGATATATGGTTTCAACATCAGTAGATTTTGAAGCCTCAGGAGATTCCTCTTTATTAGATGTCTCCTCAGCACTAGCATTCCGTCCAAACTTCCAAAGCCATTGGAATTTACCTGAGAGAGGCCTCCGTTCCTTCACGCCTATTGCAGCCTTCCCTGCTGGATCGTTATTTGGTTCAGATTTTAGAGAGGTGTTGTCAGGAACATCAGAGACAGGTAGAGGTGAATCCTCCACTGTACAGCCTGTGCTTTGCAGTTGATCATCACGTTCATCGAGGGATAAGTTTGAGACGACACTGCTTTTCTCAGAGTCATTCTCATGGTCAATAGGACCACTAAGAGGACTAACTGGGTCAGAGAATATTGAGGAATTCTCTTCGCTCCCGCAATTGGCACTTAAACGTCTCTCCTCATCAGCACAACTAAACTCATTATGGACTTCTGATCTAGCCAAATCATCTTTAACAGAGAGATGATCCTTCTGACCTCCAATTTGATGGCTGCTCCTTTTCTCAGCACCTTCATCAGAGCCAAGCTGCTGAGACAAATCTTCCAACAAACTACGCCTCACGGATGTCCTAGTAACCTTTTTGATGTTCTCAGCCTTAGCTGGAGATGGATCAGACTCCGTTCTGGAAAGACTCAATTTTACTTTCTCAGACCATCCCTTTTTCTTGGTCGAAACTTGTTTCTGTAAACTACCCCGTTTAAGTTCTTCTTCTTTATGCAGATTCCTCCACATCTCTTCCCAGTAGCTATCAGGTACCAAATTTAATGGAGTTCTAGGAGATATAGAGTCGGATGACAGGCTATGGCCTCTACCTACCATTCGCTTACTCTGGACAAAAGCCCCACTGGACGAAGAAGTGGTAGAAGTATTAACTTCCAGAGCGAGCGCCTGCAATGACCTCGCCTTCTCTATCAGTTTCATTAGATCGACATTCTGAGGGAAATTCAGCAATTTCTGAAGACAGGAAGTGGCATTCTCAGCAGCAAGCAGGGAAGATCTCAAGTGAAGGATCATAGAAACGGCAATACCAGCAATAAACACTCCTCGAGAAGAACTGAGGATTCTGAAGCTAGATCCTTCATCATCTTCTGCAACTACATCCATTTTTCTATTGTCTTGCGCAAAAATCTCATCCCAGATTGCCAAAAGGTCTTGGAGTGAGAACTCACGACCAAATAAAACACGTAGCCAACGAAGTGCGAAGTATTGTGGCTCAACCCCCAGCTCAACGAGGTGACTGTGTAAAGATGAATCAACGGTAGATAGCAGATGGTACAGTGCGGCGGAAGCCTCAATTACGGGAGGCAGGGCAGCATTAGATCCACATGCAGCTGAGTGTGCAAAGAAGTCTGCCATGGCTACAGACCCGTCGACCCCGCTCATCAATGCATCAAACATGCAGTATGCATCATGTTCCATAAATTTTTCAGATAATACAATGCCCAGTTCACCTTCAGCCCCATAGGCATCACTTAACAATATAATCTTCTGTATCTCGGGATCAAGCTCATTGATACTCCTCACCTTGGATGCATTTTCTTGGGAACTTCCATTCTCCAGAGTATCGGAGAACTTTTTGAAATCGAAATTATATGTAAGATCATTGTCATGAAATGATAACTCATCAAACTTGTCAGTGAAGTGCTCTTCATAAAGTTCTCGCACTTGAGAGAGACGTTCAATGTCAACATGGAGAACATAGACCAATGGCGCCAACAGTTCATGCATCCCTGCAGAAAAAAAAGTGACAGTTAATGCCAATGCCAAATTCAATGAACTTCCAATGTGTGAAATGCCAATATCTTAAGCATCATCAGATTTATCTAAGATACTTCCTATACGTACTTTATTTCTATACCGCTCAGTCATCGAAACAAATAAAGAAATGATCGTAACTATCTTTTATGCACAGTATTTACCCTGTCTGTAACCATATTCTGGATGTCTAAGGCACCACAATAATAGTATCCTTCTTAGCATGCCTTGGCATCCCGGTGTCTGAAAGTAACTCCCATCTTCTGGATATAAGCGTAATAAATCTTGATCAACCATCTTCTCCAGCTCAGCATTCCGAAAGAAGCGACCCCAGCTGCTGTCTGGCAATGGATAACGAACAGCTTTTCAATAAATTGGCGATGATGTAACTTAACAGGATACACACAATTTAATGTCTTCTCCTACAACAGTTACGACTAGACTAAAGTACAATTTGGAGAAACCACATTTACGCAAAATATGGGTGCATGGGACCACATCATGTTATGTCCCAATTGTCGATCTAATATCCACTAGCTAAATTTTGATTATCCTAATTATGCATGCGAATGTCACCCTTCCACTTAAATCTCGAAAAGCAAACCAAGTTCCAAATCCTCAATGTTGTCCACAAAATGATCCTCCTTTTCTCTATATTTTCTTTGTTCATGTCCTTGGATTGGTTAGAATGTATGAACGAGCAAATTTTACAAGAAATTTCATTGTAAAGTATACTAACAGTTGTTTACAAGAAGATAAAATGAACATATCGAGAAGGAGCACATCAGTAGGACTAGAATTAACCTGGGTTTTGTGACAATGGATTGTCCATTGCAAGATTAGGTGAATTACTTCCATCCTTTGAAATATGCGGATCCACCAGAAGGCGCCTCCTCAAACTTGCATATCTGAGAGATGTAAACATAATGAACATAAAGCAATTAACCAAGACCAGATTGCAAAATTACATCCAAAGTTCTCATCTGATGACTAAAGCCAGCGATAAATTGCATTTAAGCAGCATGCTTATGATGATGAGGCATTCCTGTAATGCACCCATGCGGACTAGTGACATTAAAAAGTTTTGTGCTTTAAGTGGATGGAATAATGTCCGATCAAATCTCTTGACCACCCTGGTGGATTATACAGCGACAAGAAAGATTAAATAAACAAGCAAAGAGTGCTCCACCAAAATTTATTCATGGATCTAAAACTTAATCCTACTTCTTTTTACACTTTTTTTACATGAATCCTGGGTTTCAATCAACTGCAGCAGGGCTCTACAGAAAGAGAGATGGAGTTGCAGAAGAACCTTCCTATTGTTCAATGTTATTCAAGACTGCGGCTTCACCTTATAAGCTTCTTTGGGTTTTTTCGTAGTGGTTCACACTAAACAGGTCTAAGTTGACAGGGCATGTTAACCCCCACAAGGCTCCATCACCACAGAAGGGAATTGTAGTCTATCGAGCATAAGCTGGAAAGCAGATGACCGAAATTCAAAACCTCGAAATGTGCGCAAGTTTTCATTACTTGCTCAAGGACGTGGGAGATCTATGGACAAAATCACCATTCGATGTGTGAACACGGAGCTAAAGCCGACATTGTTATTGCTCTTCCATGTGGCAATTCCACTTACAGAACCGAGATGAACCTTACCCAGCTTCCACACGATGAATTCCTTCCCAATTCAGATTACAAGCTGAACCCGATTTGTTTTAGCCATGAAAACAACTTGGGAAAATCTCGAAAACAAAAATAAACATATCGTGGGAAAGCGAAATTCGCACGAGGCAAAGCACAATGCATCCTAAGCTCTCCATCACGGTCCAAGCAAAGCTGCACAGATCAAGTCAATCGAAATTAAAGTAAAAAGAAGAAGCTCTGGAAGTTACCGTCGCCTAGAATCGGCGGTGGCGCGGCGGAGATCGTCGATCGAGGAAGACGGGGCGGCAGGTATGACCCCGAGATCCAAACGCCATTGGACTCCTCTTAAACCCTCAAAACGACGACGATCCGATGACCCCCCACTCTCCAACCTCGGTATCGATTCCGACATGCTTCTCGGAAAACCCAAAAACCTATCAAACCCAGAGAAAAATTTCCCAACTTTTGTCGAATTACGAAAGAATGATCGAGCGAAAGATTTACAATTTCGCAGAAACGCCAAAAGGGTCGCCGGAGAAGGAGAAAAGAGAGGGAGGGGGAGAGAGAGGAAAGGAAGGGAGAGGATCAGGGAAATGAGCTAGCGGATGAGGGAACTTTGGGTGAAATTGGAAATAGCCAACGCGAGACGACGGGCCGGACGAAAAGGGGAAAAAGGAGTAAATCTGGGAAAAGCCCTGTGGAGGAGAAAGAGAGAGAGAGAGAAGAGGAATTACGTCTGCGCCGAGATAATGGTCGAACTGGACGACACCTCCATCTCCATCTCCATCTCCTCTTCTTTCCTCCTCCTCCTCTTCTTCCCCTTTTTGTCCTTTTCTCGTCCGAGTAAGAGAGAGAAAGAAGGACAATGATTCGTTTGTTTGTTGGTGCAGAGAGAGAGAGAGAGAGAGAGAGAGAGGCTTGACCTGTTGGGACGGTGAAGGGAGCTGTCGTCGTCTTCCTCTTCAACACCTACAACGCAAACGTGAAGCTCATGGACTTCAAATCTCTCTGCCTCTGCTGCTTGTGGCATATGCGCAATGCCCCACGAGGGAATATTACCAATTTACTGTCTCCATGTTGTTCTCTTGGTCGGGTCCAACCATGAATGCGCTCGTAAATTCTCTGCTTTGCTAGGAGCTGGATCATACGTGCCTTGACCCTCCCACGAACGGGTTCCGGGGGTGGTTTACTGGTTTACTTCAATTTTTTGCCTCATCTTAATCCGTCAAAAGAGCAAATTCTTTTTGGCCTTTTGTTGTCCTTGTTTCCATCTTTTTGAATCCAACTATGGTAATTTTATATTTGAAATAAGGTGGCGCTATTTCCACTCTTTATATGATTAAAGCCAGCTAAGTTCCAACAAAAGTACAAAAATTGCCCAGGATCATCAAAATTGTAATTTAAATTGGTGCCACTAATTTATTTACTTTCCTTCTTTTCTTTAGAATCTAACTAGCATAATTAAGGATTTTACATACTCTGTTTTTGCGTATTGTTGGGCACTATGTTTTCTCTTTTATCGTTAGATTTTTTTTTCCATATAGATTAGTTTAATTTTCAAGATACCTAATTCTCATTTACGTTGTCAAGCAAATTTATGGACCGATTTTCAGATAAAGTCTAGCTTTTTTTTTTTTAAGATATACAATTTTTAACAAAATGACTTGTTTATAAACTTTCACTTTTATTTTGCATATCACCATAAACCATTTAGGGTAACTTTAAAAATAATTGTACTTATCTCTTATGGGTAAAGTCTTATCCGGTGCATACAAATAGAGTTCATTGGCAAAAACGAGAGATTAGTGAACTAAATATTAATTAGATTATTATAGTAAAGAAGAAAAGTTTCAACTGCTTGATTAACCATGGTAGTGTGTGTGCATATATATATATATTAATTTCTGTGTATATTCTGTGCACATGAATCCATATCGACTAATGCAAATGAGTGGGAAAATATAGATGAGAAAAGTTCACCTTGTATAGATGAATCTAGAATAGGCATATCAAATGAGGTAGATTTGGTCAAAAAAAGCAGTCTATAGATTCCTTCAACTATTTTTGTCTTGATCCCATGATTGAAACACAACAAAACATATAATTGAGAAAATACATAAAGGATGAAAGAGCATATTAAACAGTCAATAGGAATAGGACGCTCAATAATGCAGAATTGATAAGAGACAAAGTTTCCGGGAAGATGGAGCTTGACCCATGCCGCATAATAAACCCTAGATTTTCTTGTCCTTTGTCTTCGAAAATAATAAATAGTGATAATTGGGAAATTGGCGCTAAAAAATCATGTCATCAATTGTTCGGTTTAACTTGCAAGGAACCCCATATTCTTAGCTAACTTTAGTATCTCAAATGATACATCAGAGTATATATAAATCCATGCTTTGAGAAAAAAAATCAATAAAACTTTAAAAGCATGTGTTTGAAAGTTACTAAAATTTTGCGTACCAACAAAGTCCATCCTTAGAAAAATAAACCCAATTTTAAGTAAATTCATCTCGGCTGTAAATTGTCATATTTCACAATACATATATGTTTTTTTGGAAGGTTTTCACTATTGACGTCATATTTAAGAATGGTTTAGCATGTTAGCCCCAACGTCGGGGGGGGGGATACCTTGTTTATTTTGTAGGTATACATTGTTTTTTTTTGGTAGGTATGATGATGTCGTTTTGCAAATAAAGATGACAACTTGACCATACGCTTCAATAATTTAAGGAATGCTGAGTAAGGTCCACGCGCCATCCCGCCTGGTCCCTCCTTGCTTATGCGCTATTAAATATCAGAAGCACAAATCATTGAATATGGGAATTACCAGGATTCAGTTGGTTTGGCCCAGTTATAGAAACAGTGACCATTTGATAGCTCCATGATGGAGCCGACCACCACGCGTCGATCGATCTCTCCTGATCATTTATTGGCTTTGTTACATAATAAATGAACTAATCTTGTCTCTACGTTGTGTGCATGGGTTTACACATTACATCCATTTGATTCTCAATATCATCGAGTACAAATACTACACATTACGCATGAAGGTTTTCCAATATCAACAAAGAATAATCCCTTTGAATATTACAAGTAAGCAATCAATGTGTTTTGATTCATCAAATCCTCGATTTTTTAGGACAACGAATACAATTTTACATAATGATTCCCAAATTATCATTTATGTTTACGGTATTATTTTGTTCTCTAATGATCAAAACATAAAATACCGGGCTTGTCCACTCCAATTCTCATAATCATTAAATAATGTTTGATATATTTGATTATTCTTCCACCAAATGAAAGCTTTGGTATAGGCATGTTATGCATCTCCATCCAGCATCCACAGATGTAGAAGCTGGTTTGATGTGGACAACTCTCTCTCTCTCTCTCAGAACTGTAGGCCGCCCAAGACAAAATAGTGGCATGCATACGTACGTATATATTGCCAATCTTGTATCGGCACGTAGTAACAATGGTCCTTGATTAAACGGATCCTAATCGCCCAGGCACTCTGGGAACCATTGGCTCTACTGCTAGATCTGCCTGTGTCGGTTCATCTTCTCCTAGTGGCTCTCCTTTTCCCCTCCACTTTCGCATTTTAGTGCTTTCCATCATGAACGTGGTCTGTGAATCTAAATGTTTTGCTCCTCATCTTTCATTCTTTCCTTTCCCCCCATGTCACATCAACAATACCCGCCCTCTCTCACGCTCCTTGACCCCTTTTTTATGCACCGTCAAACATTTCAAAACCCTAGAAACTAAAAGAATACGGATCATTCATTACGTTGGTTTTATTCATAAATCTCAGATCCAAACATTAAAGGTCCTCGATGGTTGTGCCAAATATGAGATAAACTAATGATTTATGAGTAGATCAACATATAATTTTTTAGTGCCGTACCTTTAGTTTTCTAAGGGTTGAATAAACTAAAATCCAAAGCATTAAAGGTGATATCAGCCCGTGTGATAATTTTCAATATTCTGATTAGTTCGTCGGACGGTGAGAAAGCGAGAACCTCACCAAGTAGACAATTTTATAAAAACCCTAGCCTGACAAATAGGAATTACACTATTGTCGGTGCTCCATGAGATCACGTAAGTTCTCCCGTTCCCCGTCAATTGAAAATTCCGAGAAAACCCAAAAAACTAAAAGTGGGCGGCGCAAATGATTAATCGTCGTTATACGTCATCGTCTGAGCAGATCAGGATCAAACCCTTGACCAAACACAATTGTTTATCACGCGCAGCCGAAGATTAACCAGTCAGAATTTGAACAAGTCACGAGTCTCTATCTTCTACATCATTCTGCCAATCAGATTGGCGACTTTTTCCAAAAAAAAAAAAGATTGGCGACTTTTCTTGAATGGATATGCACGTCTCTCTCTCCATAAAGCAATAAATTAATGTAATTAATATAATCTTGAAGCTGAAGGAAATAAAAACATATAGAATTTGTTGTTGCGGACCATGTGCCAAAAAAATAAAATCTCCCATTATAAAAGAACTATATTATATTAGTTGTGAGCAAACCACGGATCACGGAGCTTGGAATGAAATCTCCTGTTCACGAGCATGATCGAGATATCCCCAAATGGAGAACCTTCAGGGGTTACCTTTACGTGTCTTCTAATTTCTTTCTCCTTCTAATTAATGGAAAGTCTTGAAATGCAAGCTAAACAATTGACTAACCTCAAGGAGGTGTTTGTTCTGGAAGAACATCATTCCCGAATCATTTGAAGGGCTTGGAAGTGGTCCCACCATGGTAATATAAAGAGGGGAAATTGCCACTCTTTTTTTTTTTTTTTTGCCAAAACATTTCATTTTCAAGAATATGCAATAGAGAAATGCATCAAGACAAATCTAAAACATAATAAGCCTTAAATAAGAAGATGAATAATCAGAACAAGATTAGAGATCACACGTTCAAATAACAAATCCGTGACTTCTTCAATCCAAAATCGGCGGCTAATTACCAAATCCATCTTTAATAATGATCATATATTGAGATTTCCATATGTTATTATAGCTTTATCTTCCAATGGTGCATGTTTACATTCACCATCCCTAATACGATTGTCGTTTAGAGTAACAAGATCAAATGCGTATAAATCTAACACTTGTGAGAGCAAAACATTCACGAGGCTCCTTTGATCTTTTTCAAAACTAGACTTGTACACAAACAAAACTTGAGGGAAGCGAAACCCCGAAATCATATAGATAAATAAATAAATAAATAAATAAAAAACCCCAAAATCTAGACTATATCAAGATAGAAACCTAGAGAAAACTCTTCAAAATGGGAAGAAAGCAAGAAAAAGAGACAGAGAACCAAATATGCTAAAGAAATAGGTTAAAAGGGAGGGAAGAGAGAGATCTAGCTCAAACCTCCTCTCCATGGAGTTGAAGAAGAAAGCTATGTGAAGATGAGAGGAAGAGGAGAGAACCCTAGGGAGGAGAGTTTGGAAATTGCCCAATATAAATATATTGTACGGATGGCGATTTAGTTTTAAATTTTCATTAAATCTCTATGCAAAATTTCAATGTAATCATTCTGATTAATTTTTATTGGAAATTGTTATTGTAGCAACGTGCAACGTATGATGATTGGTAATGACTTAATTGTAACGTCATCCATTTTTCGTCAAAAATTGGTCGGAAGGATTACAGTAGAATTTCATATATATGATTTAATGGCCAAAATTGAAAAATTCAAAAAATGAATCAGCATTCATACAATAAGTAGCAACAAGCTCTATATTTACAAAATCAAATTTGATCATCAAGTCTGAGTAGAGTAATCAACACTCAAACGTTGGAGTTTATTCCAACTCGAATAGTAAATTGCATCGACTTGATTAAATCAAATTCACCCAACAAGCTTTTCACTTTTAGTATTTTGTCCATTTCTTGGATTTATTGTCCTGCTTCATTATGGTCCCGTACGATTGAAACGTACGTAGGAGCCAGCTTAATTTCTAGCTTTATCATCTACCTTTGGTAACTATGTCTCATGTATCTGGACCTCAACTTGCTTAAAATGCAATAACCATTGTGGAGAAAAAAAAGGAAAGAGAAAAGGCTTATCACATCTGGAGACCCTTGTAAGTGATCCATCGTGGAACTCCTTTGCTTGCGTCAAAATTTGGGTGAGGAATATGTGTTTATGTATCAAATTAGGCTAATGAATTTGCGTCGATTCAAGTGATGGGGGAAAAATACTCAATCTGTCTTAAATAAGACATGAAAATTGATCAGAATGATTACATTGAAATTTCACCTAAAAGTTTAAGACTAAATTGATAAAATTGAAAAGCTTAGGATTGAATTTGTATCAACGCAATATGTTAACGACTCAATTGACAATTTTCCCTTATGTGGGGTGATGTTTAAGTGTCATTATTAAATTTCCTAGATATTAATTTGTTTTAAAAGCGAGACAATTCATATCATCATTGAATCTTCGACCCAAAAAAATAAAAAAATCGTTATTGAATCTGTTTTGTATTTGCTTTCAAACATGTGCAAAGTTATGTCTTTTCGTGTTAAAATGGGACAACCTTAGTCAAAAGCGACCGCTAACAAGGGGGATCGCGTGCTTAAACAGGAAAAGAACATATAATCAACATAATAAGTATGTTTGTTTAAGCTAAGTCGATGAGTGGGAGGTCTTGTCTTCCATAATGAAATTTAATTGCTTTAGCTATTATTCGGACAAGGAGGTAATTAAGCAACTTAAACAGAAGTAGATATTGCTTAATTAATCATGATGAAGATGATTTTGGGGACATGATGTCATTCTTTTTCTTGACAAGGCAATCTCTTTTTACTTTTTAGCTTTTCCTTGGTAGGCGAAAAGATGTTTTCCATGTGCCGCAGTCACTTTGTATAGACTTATTCTCATTTGTTCATAATTTATCGACACGAGAATTGAGGTTCTTTAAACTTTATCTTTATCTGAATTTAGGTAAATATTTTTTTTTATCTATACTCATCTTATATCTATTTTACAAATTATTGTGTGTACAATGTATTATAGATTACGAAACTCTGTTCTATCATTAATGTATCCCTACCACAGCCCACAGAAGATGGAGAATCAAATCCTCCTCTTCCCCTCAACCAGTGACACCCCACTTTCCCCTTTTTCAATGGGACCTACCTAAATTTGGACACATTATCTATCGAGCCAATGGAAGGCCTAAATCTATTATCCCCACCCTTACCAAACATGATTTTGTCCGCAAAATAGGAGGTGGAGCATCACCGACGCCACTCTCAGCCACAACCTCTGCTTCACACCATTGCCAAGGCGGCCCTGCCAGACTCCCCCTCGCTAAGCTTGCCATTGGCCACTTCCTGAGCCCCCAAAGTCCCAATTCGCCTCTCAATCTTGCTCTGCCTTCTCCAGCATGTTGTGGGTTGGGTCAGGGCACGTAATGCCAGAGCCGACATCGTGAAGCCTAGACTCGACCTTGTCAGGCTTAGGCGACGCCCACTTTGGTGGCTCGGTCAACCCGGGGATGAGAAAGGGGGCAATGTGGCAAATTAGCAAGCTTAGTGGTACCGATGAGGAGGCACAATGTTGATGGGACAACATTTGAGCCACGACAGCGACAAAGTCGTGACCCATGGGGGCTTGGTTGGCAAGGATGGCTCGATTGGTTGGAAAGTTGGAGAGAGAGGAGGAAAAGAAGTAGAGTTTTTCTTGGATGTGGGGCTTGGCTTGTTAATTCTTCAACCGAATGAGCATATTTTAAATCAAAAGATAAATATATCATGTAAAGTAATTTTGTCACACTAAAGAGAAGTGTGACTTAATTTACTCCCCAAAAAAGGAAAGATATTCCATGTGGAGCATCCTTTTACTACATCTTAAGAAAGGTATCTGGAATATTAACTTAAGGCAGGAGCACCGTTTCATATTCTTACTTGCGAGGTAGTTCGGAGAAAAAGATTGTATAAATCAGGAGGGGTCCGCTTCCATCTGGTCTTACTGACTGAAACAGAGAAAAGTGCCATCTAACATTTCCACCAACTGCCCAATTCTCTACTCCATCTCATAATAAGAAGATTGGTTGTTACCAATCGCAACTTCAAGCCATGACAAAGAAGGAAGGCCAGCTGGTTGGCTTTCAGTTTGTACTTTGCTTTGACACCATAAATGATGTTGATTTGCTCACCATATATCATATGTATAGTGTTGGGATGCACAGTAAAACTTGAGATAAGTTCAACTCCAAGCTTGCGATATATCTAGTAAGACTCAATTTTACTGAAAATCTCAAGTCAAAATATTATGAACCAATTAAAATATATATTAATTATTTTCATTGTAACACAACCTCCTTATGGGATTTATTTCGCCTAACATCCTCGTGCTATGTACCAAGAGGCCAAGAGGTCTCAATTGCATGAAGTTCCATTTGAATTTGCGACCTTCAAGAAAGCAAAGTGGAGATGGAACCAAAATCAGCGCATGGGAGAAGATGCTTTGAAATGTGGGTCAAAAGTCACCATCGACCTGGCTCACCTCCACTGCACCTACCAAGCTACCGCTCAGAAAATGCCGCACGACTCCGGACGAGGTTTCGACGCATTCACAGCAAGAACTTTACGAACAGAAAAAGAGGGTCAATCATTACAGCGATGGTGAATTCCAAGAAAGTCCCTGACAACCTCGTGGAATTCTGATCCGACGATGTCTGACCACTGGCCGGCTGATCGCTGTCGATTACATGATGTAAAATGAGGAGGGAGGCGTGGTCATGCGCCGGCTATTGATTCAGGACCAGACGCTGCTATTGGCGAAAGGGGTCCACCCGGGGCACCGTCATCTCTTTTGTTACTCATTTTTTGCATGCCGGTTCCCTCTGTGGCTGACATTCAAACTTCCGTCGAGCGAGGCTACACGCGCCGTCTCATTTAATTATTTGCTGACCATTTGCAATGTCCTAATTCTCACATGCACGACGACCACCACCACGATGATGACGATGACGATGACGAGACGAACGAGAAGCTCGACCTGTTTTTTTTTTTTGGGGGGGGGGGTTCGGTCCAACGTCGGAAGCCCAACAAAGGCATTTAATATTGGGCCGTAAATGGGAAAAAGAGGGACCGAATCAAGTCATCTTGGGCCAGATTCTGCGGCCCGTTTCGAGTTTGCCAGCCCATTTCTGTATCTCTGTTCGGTCGTGTGCCTCTTCTACGACTCAGCCAAGGGACAAGCACTCCAGGATGCAGCAATAACAACTGCAGCTTCGCGTCCTAGCAGTACAGGACTAACGAGAACATTCCAGGTATTTGGTCATGTCTTTTTCGCTCTTTCCGTCTTGCCCTGCTTCTGCTTGCTTGTTGTCGTCCATTTCTTTTATCGCAGCAGCATTCTTCATATTGTCAGTTCCCACAAACTGTGTGCTTGTTTGGGTGTCCTCGAGAATCGGCATGTACTAGCTAAAAGTTCGTTCTTTTATTTATTTGCCAGTCCCCCCTTTTTTTTTTGTTGAGTTTAGTTGCTTGGTTATCATTTTCATGTTGCGCTGGTTTACAAGCCACGGATTTTTGCACGCTAGCTGTTCGACGAAATGCTTAGTTGCGCACCACCTCTCTCTCTCTCTCTCTCTCTCTATCTCTAATTTCGTTTCGAAAGTGGGTTCAATTTTCAAGTTTTCGTTTGCCCTGATTGTGGGTTCTGTAGAATTTCATTGCTTTGTGCTTGTATATCTTGGTCAGAATGCATGGACAAACTGAAGCCTTGGGATTAACTTACGGTTGACTATTAGGCCAGTGAGTATGATGTGTTTAGGTAGCACAGTTCCTTGTCAAATGGCCATCGGTATAAGGTCAGGCCTGTCCATTGATGAGCATTTAGTTTTCAAGAAGAGAAGCTCTTGTTTTGCTCATACTAGGGACTGTGTGATCGCCGTGTGAGTTTGTAATGATGGATGGCGTGATCTCCGATTTAAATGTATCTCTTCGATACCAGTATACATACCTTACACTAATAACACAAGCACCCGGGTGTTCTACTTCCTACTTTTTGTGCGATGCGTCAATCTCTTGATCTTCATCTCATCGTGATGAAATGATGCTCTGTCATAAGAACATAAAAACTTACTGTGGACTTTATTGTGATGCAGCATTTGAGGCCTTCAACACAATCCGATCAGGAAGTTTAGTTGGAGTCACTGGAAGGCAGATCTAATTCTTTTAAAATTTAAATGGGCGAACATTCAATTTTTGATAGGATGATGCAAAATGTCCGTGCAACATGCAAGTATGAAATTCATCCTCTTTCTTCATTTTATTTCCTGTGTTTGCTCATCATTCTTTACATTTGAATATTGAGTCTATGAGAAGTTAATATTTGCACTATTCTGCATGTTTGCGAAACCTCCAATGGAGATACCCTCAATTTAAACCCCCAGCATTATTTGCATGCGCTTTATCTATTTAGCAAGCATTCTTTTTAGTTAAGAATGGTGAAAATGAAGAACTTGATAACCTCGATAGTGGTGCTTGACATAACCAACAATTATGGTTAAAAGTTTTTAGAGTGTAAATGCTCAAACACGATTATGATTTTTCAGTTAGGCATGGCCTTTGAAACTCCTGTGATCAAACATCTTGTCCATAAATCTCATTATCAGTTCTTATTTTTTTATAACAAAAACTCCATAGATACTATACTGGTTATCCAAAGGATCTCGGACCATCACGTTTGATTCATTTTGCATCGGAACGTGAGTTTGTGCAACTTCTTCATCAAGGCCATCCTGTGGTTGTTGCATTCACGGTCAGGTATCTTGTTACTTCCGCCTCTTTCATTTTTCTCCTCCTTGACATGTTTCCCCATGGTTGTGACCATAATGATGATACAGAGGTAATTTGACAAAGCATCTGGACAAAGTATTGGAGGAATCAGCTGTTAATTTTCATCCTCATGTGAAATTTATGAGGGTAAGTCAGTTTTTGACTTACGTGCAGTGAACATGTTAGCCAATAGGTCTTTTTTATAATGTTGCCATTAGTTGGCTGCTGTACATTAATACAGGTACTGTTTCTTTTGAACTTTTGATGCTTCAATTTTCCTTGGTTGTTCAGAGCCAGTTTTTGGAAATTAGTCTGTAAGATGAAAAATTAACTCTATGTGCTTCTGTTTCTCATGCACTCTTTTCAGGTGGAGTGTCCAAAATATCCTGGGTTCTGTATATCACGGCAAAAGAAGGAATATCCATTTATTGAGATATTTCATAGTCCTGAACAGGCAAGAGGAATGTCCTTATGTCACATAAATTTTGTCATTCTTCTATCTCATTTCTACTGCATTATTGCCACCTCTCTATTTTGTTTTTTAAAGTCTTATTTTCTCCTTGTTAAGATGGAGAATCATTTCAAAACCGAGACCACTCAATGAGTACCTTTTATCTGGAAGTTTTCAGAAGCATTGATGATCATGTTGGGATTACTCATTCACCTAGGATCGCTATATCCATGAAAATTATATCCCTTCTTTCTCTTTTGAATTTTCCTTTGTTTGGTTCCAAAAAAAATGTATATTTTTGTTTGCAATGCATGAATGAACCTGCAATATGCAGATGGGGCTCATATATATCACTATCAACTGAACTGCTTCTTGGTGTTTTGGTTAAGCAGGCTTCTAATCAGGGAAGAGTAGCTGATCCTAATATTACAAAGTACTCTGTCAAGGTTCTACCTGTAAGTTTGAAGCTTGTTTGATGTGTAACATCAGTGAAGTGATGGTTGCTTAAGTTTATGTCATGCATATTGCATTTATAATTAAATTAGAGTTGGGACGACCTTTCACTTATAGCATATTCTAGCTTTTCATCCACCACATTTTCAGAATAAAATGGAAACCACTTGAAATAAACTAGTGTCAAACATGCTTGTAGTTGGGCTAGTGGATGTAATCTCCAAAATAGTTAGAAACTTGGAAAGAATCTGGTTGTCATAATATCCTCTTTTCACCTTTGCTTTAAGGGTTTCTTGATTCTATCCTTCTCCTTTTCTTCTTCCCAGTTCAATTTTGACCAAAGTGTGTACGGGTTCAGAGAATTCTTCAAGCGCCATGGAATAAAATCATCAGATCCTGTTTAAAGTTGGCGACGAGTATGGTTTGCAACTTAGGTAATCAAGGCAGCCAGTCCTCCTGTAGAGAATGAATAAAGTTTCTGTACATTTTGGGTGCTCCCCTTCATGTTCATGATGCAGCCATATCTGAAGCACGAAGAATCTATTGATAAGTACTTCAAAGTTCTCTGGTTATACTGTGTAGCCCTAGTTAACAGGCTATTAGGCTCAGATCTTTAAATGACTTGCGTGAACAGTGCACTGTGGCATTGGATATTATTGTCAAGGGACGTGGAGGCGACATGCTTAAGCTTTTGGTTGGGTTATATGACAGAAATTCGGACCTTTGAATGAGGAACAAGTTTTTTCTCCCTTGTGTGTTCCTTCATTTAAGTAGCTGAAGGAACCCAGGCGCAATAATTCTTACCAATTTTGGTATGTAGGATGAATATTTCCTTCCACAACTATAAGTAGTTAAACAATCCCTACCAATGGTCTAAGAAGATTGTGGGTGGTAGGCTGAAATTCTGGTCTCTAAACTAATATGTTGGACTTTTTTGCATTCCTCTTCCTCTTATGATATGTTGGTTTCTTTTTAGTTTACAAATCCAATTCATATTAGGAAAAATCCATCTAAATAACCCTGCATGGACCATACTGTGAGGTTCAGTATTTGGCAGATTTGAAAATTGAGCTGGGGCACTCACTGTCATCGCTTCACTGTGACGGTTGTGGTTGATTGGAACTAAGTTGTACCGAAGCGCTACAAGTCATCTTACAGTCTTTACGGTCTGTAGGCACTAGCTTTAGGTAAAGCCTACCATTTTGAGCATATTATCATGCTAACAATTGTATCACTGGGGCTGAAGCTGGTTGGCATGCTGTCTGGTTTTGCATTTCAATTTTTACCAGCTAGAAACTGTCAATGACGTTATACATTTTTGGCCAGCGGTGCTAAGAAATAATTGCATCTACCACCGCCAACCAATGGATAAAGAGAGTTCTACCAAAATATCCAAACGCCAAAGTAGATGCAGAAGTTTATTTTATACTTGATTTTTCACCACATATGTAAGAGTTCGTGGCATATTAAGCGAGAGTTCTTTCAGTGCTAGAAGAAATCCACATGATGGAACTTCACATTACGCCAAACATCACAATGGTCTTATCAAAATATAACTAGCTTCAACAACCACGAGTTCACTTGAGAATCGATAGCCTCTCATGTGGCTTTTTGTGCATGTCTCGGGTGTCAGCAACTTCGACATGATTGAAGATCGCGATCACAGCTAAATCAAGGAGCAAACCAGCAATTCTCGTTTCTCTGTAATAATGTACACGCACGAAAATGCGAGCTAACATTGGCCAAGGATGAAAGCTGGGGTATATGATGTATAACTCCATCCACGCAAAATCTCCATAGGAACGACTCAAAAAGCAACTCAGGGGGCCAAAAGTGAACAAATCAGTCACTTCGTGTCCCAAACTTTTTGTTCCTGTTCTAGCTGTACTGATAATTCAACTCCAACTTCTTTCCCGAAGGGGAAGTTCATTGTCGCGTGCCACATCATCACGCCGCTGTCTTCTGTCAGGAGTACTTCTCCTGCAAATCCGACTCGCTTCTCCTAGTAAATGACCTCTCTCTAATGGGATCCAAAACTGGCCTCCACGATTTAGCTCCTACGGACCACTGCCCTGCGACGGCGGCATCTGCACCCAACAAGCGGGTCGGGCTCCGGCCTGGTGAACTAGAAGACGCACTCGAACCCCCTGATGGGTGAGAAGTGTAATTCCGACTGGGCGAGTTCCACTTGGGACTTGGATTGATGCTCCGAGCTGGAGAACTATGTCCAGGACTAGTGCCATTTGGTCTCCCTGGGCTAGCTTTTGCTTTCACCATGAGGTTCCTCGCCAATGCAGACAAGTCCATGGGAGACAGGTTGGCCTGAAGAGCAGAATAGGGAAGCAAGAAGTAGATGCGGCCTGGCTCCAGCGTGACGTGCGGCTTCATAGGCTTTGGCCCGGCCGAGATGAGCTCGGCTGGGGTGCACAAGAAATGCTCGGGCGGCTTGCCGGTGACCTCACCTACCGTGATAGGCTCCTCAAAGTCTTCCACGAAACCATTCCAATGCACCACCCGGACTCTCTTGTTCTTGCACGTAGGTAATGTTGCCGATAATGATCTGCATGGCATGCAATTGCCCATATTTTCTCCTTGATCGCTATGCTACCCTTCAATCAAATTTGCCGAGAGAAGAAACAAAAGATGAATAATCACAAAATGAGGATCGGTGGTTTTATAACATGGACATGCGTGCTCGGCCAAGTTGCTAATGGCTACTTGAAAGGAGATAAAGGCAGAAAAGAGGACTTCTTCTTGTGCTGTGACATTTATGTTTTGTGCATTATGGAATTGCCTGAACAGAAGACTTTGTGAGAGTTGCATAGGCGATATCAGTGGGACGGCTTTCGTGCTAGGCCAGGGGCTGGGTCGCTGGCCAACTACTTTGGGTAAAAGTTGTTGGAGATAGGTCCTAACTGGTGGGACAAGGGGATGGTTTTGACTTCTTCTCCCATTGGCAAAGCCTTCGCATGCATCAAAATGCAGGCTGGATTTACATCATGATTCATATTTGAAGTGGTCATGTTATTTGACAAAGTCTTTCTCTCTTTTTCTATGAGCATTTCTATATTCCAGCATTGTTCTCAATATAGTTGCCAACTGAGGATTACCTCAGATCACATTTAAAAAGGCATAAAACTTTTGCACTTTTAGTAATGTCTATCATATCATAAGGTGACAAGCCTAAGAAACGGTAGTGTGCATATCTCATTTTTGTTTCTTGCAAATTGAATCTTTGAAATCTTGTGAGATCATTGTCAACTATTTTAAAAGTTTAAATTTTTAGATGAATGTGTTATTCAATATTTAATTATTATAATACTTGATATTATACATAGATTGGATTTTGGCCTAAGCTTGAAAATATGTATTGGGGAGGCAATAAGGGCATGGAAAGATTTGAACTAAGAAACTTGTGATAGGACATCATGTGTTAATTTTGTTGGATTACTGCCAACTATTTTAAAAACTTAAACTTTTAGACGAATGTGTGGTCTCTAATATTTAAATATTCTAACATAATCAAAGACGAGTTATAAGTCGCCCCACAAAGCTTTTTCACATAGTGCATTTACATTTTCAACAAGATAAATGCGAAAGCATCAAACTTCTCCATCCAACACATGAAGATTGCAATGCATCAATTAGTGCAACCAATGCTAAAAGCGCTAAAGTATCGCATTGTGAAAGTTAAACTGCCCCTTTTAATCCTAAATGACATAAAGCAAACACAAAACCAAAATTAAATGCCATTGTCAAAATTTTTATCTCAAAAAAATAAGAAAAGGAAAAGGAAAGCATCGGCCATCTCTCACACACTCTATTGTGCTTGGTGGTAAAGGATTTGAGTCTTTATATAAATGAACGGCATGTCAGTTAATATAGAGCAGAAAGGCCCTCTCATCCCGACGACTTGTTCTTGAAGCTAAAAAACCATAAAAGATTGTGTCAGGTTGTGTTTGGTTGATGCTCTCCATCAGGAATTACTAAAAAAGTTCTAAACCTATTGCAATTGTGCCAATTCAGTTATAGACTCTATTTTTTAGTCAATTTAGTCTTAAACCTTTTATAATTGTGCCAGTTTAGTTCATTCGGCCAAAATTGGCCGGCCGGCGCTAACGTGAACACCGGCTGTCCGGCGAAAGTTGACATAGCAAATTTTTTTTTTTTTTTAGAATTTTTAAATTTTTTTGAACCTTTTTTTTTTTCTTTTTAGTTCATTCGGGCGGCGAGGCCTCGCGGATCCGTGAGGGCCAAGCTTGCCGAAAGTTGACGAGATATTTCGGGATAGCGGAGGTGAATATTTCCTCCTTCGCGGCGAGTCTTCTCCTGTACTTCGTCCGCGAGCTCTGCGCAGTCGGACTCGATTTCCAGCACATTCTCTCTCCTCGACTGGAAGCGCTTCGAGGCTTCGGGCAAAGCGAAGGTTTCCGTTCGAAATGCCGGGGAAGATGGCACTTTCGTGGCGAACCCGTCCAGTAAAAAGCACATGTCTCGTCTCGGAGGACCCCTGCAGTCACTCCTTCAGTCTTGCATTTGAGAAAAGCTCCATCGATGTTGATTTTGAAGGGAAGGGGCTTTTGGCGGTATCCGAAAGTTTCAAGCTTTGGTTGTTCCCACTTGCAGAAATTTCTGAGTGATGTCTTCGCTGAGTCAATTAGGTTTCTCCGATTTAGTTCCTCTAGCCGGCGCGGCTAGAGGAAGGAGAAGCTAGAAAAAAAAAAAAATTCCAAAAAAAAAAAAAAAATTTAAAAATTGCAATGTCAGCTTTCGCTGTACAACCGGTATTCACATCAGCGTCAGCCGGTCAATTTTGGTCGGATGGACTAAACTGGCATAATTGTAAAAGGTTTAAAATTAAATTAATTAAAAAAAATTAGGACTGAATTGATACAATTATAATAGATTTAGGATTTTTTTGATAATTCTTCCTTAGAAGAAGACAAATGCCGATTCTTCTAAAATATTGTTCGGAAGCACAATTCCGAAAACCAAGGCACTTACTTTTGGGTCGATGTCATCAACGGTTTCGGTACAACTTGTTCATGGCGCCCCGTCAATTAATATCTCCACCAATAAGCTGTGGTGATTATCTTTACCCTTTGTCGGTTTCTTGAACTGGTCAACTTCTCAAGTGGGAAAAGCTTGCCAACCAGCTCCTTTGTGATTGGAGGGCCGTGCAGTTTGGTAGGATTTCTAGGTGATGATTAAGAAGTCTTTAATCACGGCGGCCTAGGGGAGACCATGGGGCTTCGGCATCTTTTGTCTCGACATGGTGACCAAGCATTCTCGGCCACTTAATAATTCGAGCTACTCTAGAAATTTAAGGGGAAAAAAGAAAACGGGAAAATAAGAAATCAATTAACCGGGTCATTAGTTGTCACAATATGTAAAATGATAAAAAGATATGCATTCAATCTGATAAAGAAAAGAACAATTCCTCTTGTGCTTTTCATGTCTCGGTTTTTTGAATTTTGAACCGACCTAGCTCTCAAAAGGACTTCATTAATGATTATCCAATGTGTCATGGTGATTGTAGTATTACAACCTAATCAAATTGTTTGCACTTTATCGTAGTTTTCATTGAGAGATAGGAATAACGGTACCTTTTTAATGAAAATAAGACACATGGTCGTGCAAACAATACTGCGGTAGCCTTTTATGAGGTCTACTTCTCCTTACTGCTTTTTGCTTATAATATTTATGCGGACCTCTTAGTAAAGAGTTTGATTTCTGTCTTCCATATTTGGATTGCATTTAAAACTGGACAAACAGCGACTTTCGTCTTAATCCAAACCTTAATGAATTAGTGATGGTTCTTTCTTGGTGGTGGGAGATAAGTTTCTCCCTCAGAAAGTCATTTCCTCTAGTTTAACTCGAGAGATCGAATACAGAATCAATTATTGCTCAATAATAGCTCATGTTTACAGCATAAATCACGGAAAAGCACTCCGTTGATCCAGATAGCGACAATCTATCCTTTGAATGAAGAGCTGCTCTTCTTGAATGTCATACCCGATGTTATGGTACTGTTGTGCTAACACCCCAATTAGAGACAAACCCCGAAGCGTGAGATCCGATTGAATCACTGTCATGCAAAACATGGCCGGCGTTACTTGGAAGAACATGTTGTTGATGTCGAGGATTAGTTCGGCCCCGTTTTCCAACTGAAACGTCACGACTGGAAACGCCTGTAGATCCTTCCCCATGGTCCCCGCATAGCACAAGAGCTCTACTTCACGCCCGTATTTCACCCGACGTAGGCGTGGGTCCAGCAATCTTTGAACTTCATTCTGCAATGGGACATACCCATCTCGCTTCAGCCATGTCAGTCCTGTTCCTGAGTCTAAAACAACTCCGCCCTCTCCGGAAGGCGCTCTTTTGAATGCTCCAGGATCGATCTTTAGCCTTGTCTCTCCGACGCTTATGCCTTGGAGGTTCACGTAATAGTGACCCCCATACAGGTCGAGGGTTGTGGACTTGCCTTCGAGCACTGCATCATCCCCGAGGACTAGTTGATTATATGGATACTGCGGGTAATGCACGTCGCCTAGGCAGATGGAAAATTTCAAACCTACCTGTTGAATAAAAGAGTAGTAATAATTGTAACTTAACCCTAATAAGCCAGATTGTTGCCCATCGATGCTGCCACTATTCTCATGACCGCACCCGATCTTTGTAATTGGTATTACCATTGTTCCCTCATCAGATGTCTCGAAAGTCACGTTTTCAGTCGCAAGGTTACCATGTGTGCTGGCTCCGTCAATATATTTGAAGTTATAAGTACAATATTCTTTATTGCTATCGCACTCATGTGTAGAGACATTACATGCAACGGAGTTGCAAAGGATATTGGAATACGATGAGGATTTGGCGGGATCGAAGCGAGGAAGAGATTGCGGGAAGCAGGAGATGCAGGGTTCGCACTGAAACCAGAAGAGGTTGCTTCCGGTGTCGATAATTAAGAGCTGTGGTACCGGTGGTGTGCCGACGGATAATTTCACGAGGAACGCAACTCCTTTATTATCTGCAATAACACCGCCACGGAAGGCGTAGTCATTTGGAGCAGCAACTAGTTTGCTCAAGGAGCGAATGCGAGCAATTGAACCATCGATGGCACGTTCGACTAAATCATAAGCGGTGGCGTTTGGGTTGTAATAAGGAGAATGAATAGAATGAGGGTGGATAAGTGCCATGGCCATTCGCGGAGGTTTCGTGGGGTTGGTCTTGGAAGCACCATTAGTTAAGGATGGTGACGAGATGATATTGATTACACAAACCAGAAGGACGAAAGCGCGGGGCGATGTCAGTTTAAGAGCCATTTGGCAGATTCCTCTTTTCTTGAACGAGGTTGAAATGATACTTGACAGAGCCGGTCTTGCTTTGTATATGTGTGCTTAATGGAGTTGCACTTAATGGTTGGATCTATTTGTGGCAAATTGTTATAAAAAATGAGGACCCCGGCATTATTCCCATTTTTAATCTTGATATTCATTGCATTGCCATTAACTCAGTTGCCCATCCAAATATGAACCAAATTACTAAAAAATTTTAATGCTTACTATACAATTCGGTTATAAACTTTTCAATATGACTAATTTATTTTTAAACCTTTTGTCAATTATCCAATATAACCCTAGTGACTAATATTGGTCAGAAAGCATTGTCATGGACATCAACCTTTTTATCTGACATGATCGGCATTGATATGGATGAATTTTACAATTTTTTTTTTAAATTTTTAAATTTTCCTTTTTTTTTTTCATTGATAGTCAAGGCCTTGCCAATGGCTAGCATTGATGAGGGTTGAGATGCTTGCCAAATGCCAGTGAGGGCGGCCCTCGGTCGCTAGCAACCTTCGTTAGCCATTGTTAAGGCCTAGTGACTAATGGAACAAAATAAGGAAAAAGAAAAGAAAAGAAAAGAAAAGTAAAAAAATAAAATAATAGAAAATTAAAAAAATTAAAAAAATTATTCACGTTAATACCAACCACCTAAAATAGTCAACATTGATTGGATTGCCATGTTAATAATTTTCTACCAAAATTGGCTAAAATGATTATATTGGTAAATCGTTAAAAGATTTAGCACTAAATTATTCAAATTAAAAAGATTATGACTGAATTGACATCATACAATAGTCTTAAGACTCTTTTTTTGGTAATTATCTGCACAAACCAAATGAAGAACGAAAGCTCCCAGAAAAATCAGAAAGAAAAAAGAAGATAAAAACTATGCATGTCCGAAAATATTGTGTGCTTGAATTTTGGAAAATGGTGGTAAAATTTTGACGAGGAAATGATGCATAGTGACTCTAATGCCATAGATAGAATCCTTCAGGACCATGCAATTCAATGAAGAGGGAAGAACAGAACAGCAAACTACACTCGTGAAGCTTGTTCCCTGTTTTGCTTGCCAACTAGTAACTCCACACCTTCCAGATGACACGGCACACAGCAGTAGCTTATCCATGTCATTTAATACGCCAACCTTAGTTTAATCTAGTCACCTTTAATATTACTTAAACAAGAAACAATAAATATCTTACCATATCAATGATAAGAAGGCGCACGATAGAGTTACCATTGAATTTCACAGTACATATCTATATCACTACTTCTTGCCTTTAATTTTGATGTGAACTTGCTTTGGTAAAAGTCTGCATTTTCCACTCTGATGAGTCTGTAAGCTCTATTTTCCATATTTTAATTGCATTAAATGCGAGACTATTTTATGGAAAAGGACCTTTGCCATTGTTTTTGATAACTCATGGGTCCTTCATCTATGAGGGTTATAGAAAAGGACCTTTGCCATTGTTTTTGATAATTCATTGGTCCTTTATCTACGAGGGTTGGTGACGATGATCTCCGAATAGCAGGTTCCTTTCTCTGTGATTTATGCTTTGTTGAGCTTCAAGTTTTGTGGTTTATTCTGCACAAACAGATTTGATGACAGATTGGATCATTCTTTTTGGGTAATTGTACTTGATCCTCGATCATATGTTTCCCAGTTAGGATGGATGCCTTGAACAAAATTTTACCTTCTATTTGGTTTCACAGTACTAGACTTTTGGGTTACCAATCTTCAATTGAGCTACATACATATTTTATTTTTTAGTTTATTGAATTTTGCAATAATTTATTCGTCTTTTTTAGAAACATCTCAAAATTCATTGACTCTTATATGAACTTACCGACATTTAGTCGTGTGAATTATTAGGTTTTTTTCCCCATTAGATCACCATAAGGTTGTAGGTCACCTACCTTCATTTGCATTGCTTACTACCGTTTATTTACTTCTCTAATTTAGTAACCTTTATTGAGTCTTTTATTTATCCTACTTACCAATCCGTTAAAGTTATTATCACTTCTAAGAAATTATTGATTTTTAATTAAAGTGATTTACCAATTTTTCATCGATTTAATTGCTATCTTGTTTAATTTTATTAGCTCTTATTTGAGTTAATTATCGATTTTTATTTAATTATTCTAAATTATCGACTTTTCTCTCGTCTCCGATTAGATAACTTCTCTTATCTTTTACCAACCTCTCTTTAACTTTCCTGCTAATGGCTTAAGTTCACAACTATCATATGAATTACCACGTTCATTTGAGTAACTTACAAACTTTTCTTTGATTTATAAACTGGTTTTGAGTACACTTATTTGAATTACTTGCTAACGTTTGTTTGCTGATTTTATTTCAATTTACCAACTTCTTCTTATAGTTTATCAAGTACTATTTACATTGCTTGCTAATATTTAGATACATTCATCAACAAGTGAGTCAATCAATGAATCAATGAATCAATGAATTTCGTTCATAAATCTTAGTCTTATTTTCCTCACAACCAAACCATTTTTTTACATACAAATATAGTCTCATCAAATCTCAGCATTTACATATCAGCTACAAATGCTTCTCGGCCAAATTCGAAGCATACAAGCGTTGACGCCCATCCGGATGGATCCAATTTCACTCAGATGTTTCTTGGCCAAGTTCAGCAATATTCAAATTCAAGCTTGTTTCATATAAACATTGAAAATACGTAAACAACTGAGACCTTCGAAAATGAACTTTCGAGGGAGCAATTACCGGATCTGCTTCCGATGAGGGCAAACAGAAAAGAACTGGAGATAGACAAATGAAGCCCAAGATGACATTACACTCGATCAAATCTGGACTCGGACGTTCATTGATGCAACTCAGGAATTTTGTTGAACACGTTGCGACATTAAACGTTCTCTCGGTTAAACAATAATCTGAACTAAAAGTGGGGTAATCTCCGGGCCATCGATCCGAGCAAATTCAGAGAATCATGAATGCAAACGACATCACAAGGTGAGCTGAATGCCGGAGCAGGAACACTAAGCATCAAACAAGATTGAGAATGAGTATGCGCAAATAGGTGCTGTCAAGAGCATCGATCAGGACCAAGTGATGATGATCTCAGACAAATCAAACACAACAAACGCTCAGAATTTGAGCCGGCGAATGAGAAGGGAACGAGTAGAGAGCACTTGGAGCAAACTGAACGGAAGACAGGGCAGAACAGAGGAGGCTTCCAACGCGGTCGTGGAAGCGGCAAGTGACTGGCAGAACAATGCTATGGAGTGAAACGAGTGGATCTCGATTCTAGTGGCAGAAGAACAGAGACATCTATATGGAGGAATTAAGACGGCTAGATGAGATAGAAACGGGAAGAGAGGAACCGATTCTGTTAGTGTAAAATATGGGCTTTAAAACAAGAAAAGAAAATAAAATAAAAGAAAAGGAAAGAGTTTGAAAAGTAAAAAAGGGAGGTTGAAGGAAAGTGGAAGAAGCTTCGGCTAAGTATAAAAAAAGAGAGAAAGAGGGAGAGAAAGAGAAGAGCAGCGGACAGAAACAGGGGAAAACGCAAAACAGGGGAGAAGAGAAAGAAGAGAAAGGAAAAAGAGAAAAAGGGAAAAAATTTTGGGGCGCTTGTGGTCCGGACGCCTCATTAAGCCGACTCAAGGGTGTTTTGCAAGGCCGGTAAGAAATTGAAGCCTTTAATCACTTACTTGAAGCAATCGCCGCAATTAGGGCTCGAAATTCGGATTTCTTGGGTATTTGTGTGGCGAAATCCGATTTTTGAGTCGTTAAGCTGTATATTTTTTAGAAATGGTACTTTGGGATGTTGTGAAGCTATAGTAACTTACGGATCGTGTTTTGAGCTTGCGGTTTGTTCGGAACGGAATTTTGAAGTTGGGGGTGCAATCTGGTACTGTAGCGATCAGTGGCTTCGAGTCTATTTTTTTTGTTGTTTTCGGTACTGTTTTGGGGCAGCTGAGTTGGGGTTGTTGTTGTACGTTAAGAGAGCTTTTTAAAGACTATAAGACGGCTTGAAACGGAATTTTGTGGAGGGAGTTATGGCGTGACGAAGTTGGCGCATAGGCCGTGCCTAGCTGAAAATGATGGGTTTATGCTAAATTGTGAGCTTTTGGGGCGCATAGGTGTCGTTTTATCGACTAATAGGCCTAGTATAGGCGAGTCGTTATAAGAATATCCTTTTTACTCGGCCTTTTAATATTATTTTTCCGTTAATTGTTAGGAATCCGAATGCGTTAGTTTGTATGAGCATCGTAGTTGATTTTTGGCTTTTCCAGGGTGAGTGACACTATTTCTTCTTTGTATTTTAAACTCATGTTTTGAGAAACGTGGTGGATTATATATTCCATGAGTTGATAAAAAGCATATTTTGTTGCATAAAACAGGATCGAGCTATTATTATTTCTGTTGTTCGAAGGGAATTATATTTCGACTTCGATTTGAATGGTTGTTTGAAAAAGGATTTGTGAGATTCTTTGTGAAAGGATTTGTGAGATTCTTTGTGAAAGAATCTTGAAATGTTTTGGAGAATGCTTTGATATTTATATATCAAATTTTGAGTTGTGATATGACTTCATTTCGATGTTGAATTACTTTTGGATATTGTGATTGGTGGTTGGTGCTCAATGTCTCGTAGCCCCGAGGGGTGTGTGGGTATGCGCATACTATTCTAGGATATCCTTGTGGGGCGAGCCACCGGCTAATAATAGGTGGAGACCTTGCCAAGGGGGGAATCTTGATCGTTTTGTTACGGGCGTTACGCGTGACCATAGTTAGACATTTGAGCATGAATTGGTCAATGGAGTGGACCATTGACGTATGATTTGAGTTTGGTTGATGGAGTGGACCATTGATATGATTTGATGAGATTAATCAATGGAATAGACCATTGATGCATTTTCTACGAGATTGACTAATGGACTCGACCATTGGTACTTTCGGTATTTGAACTATGATTTGGTATTATGATAAAGTGAGTTATGTTTGTGTTTTAAAATGTGCATAGTGATTTTTCGATCCGCTTAGAAGAAATGTGTTACTCATGAGCCGTGATAGCTCACTCCTCTCATTTACTTGTTTTTCAGGTTCTTCAGCGAGTCGCGAATAGGCGTGAGCGTTCGTTCGGGGAGGACTTTTGTGGTGGAAATTTTTGGGTATGACTTATACATAGTTAATAGGTTTATGTTTTGATTTTTGTGGATTATAGATATACTCTGATATTGTAACCAATTGCCCCTTTTTGTCAAATATATATATGGATGTATATATGTTGGTATTGGGTTGGAATTTTGGTTACGTTGAGGCTGCGTCCTTTGGAAAAAGGACGGTCGTGTCATGCCCCTCCTTCTTGTGAATCGGGTGTGACAGTTAGTGACCTCCTCCTTCCTTGGCGAAATGGCTCTCTTCCCACGTATCAATTGACTTGTTATTCAAACACAAAAGCAACCTTTTCTTTCTAATCACACGTGATCATACAATTGATTCGAGAACACTACAGTCAATCCTCTGGAAGAAGATCTTGCCCTGTCTGATGTCATACCCTACATTATAGGACTGCTGCGCCATCACTCCGATCATGGATTCGCCATTCATTTCGGGAATAATCGGAAGGATGGCCATGCACAAGACACCCGCCCTCAACTGGAAAAACATGCTGTTGGTGTCTAAGCCGAGCTGCGCATTGCCCGAGAATTGCAAGGTCACCACTGGGAATCCGGTCAGGTCTCTCTCCACGTTCCCTTCGTAGCACAAGAACCTCGGATGACTCACCCTGTTCAGAATTCCCGCCATCAAACTCTCGACCTCGTTCTGCAACGGAACATACCCCTCTTCCTTCAGGAATGTGAAGGTGGTTCCCGAGTCTATCATCACTCCTCCCTCACCTGAAGCCCCTCTTTGGAATGCCCTGGGGTCGATCGGCAGCTTCTTCTCTCCGATGCTTATACCTTGGAGGTCCACAAAGTAGAAACCCTTGTCAGTTTGCAGGGTCGTAGGATCGCCTTCTATGATCGCCCGGTCTCCCAAAATGAGTTGATTGTACTGATACTGGGGGTCGTATATGTTGCCGATGCAGTAGGAAAATTTGGAGCCTAATTGCTTAACCGGAGTTGGCAAATCACCATTGCCACCTCAATCGGTACCTTTACCGTGCCCTCGTCGGATGTCTCAAAGGTTGCTTGTTCAGAGGCGAGGTTACCAGCTGCGAAGGTTCCATCAAGATACGTCCTCTCGTAAATGCAATACTCGCTCTTAGGATCGCACTTGGCCGTAGAATTTGAACAAGCTGGGGAACTACAACGAATATTGGAGTATGTGGACGATTTGGCGGGATCAAAAAGAGAAGGAGATTGTTTGAAGCAAGTAGTGCAGGGCAGGCACTGAAACCAAAGGAGGTCGCTTGCTGAGTCGATCAGCAAGAGCTGCGGGACCGGTGGCGTACCAATGGATATACTGGCCAGGAACCCGGTTCCGCTAATGGCCGGGACAAGATGGGAACGAGCGTCATCATCAATCGGATTAGAAATTATTTTGCTCAAGTAGCGGATGCGGGTAAGCGAACTGTTAATGGCTGATTCAGCTCGCTCGGAAATGGTGGCACTTGGATTGTAATATGGAGAATGTATAGAATCGCGGTGGATGAGCTTGATGGCCATATTCCGAGGTTTAAAGGGGGTGGTCATGGACGAAGCGACATTAGCCGGGTATGACGAAATGATAGTGACAATGCAGATTAGAAGGAAAAAGAAATGAGCTGCTGTCATGGTAGTAGCCATTAGCAGAATCTCAATTTCTTCATATGATTTTGATGAGCAGTACCTTCTCGATATAACTGTACTTCTTGGTGTTGCAATTCATGCCTGGAATCTTTTTTTGGCCAAGTCCATTATTGTCGAAGTTGTATAATGCAACATTCATTGTGGATGCACAGCTCATGTGAGACGCATGCACCGAGGGATATGTTTTCACGGTTGCACAAATATGAGATTATCTGTCTAATTAAGTAATGAAAGATCTTCATATTATAATATAAGAGACTAGCTCAGTGAGGTAATTTAGAAAGTTTTGGTTTCTCTCCAAATTGTTCCTAAACTAGCAAATACGTGCGCGACACATTTGAAATATTTAACCAAAATCGAGTTAAGATTTGTTCTTGTTCTGGAAGATGTCTCCTCGCTTCTCATTCATGATGTGTTCTGGCACTCTGTTAATAATTGAATGCCGCTCTTCGCATCCATCTTGTCTATCTATTTTGCTTCACTATTGATACGTGCGGTTCTTTGATCTTTTAAACGAGTTCTGTCACAAGTTGTTAACAGTTCTCTTGCTCAATTGGATGGTTCGATGAGTAACGCGTACGGAATATGGTGTAGCACTCTTTCTTCTGATGCCAGTAGTGCTTACTAAGCTCGTTCCGGGGTTTCTTATTAGCACTCTTTTGTCTGTGATTTATGCTTTGTTTAGCTACAAGTTTTGTTGCTTATTCTGCACGAATAGGTTGGATCTTTGGTAGCTGACGGATTTGCTATGACAGATCGGATCATTCTATTTCGTTATCTGTACTTAATCTTCGATTTGATGTGTCCTAGTTAGGATGGATGCCCTTAGCAAAAAACACCTTCTTTCCGGTTTTGAGAAGCCGAGCTCCATTGGTGATATTTGATCGTCTTTGGTGGGGTAACAGGGGAGACATGCTTTCCGATAACAACTTTTGTCTGATTAAAGTACTAAATAGTTTTGGGTTACCAATCTTCAACTGGGCTACTTACGTATTTTGTTTTTTAAGTTTATCAAATTTTGTTATAATTTGCCATATTTTATTTGTCTTTTTTACAAATGTCTCAAGATTCATTTACTCATATTTAAACTTGCCAATATTTAGTTATGTGATTACTAGCTTTTCTCCCATTATCTCACCATCAAGTTTTAGTTTACCCACTGACACCACTGTTTATTTACTCTTCTAATTTAGTAACTTTTTTCTTTGAGTTACCAACTTTTATTTATTGTGCTTACCAATCCATTAAGTTTTACCAACTTTTGGATGGAGTTAACGGAAAGACTTAATCGTGCCAATTCGACAAATTGGACGTCGGCATTTTCTATTGGTCACATTGGCACTTTCCATTAGCTAAATTGGTGGAGTCAATTGTCATTTCGTGATAAGTTTTAGAACTTTCAGTGTACTTACTCATTAAACATTGGTAACTAATTCAATGAGACATGGTAAATGAGAGCCAGTTAATAACTTAATTAGATAAAAGTTGATAATTTACTTAAATTAGAGTTAATAAGTTCACATAATATTTGGTAAATCTAACACATACCTTAAGAACAATAATGATGTTTGGCAAAAGATTAGAAAAGTCGATCATTAAAAGAAATATAAACTTGGCATATAAGTCAAATGAGAATTGGCAACCCAAATCTAAATAACTTAATTGAAGAAATATTGGCGAGCCACTACAATTAATTTTGGTAATTTGTAAAATGAGTTGGTAAATTTCAGGTGTTGCTCAGAAAGACAAATAGAAGTTTGTAAATGACAAAAAAGTTAGCAATAAAAAATTGATATATTAATGAGAATTGGTAACCTAATATTTGGTGGTAGTTGAATGGAAAGATGGTGAACCGCGCAAATTAAGGTGGGTAATTTCCAAAAGAGTTGATGAATTTAAGAGTTGATTATCCAAAGCAAACAAAAGTTGATAATTTACTCAAAAAGGTAGTATTATTATAATAAATTAATCGTTTGCAAGTAACTCAAAAATCAATTAATAATTCAACTTGACAAAAGTTGGTAAGTCAACTCAGTTTAGGTTTGGAATTGCATATAGGAGTTAGTAAATTTGAAGCCTTAGCAAATTATGAAAATAGAATGCGCAAATTTGTTAAGAAAATTGCTGATTTATAAATATGAAAAAAGTTGGTGATTTCGTAAAAGTATCGATGCCAACAAGATACTTAGGAAAAAGATCGTTGGTTATTTTTTTGCCAGCAATTTACCATGAAAGTTTCGCATTCTCCATGGAATTTTCAATTTGAGGTATAGTTACTGCGCACCACCTGTAACTTGAATGTGTGAGACTTGCAAGCTCATCATCGCAACCTCGTCAAATTGCTACAATCGGACATTTCTGCATACCGAGGTTTGCTGCAAGCTGACAACGCAATATGGGTTGTTCAAAGGTTAGCTCATGACGTGAATTAAATTGCGACCTTGTGAAAGATAGGTAATTCCTTTACCACTAGACTAACAACTTTAAATTATTAGTTAAGTTCTTCTCATTTGAACACCATTTATCCTCGAAGCAAAAGTAACTTTTTCTTTCTCAAAAGGTCATTCATATCCCTCTATTCTTACACAAGAAAAATGATTTGAGCAAATCATAGTCAATCCTTTGGAAGAAAATCTTGTCTTGTGTGATTTCATACCCTATATTACAGGATTGTTGTGCCATCACTCCAATTATGGATATGCCATTGTGTTGGGGAGAAAACTGAAGGATAGATACGCACATGACATTCATCGTTAATTGAAAAGATGATGTTGAATGTCTAAGCTGAGTCGTGTGCTGCCCGAGGATTGCAAGATGATGACCGGGAATCCCATCAAATCTCTCTCCATTCTCCAAGGAACCCGAAGAAATATTGGAATACGTCGACGATTTGATGGATCAAAAAGAGGAGGAGATTGTTTGAAACAAGCAGTGCAGGGCAGAGGTTGAAACCATCGAAGGTCGCTCGACATTGTACCAGTTGCAGGACCAACAACATACCGATCAATATCTTGATGAGGAACCATATGCACTATCGGCTGCGACGAGACCGGCAAGAACATGATCAGCATTCGGAGTGGCGATTATTTTGCTCAAGGAGCCGATGCGAGCGAGTGAACTGTCAATGGCCATGTTCAGCTTGCTCAGAGATGGTGGCATTCAGATTGTAATATGGAGATTTAATAGAATTATGGAGGATGAGCTTTGGTGGCTGGTCTTCGACGTTTTACTGCGGTGGTGTAGCTGCGTATGATGAATGCATATTGATAATGCATGTTAATAGAAAAAAGGAATAAGATAATGTCATTGTAGTAGCCATTAGCATAATCTCATTTTCTTCAAATGAACTTTCATAAACACTTCCTTCTCTTATATAATTGTACTTTTCGGCGTTGCGATTAATGCATGGATTTTGTTTAGGCAAAGGTTTGGATGCGGCCACATTGATTGTGGATACACATCTCACGCGAGATAGATGCATCTGGATTAATGTTTCTCGGTTGCACAAATAGGAGATTATCTCCCAATTGAGCAATGAAAACTCATCGTACCTATAATTTTTAAGCAACGAGCTCAGTGAGGAAATTTAGAAAGTTGGTTTCCTTGATTTTTTTTCTCTAATTTCCTTTTTTTTTTTAATGGCCAAGTTGGCCCATCATAATCAATATATTCCACATATAATCTCCATTAAAGAAATTACTGATCTAATTGTTTTTCTCTCCTAATTGTTTCTAACCAGCAAATACGCGCACGAGGTTGCTTGTGTGAAAAAATTGAAATTGGAAAGATCAATCAAAACCAAGTAAGGATTTGATCTTGCATGGGGAAGATTTCTTCCCGCGTTTCTCTCATGATTTGTTCTGGCACTCGTAATAATTGAAACATGACTGGGTAGTTTATTTCGATCTACGTTCTTCGCTTCAATCTTATTTATATTGTCGGCTTCTTTAATGGTACGTGCGGTTTTTTTTTTCCTTTGTAACGAGTTTTGTTATATCTCATCAATCATTTAGCTCAAGATAATGGTTTGGTGAGTAAAGTGTTACCGAATATTTTAGCCAGCGAATGAGAAAGGAACAAGTAAGAGAGCACTTGAGCAAACTGACCGGAAGACAGGGTAGACCGAATGAGGCTTCCGAAGCGGTTGTGGAAGCCGAGTGACCGGCAGTGAAGGCAGTGTTGAAAAAGCTGATGAGAATAAATAAATTTGTCCAAGGCGTGCCCTTGAGGATAATTCCGTTTCTTGGAATGTTAAATTCGGTCCGATAGGCTTCTGACGGCTATCCTCCCAAGATACAATATATATATTTTATATTTCGCACTAAATATTTGAAGGAACTATAATCCAGCAAGGAAAAGGAAATGAAAGATTTTTTAAAGAAGGGATATTCTCTCTTTCATTCAGGGTATATTTCAAGATTGTCTTATGAAATTTTATTTTTATATTAAAACAAAATAGAACCGTTAAAAAGAACCATTGTAAAATAATGGAGAATTTATTTGAGAAATAAATTAAACGTTACAAAACGTTTGAAAAGCCGTTATATGGCCATTAAAAAACCATTATGTGACCGTTAAAAATAATAATGGTTTTCAATACAGTCATAACTGTTATCGAAACTATTATTGTAAATATTTCAAAATATTAGTGCTTGCTGGTGGACTGAAGGCGACCGAGAGGAGTGTAGAAGCCACGGGGAATTCGGGAAAAGGCTGAGAACAAGGCTATCGACCGAATCGAGTTGATCTCGAATCTAAAGGAAGAAGACCAAAGACACCTATATGAAGGAATCAAGACGGCAAGATGAGAGGAACCGACTCTGTTAGTGACCTCCTTCGGAGAAATGCCTCTCTTCGCACGCATCAATTGACTTGTTATTCGAACGCAAAAGCAAACTATTTCTTTCTCATTTACTTTTACTCGAGACAACGCGGAATAAATCCGCATTGTATCATACAATTGATTCGAGAACACTACAATCAATCCTCTGGAAGAAAATCTTGGCCTGTTTGATGTCGTACCCTACATTATAGGACTGCTGCGCCAGCACTCCAATCGTGGATACGCCCTTCATTGCGGGAGTTAACGAAAGGATGGTCATGCACAAGACGTTCGTCGTTAATTGGAAGAACATGCTGTTGGTGTCTAAGCTGAGCTGAGCGCCGCCGGAGAAAAGCAAGGTGACCGCTGGGAATCCGGTCAAGTCTCTCTCCATGCTCCCCGTGTAGCACAAGTACTTCGGAAGACTCGCCGCCCTATTCAGAATTCCGGCCATCAAACTCTCGACCTCGTTTCGGAGTGGAACGTACCCCTCTTCCTTCAAGAACGTGAAGGTGGCTCCCGAGTCTATAATCACTCCTCCTCCCTCGCCGAGAGCCCCTCTTTTGAATGTTGAGGGGTCGATCGGCAGCTTCTTCTCTCCGACGCTTATGCCTTCGAGGTCCAGAAAGTAGAAACCCTTATCGGTCTGCAGGGTCGTAGAATCGCCTTCCAGGATCGCCCCGTCTCCCAAGATGAGTTGATTGTACTGATACTGGGGGTCGTGTACGTTGCCGATGCAATAGGAAAACTTGGATCCTAATTGTTTAACCAGAGTTGGCCAATTACCAGCACCATAGCTTAGTCCTAATATCCCGCTTTCTTGTCCATCCACGGGGACTGTATTTATGTGGCCGCATCCGAGCACCTCGATCGGTACCTTTACCGTTCCCTCGTCGGATGTCTCAAAGGTCGCTTGTTCAGAGGCGAGGTTACCGGTTGTGGAGGTCCCGTCAAGATACGATCTCTTGTAAGTGCAATACTCGTTCTTAGGATCACACCTGCCCCTGGAATTTTTACAAGCGGGGGAACCGCAACGAATATTGGAGTATGTTGACGATTTGGCTGGATCGAAAAGAGGAAGAGATTGTTTGAAGCAAGTACTGCAGGGAAGGCACTGAAACCACAGGATGGTGCTTGCCGTGTCGATCATCAAGAGTTGTGGGACTGGCGGCGTACCGATGGATATATTGGCGAAGAACCCGTTTGCCTTAACGGCCGGGACGAGACGGGAACGAGCGTCCTCATCATCTGGAGTAGAAATTATTTTGCTCATGTAGTGGATGCGGGCGAGCGAACCATTAATAACACGTTCAGCTCGCTCAGAAATAGTGGCGTTGGGATTGTAACATGGAGAATGAATAGAATCGCGGTGGATGAGCTTAAGGGCCATTTTCCATGGTTTAATGGGGGTGGTCATGGATGAAGAGACATTAGCCGGGTACGACGAAACGATATCGATAATGTAGACTAGAAGGAAAAAGAAATAAGCTGCTGTCATTGCAGTAGCCATTTGCAGAATCTCAATTTCTTCATATGATTTTGATGAAACACTTCCTTCTCTTATATAACTGTACTTCTTGGTGTTGCAATTTATGCATGGATTCTTTTTCTTTTTTTTTTCCAAATCCATAAATCTTGAAGTTGTATATTGCAACATTCATTGTGGAGGCACAGCTAATGGGACACGCATGCACCGGGATATGTTTTCTCGGTTGCACGAGATTGTCTCTCGAATTAAGTAATAAAAGATCTTCATATTCATAATTTAAGAAACTAGCTCAGTGAGGTAATTTAGAAAGTTTGGTTTCTCTCCAAACCAGCAAATACGCACGCGACACATTTGAAAGATTTAACCAAAATCAAGTTAAGATTCGTTCTTGTTCTGAAAGATTTCTTCTCGCTCTTCATTCATGATGTGTTCTGGCACTCCGTTAGTAATTGAACGCCGCTCTTCGCTTCCATCTTGTTTGTATATTTTGCTTCATTATTGATACGTGCGGTTCTTGGATCTTTTAAACGAGTTCTGTTATATTTTGTTAAGAATTCTCTTGCTCAATTGGATGGTTCGATGAGTAAAGCGTACAGGATTTAGTGCAGCCCTCTTTCTTCTGATGCCAGTAGTCCTTACTAAGCTCATTCCGGGTTTCATATTGGCACTCTTTTTCTCCTGTGATTTATGCTTTGTTTAGCTTCAAGTTTTGTAGTTTATTCTGCACAAAACAGATTGGATCCTTGGTAGCTGACAGATTTGCTATGGCAGATCGGATCATTCTCTTTCGGTATCTGTACTTGATCCTTGATATGATGTTTCCTAGTTAGGATGGATGCCTTGAACAAAAAAATTCACCTTCTATCCGGTTTTGAGAAGCTGAGCTCCAATGGTGAAATTTGATTGTCTTTGGTGGGTTAACAGGGGAGATATGCTTTCCGATAACTACTTTTGTTTGATTAAAATGCTAAATAGTTTTGTGTCACCGATCTTCAATTGAGCTACTTACGGAGATCAATTTATTTCAGGTTTGTAATTGCATATGAAAGTTAGTAACTTTGAAGCCTTAGCAAATTATGAAAATAGAATGTGCAAACTTAGTGTGGGGAGCGAGTGAACCGTTAATGGGCACGTTTAGCTTGCTTGGAGATTGTGGTGTTTGAATTGTAATATGGAGATCGAATAGAATCATGGCGGATAAGCTTTGATGGCTAGTCCCCAACGTTTAACCGCAGATGTCTAGACGCGTATGACGTAAGGATATTGATAATGCATATTAGAAGAAAAAGGAAATAATATAATGTCATTGTTGCATTTAGGGGTAGGCAACGGGAACCATCTGAACCGGGAATCACCCGGACCGGCTGGTTTTGGGGGTTTCTCAAAGAGGGTGGTTCGGTTCTCGGTTCCCACTTTTGGAACCAGTGGCCAGTCGGTCTGGCTCCCTATTATAAGGTGGGAATCGAACCGACCGGACTAATCGGACCCGATCGGTTAAATTTATATATATATAAAATATTTTTTTTAAATTTCTTAAGAAATAAGCCATAATTTATTCCAATTTGTCCCATTTTTCATTTTATTTTTTGACCAAAAATAGCAAATTTACTGGTTCCATCGGAACGGACCGGTTGATTGGTTTGATTCCCGGTTCCAGGACTAGTCGATCTGGTTCCCAAAAGGAATCTAGGAATAGGTCCTCTCGGTCCAATTCTTGATTCCTCTTAGAATCATACGAGAACTGATTAGTCCTAGTAGTTTTCATTAGCATTATCTCATTTTCTTTAAATGAACTTTGACATCAGTAACTTATATAACTGTACTTGTTGGCGTCGCAATTAATGAATGGATTTTGATTAGGCAAAGGTTTGGATACGGCCACTTTGATTGTGTATACACAGCTCATGTGGACTTCATCCACTCGGTTGCACAAATATGAGATTATCTCCCAATTTTAAGCAACAAGCTCAGTGAGGAAATTTAGAAAGTTGGTTACCCTTTTTCTCCAATTCCTTTTTTTCTATGCCCGAGAGTTGCCATAGGAAAATGCTGATATGACCGTCTCTCCGATGGTAAGCCACACTTTTTTTTTTATGAAAACTGGTAAACTTACCCAACCGGTTTCAATTTTTCATTCCATTTCCTTTTTTTATTACTTTTATGTTTCCTTATTGCAAGCTCAAATTGAGAAATAAAATCATTGAAAACAAATTGAAAATGGTTGATATATGAAGAAACAAATCAAAGTGATAGTATTCAAATAATAAGAAACAAATCAAAGTGATTATATTCAAACAATAAGAAATATATGAAGAGTTTAGTTGCAAGTTTTACATTAGTGGACATTATTCTCTGGCCAAAGAAAAAGATTACGTGGATATCGTTCCAAATTAAAAAAAAAAAAAAACTTCATAAACTAAAAAGAAAAATAAATATAATTATCTCATACAGTTTGAACTTCCAATTATTGTAAGATTTTGTAATTGAATAGGTCATAATAAGTTGCAAAGCCAATGTTTCAGGTATTTTTTCATCTTATAAATATAATGACATTAATGAATTTCTTTTTAGTAAGTGATAATATTTATTTACTTGTAATTATTTATATTTCAATATCTAACTTATTTTTTTCTCTTTTCATATTCAAAGAATACGCTTTTGTGGGCTCTCTTATGATTTGTTTCTTAATTTGAGTTTGCATTGAGGAAACTTAGAAGTAGAAAAAGGAAATATAGAGTAAAAATTGAAACCGGTTGGGAAGTTTACCTGTTTCCAAAAAAAAAAAAAAATTGTGGCTGACCATTGACCTTCAATTCCGTCATTCTATAGAGACGGTCATGCTAGCTGCTCCCTATAATCAGTATATTCCACATTAAATTTCCATTAAATAAGTTACTGATCTAATTGTTTTTCTCTCCTAAGTGTTTCTAACCAGTCAATACGCGCACGAGGTTGCTTGTGTGAAAAAAAGTTGAATTTGGAAAGATCGACCAAAACCAAGTGCGGATTTGACCTTGCTTGGGGAAAATTTCTTCCTGCTTTTCTCTCATGATTTGTTCTGGCACTCCTAATAATTGAAACATGACTGGGTAGTTCTTATTTCGATCTACGTTCTTTGCTTCAATCTTATCTATATTATTGGCTTCTTTACTGGTACGTGCGGTTCTTTTTTCTTGTAACGAGTTTTGTTATATCTCATCAATTCTTTTCCGCAAGTGAATGGTGTGATGAGTAAACTGTACAGAATTTGGTTTACCACTCTTCCATTTGATTGCCTCAGTTTTTTCTAAGCTTCCGGCTGCTTATTAGTTGGTGGTGATGATCTGCGAATTGGAGGACCTTTTGTCTGCAATTTATGCTTTGTTTAGCTTCCACTTTTGTGGTTTATTCTGCAAAAGCAGATTGGATCTTTGGTGCAGGCAGACTTGGTACGATAGATTGGATCATTCTCTTTTGGCATTTGTATTTGATTCTCGATTTGATGTTTCCTAGTTAGAGGGACAGGGCCGCTGTCCTGAATCCATCTCGCTAGAGACGGCTTTAGCAACAGTACCAACAGTCGTGTGACACCAACAGCGGTTGTCACAATGCCATCTCGAAATGTTTCAGGGACAGTTTTGGTGTCAACTGTTGCGCCTTTTTAGTAGTTGCCTATGCAGAAGAGGACTAATGGTCTTGATTTGTCGACGTGAGTAGTATTTTTCTCATTTAGCAGAATAAGGTTGGTAAGGTTATTGTTCGCATGGGAGAGGCTAAAATAGATGCGAGACAGAGAAGTTTTTGTTTAATGACATTATTGGTGCTGCTTTGAGCTCGTCTTGTTTAAGATGTGCGTGTGAATTTGGCGGGCGAATAAAAGGTGATACTGTCTTCCTCTTTATGTAAGAAGCTCATGTTCCCAAGCAGGTTCAACTTAAATTCACACTGAACAGACTGGGAAAATGGGTATGAACAAAAATGATTTTCTGTACAGAACCTTACTTGATGAATGCGAGTACTGCTCAAATAAATGGTGATCTCATCCTTGATATGCTAGTTCAATGTTGAAGAAGATGGCTTTTAACTTTTCCCTTGTTGAATTAAGCGATGTGCATCTGTTATGATATTGTACTGTCCTACTTCTTGTGGGAAAGTTCGCCACTGATTTTCTAAAAGGCAGTGCAGATATCTTGCAAATAAAGTGAGTTAGCCCGAGTTTGATGAATGTTCTTTGAGTAATGTTCGATTCATCACCTTAATAGAAAAGAGCTCACTGCATAGCTTTCAGGGACTCATGCCAGATCTGGTCTAACGCATGAAAGATGCTGGAGCGTAAATTATTGTCTCATTGTTTTTGTTAACACTGACTTGATACATAAGTCATTCAGCAAGCTGTTCACATTCAATTCTTTCGAAGAAGATCTTCCCTCGAGCAATGTCGTACCCGAAATTGTGATGTTGTTGAGCCAACACTCCAATTAGAGACAGGCCATTGAGACTCGATTGGCTCTCAGCCACCGCCATGCAAAAGAAACCCGGCTTTCTCTGGAAGAAGAAGCTCTTCGCGTCCATGTTCAGCTTGACCCCACCTTCAAAATGAAGTGCCACAGCCGGAAAATCACTCACCTCTCTCTCCGCGGTCCCTGCGTAACACAGCAACGCCGGGTTGTGCCCGTATATGACCCTCCTCAGGCCTCGCTTGTCGAGCAAGCTCTGGACTTCGTTCTGGAGAGGAACGTAGCCATCCGTCTGCAGCCAAGTCAGTACTGATCCCGTGTCGACTAATACTCCGCCTTCACCGGATGGACTTCGCTTGAACGATTGCGGGTCAATGTCTAACGTCTTCTCCCCGACGCTTATGCCCTGGAGGTTCACATAGTAGTGACCCTGAAATGTCTCGAGGGTCGTGGAATCGCCTTCCATTGTTGATCCCTCTCCGAGGATCAGTTGATTATGCGGATACTTGGGGTCGGTAACGTCGCCAATGCAGTAGGAAAATTTTGAACCTAATTGTACCACGAGAGACGGGTAAAGAGCGTATCCTAAGCCCAATATCCCGCTTTCCTGCCAATCCCTAGTGCTATTAACGTTTATGTGGCCGCACCCGAACACTCTAACCGGAACCACCAAACTTCCGTCGAAGCTCACTATATCGGAGGCGAGGTTACCGATGGCGCTTCCTCTGGCGTACGAATAATTGTAAGCGCATTCTTTGTAACGATCGCACTTGCCGAGAGAATGTTGACAATCGATCGAGTCGCAAGGCAAGTTGGAGTACGTCGATGATCTGGTGGGATCGAAGACTGGAGTGGATTGGTTGAAGCACTGTGTGCAAGGTATGCACTGTATCCAGAAGAGGAGGCTTCCGGTGTCGACATGCACGATTTGCGGTACTGGCGGCTTCCCGAAGAATACCTTGGCGAGGAACCCGACTTTCCGGTTGTCGGCAATGAGACCGGCATGGATCCCATTGCCTGGACCAGTAATTCTTGTGTGTAAGGAGCTAATGCGCTCCGCCGAGCCTTCGATGGCACGTTCAGCTACCTCGTAGGCAGAGATATTCGGGTCGTAATAGGGAGATAGAACAGAATCATGGTGGATGAGTCTAATGGCTAGTCGCGGAGGGTTCAGTGAGGCAGTATCGGAAGCAGCAGTAGTCGAGGATGATGGGACGAACTTGATGACGCATAAAAGAAGGAAGAGGAAGAGGCCGAGGCCAGGGCAGCAAGAGATTGTCGTTTTAAAGTTGGCCATTGACATAGGTTGAAAAGGCTTCGAAGGAACAACTTCCTTCCTGTGCTTATCTATTTATATAGCAGAGCTACCTTTGTCTCATGGGTGTGCCAAAAAAAAAAAAACTCTTTTATCTATTCATACTAAGAAGTGGTTTGAGACATTTAAACTCGATAAGCAATCAATCGCCCTTTTCATTTTCCTTAAATTGCTATGCCGTCAACTGCTTCATTTGTTTCTAGTACATCCAAGCATTATTAACTAGGCACCATAATCTAAAGGACCGAACAGAAAAGGCTAAAAATCATTTAATTAGTCTCACATTAATGTTCTTTGGAATGACGCGAGTCTTGGCAAATCCCTCTTCAAAGGCGAACTTCTCATGTGAACCCTCCTCCTTTTAAACTCAGCTTTTATTTCTCAGATTGAGAGCTTCATCATCTTTTTCCATGTTTAAGATGCATTTACTGCATAATAATTTCAAGAACCTTGACCATAATCCAGAAAGTAATAACAACGAAAACCGAAGTGTACCATATATGCGTTACGAGAATTAAGTCAACCATCGAAATCAAATGAGGTCATTGTGGTATATCTACCATACCAAATTGCCTCAACATGAAGTCATTAATTGGCTTCAAGACATACGTTCAGTCAAATGCCGACTCTAAAGTATAATGTCGGAGGCTCTTTTGATCTTTCTTGGCATGATCTTTAAAGAGTCGGTCCTAAGAGAAAGTTACTTCTCTCAAATCTCTTAGTTTCAACATGGATGGCCCGTCATTGCATCATTAAACTAACTGACCACCTCCCTATGCATTACACCAAAGGGAAATACAGTCTCTATGACCTCTGAATGGATCTCCGATGCTGGTTTATCTTGGGCCTTTACTTATGCATATTGAGGTCAAGTGGTATTATCCCCTGTTTTGTGAGGAAATTCATCTTTCGTAAGGGATAAAATGAACAGAATGAATAGATCCTATCCATATAAGTTGATTTTATTATATTGATTGATGTATTTACAGGTGCTACTCTAGAAGTTCACAGTCAATTCTCTGGAAGAAAATTTTCTTCCCTCCAATGTCATAGCCAATGTTACAACTCTGTTGAGCCATCACTCCAATCACACTCAACTCCTTGAGGTCAGAACTGGAAGGGCTCACAGCCATGCAGAATTCACCTGGTCCATTATCATGAAAAAGGCTCTCCACATCTAGTCCTAGATCGGGGCCAGCAGCGAAGTGAAGCGCGACCATGGGGAACCCGTGAGGTCATGGCTCATGTTTCCCCTGTAGCACAAGTCAGACGGGCTGTACGGGTTCTTGACCCGCCCAAAAGGCCCATTCAGCAGCCTCTCAACCTCATTGCTGAGAGGATCGAACGCATGCGACGTTAGGAGGATGATCGTGGTTCCGGAGTCGATGACTAACCAACCCACCAGTGCCAGACGGCGTCCTCCGGAACACTGCAGGGTCAATGTCGAGCATTTTCTCTCCGACGCTGATTCCTTCCAAAGTTAGGAAGTAGAGGTTATTGAAGACCTCCAATGGGTTTGGTCCCCTTCAATCACAGCATCATCGCCTAAAATCAGCTGGTTATGAGCATAGTGAGGGTCTTTGAAGCTGCCGATGCAGTAAGAGAATTTAGACCCCATCTTAGTAGCCAGGGACACATTCTCAGGGCCAGGCCCCATAATCCCACTAGGCTGGTCATTGTAACGATCATTGTCATGGCCACACCTGATGACCATGTTCGAGATCTTTGCTTCCCCCTCGTCGGATGTCTCGAACATGCGCGTCTCCGTGCCCAAGAGCCCCTTCACGTTGATTCCATCGAGGTAGTTGTTAGAGATTTTGCAATAGTTGGCTGGGTCACATTTGTCGCCCGAAGGCAAGTAGGTGCAGTAAGGAGAAGAAGTGCACGGTAAGTTCGCATAGGTGGAAGACTTGGAGGGATCGAAAAGCGGGCTAGCTTGCTCAAAGCATTTTGTGCAAGGCAGGCATTGGATCCAGAACAAGCCGCTTCCCAAGTCCATGGTCGTTAGTTGCTGCACAGGGGTAGGCCTATTGAGAGATTCGCCATAAACTGCGTCGCACCCTCTTCTGCAGCAATGCTGCCACGGACGCCCGTGGCTTTTGCTTCCAAGTAGGCCAAATGCGCCATAGAGCTTCTGACTGCACGAGTAGCCGGTCTGGACATGTTTGCATCAGTTGTGTAATAAGGGGAGAGAACAGAGTTCCGGTGAATAAGTTTCATGGCATACTGTTGGTGGCGGAGTCCTCTTTTGGCTGTTGGTCCAGCCGGTGCGGGGGTCAAGCAGAGGAAAAGCAAGAAAGATCGAAATCATGGTTATGATAAGAGAGAAATGGACGGCATGATGCTCATAATGTTGCCATCGAGTTTAAAGGAGAAGGTAGAGACAAGAGAGCTTCAACTGCTTGTATTAAATATTAAATTGAGTAATGAGCAAAGTGGTCAAACTTATACTGATCAAGAACCCTAAAGCTTTAAAATTTTGAAAGTGAAATTTAATTAGGGAGGATTGGCCATAATAAATATATACAGCTAAGGAAAGATGGCTTGACTAGAACTGGCAACCACTAAGGCACCATTAATCAACAACTTAGAAACGGAGAGAGGTCTTTAATCCTTCGTTGAATGCATTGGCAACACCTAAAACTTCCTGGTGAACACGCAGGCTTATCTTACCTTCACTTGAAACTACGAAATGTCCAAAACTGAATATGCAAATCTCTTCCTCTCCCTCGCCAAAGGCCACAGCTGGTTCATTGAGACCCCCAAGCACGGCAAGGGCATGCCTTGGCATCCGGCTGTTTTATTGCACAAATTATATGGCTCCCAAAGAGGATACTCCCAAAATTAGAGACGCTCCCTCTTGTGCACAAATTCAAAGGGATAAAAGAAACAAATGATAGCCGAACATTTATAGAAATGATCAGATCAAGGGGGTACAAAATTCTTAACCAAATCTTCTTTTTCTCTAGGCAGTCAAAAGGAATTCAGCGAATGTAAAATCATCCGTCACAAAATCATCATCTTACCTCCAAAAATACAAAAGAAGCGCGCTATGATTGAGTCATATGTAACATAATAGTCGCAACTTTTACAAAAGAACTAACTGCACCATCCCCACATTTTCTACATTTCAATCCTTTTTCTAAGCCCAAAGGATGGAGTAAAACAGAGATCAAGCCCCATATTGCCACCCAAATTCCAAAGGGAGCTCCAACAAATTGTTAGCCTCCCTTGAGAATGAACACGCCCTAAAAGGCACTTGAAGTCGCCATTGTGCTCGAGATATGGGGTCGGGCAACATAGGAGCCTTAATAATGCGGCAATTTACAACTGAGAACAAGAGAGGGTGAATGGGGTCGAAAGCAACTATATCGGTTCGACCAAAGAATATCAAGTCAAAAAATGTCCAGCTCAGAATGTCGTATAATTGGAGAAGAGATGCAACAGATTGTCCAAAGTTTCTGGGTAGAACTTCCTCGCAAACAAGTAACATGGCCTCTTCACCCCATTCCACAAGCAAGGTGTTACCTGCTCTTCATGCTGCAGAAATCCAAGCAACAAAATTTTCATTCAGGAGAAGTATGGATATTTTGAGATCATTAATCAAGCGGATGCAAACATTGCATACCTTATCGTCACTCGTTACATGTATGCTTACATCAATTGACTGCACAAATGACATAATAAGCACGGTCAAACTAATGACAGAAAAATGGGAACAGTAATTTACACATTATTTCATACAAAAACAGGAAAAGTCACAATTTTGCAGTTTCCTACTTCACAGAGTGATAGTTTTTTTTCTTTTTTTTGGAGTCTGATGATAATTAAAACTGAGTGAGGAACTCAATATCCCATCTTGTCTATGTAAAAAGTACCAACAATGGAAAATTGTCATGCATACCGTAATATTTTTCAGAAGCTCGTATGTGACATCTTGAGCCCTGTAGGATTTGGGGTGCCATTTTCTCTCAGACCAGTCAACATGCGTCACTGACCATGTTGCGATTCCACCAGGATCAACCATCTGAGAACACATGCAGGAAGAAACTTGTCAAATTGGAGATTGGTTAGATGACATCACAAACTGAGGTTATAAGACAGAGAAGGATCCTTACATTGAAAAAGGTTGGAATGTAATGTTCATCAGCAATGCAATTTTTACCGTCCAAACCTGGCTGTAGGTGTAAAGAATATCTAAATTAATACCTTGTTGTATCACAGAATGTTCGAGACTCATGGCTCTAATGATAGATATCTTAGAAGTGACTGGACAAAACAAATATGATGCAATGAACTGACAAGTCAATTGTCCAGAGAAATTTGGCCGAGAAATGTCCAAAATAAAAAAATGACGAACGAAGGAAACCGGAACAACACTCTTTGAAAGCAAAATATCTTAATGGCATACATGCAGGGGAAGTTTACAATAGGGGCATACGCAATGATCCACAAACCCAGTAATAACAAGATGATAAGCAGTAGGATTGAAAGCGACTGAATAAGAATGTTCACCTTACAATAGTCCCTGAATTTCGAGTAATACAGATAGTCAGCCGTGAGAATTAGGGCATGCTGCCGCTTCATCGTGAACCACTGCAGAGAACTCAGCAATTAATTCAAAATATGTGGCAGAAAAACTCTTGAGTTCAGAAGCCAAAATGCGGAGTTTAAGACCACAAAAACACATGGAAGCAAGACAAAAACAGACGACTTGGAAAGTCCTATAATAAGTTTAGATTTTGCAAGACTTTTACCATCTGAAAAAGCAATATAAATGAAAAAAAAAAAGAGAGAGACTTGTAAATTTGAAATAGCAGGCTTTATAATCTGCAGGTTCAAAGAACTGCGATGTCAGATAGTTATAAAGAAGGTACATGGTGCGCCAAAATAGCAAAGACCTATCTGTGCATGCATGGGCCAGTGTAGGAAAAGTTCACTTTCTAGAGAGACTACCCTTCTCATCTGGAAAATAAGTTTTGTCAGCTCAAAGAACAAAAGCAATGTAAAAGTTTAGGTCCCCTTCAAGTCTAGTCAAAGAAAGCAATTCTTCCCAATCTTGTCAAAATGAAAATTCATCAGTTGCATATAACTTCACTCTGGCAGCCATGTCAAAGCCATCAAATGGCCTTGGAGTCCCATTATAGCAATGTGCATAACATCTCACTCATTCTTGACATACCTGGGCACCTTTCCGGAAATCTTTCTTTTCGATTTCAGGCAACATGTGCTCTGAGTATCGGCCATTCCCATGTGGACCAGGATCAAAGAAGCTACACGGAAAAACGAAAATAGTTGAGAATGAGTCACCTTGGCAAAGTTCGAAGGAGTAGCTGGAAGGATGCATGCCTTCTCACTAAAAAAAATAAAAAAATAAAAAATAATAATGTTGCAACTAAAGAGGTGCAGCCACAATGTACAGAAAATAAGTAAGAACCACAATACAATACAAATAACAATATGTGCTTACCAGTCAATGTAGCTGATATTTGTGTGCATAAGATAATCATACACATAGTCAAACGTATGCAATGGCACACAGCTGCAGCAAGACAAGAATATAAATCAGAAGTTACAAGCAAGCTACTTCAAATTTTCTCATCCTAATAGATAGGAAAATTTTCAATTTTTTGCCCCATTACCTATCAGAGAGTAACAGAAAATGTTGGTTATCAAGATCTTTGAGAGCATTTGCCACTAATCGTCTCTCAGCATCAATCATGGAAATTTTTCCCCACACCACCTGCATAGGTAAATATACCATCAATTTCATAAAATTATCTTTTTATAGATAAAAGTGGACAACCATATGACAACAAGGGGGTACAAACCCATACAGAAAAGAGCTCAGATTGTGCTGTCGCATAATAGCAAAACTAGCATGTACAAATAAAATCGGTACAACTACAAGCAGCAAAAATTATGCTGTCACATAACAGCAAAGACTAGTGTGTAAAGAAGATTGCCTGTTTATACTTTTGACCTTAATCTCTGCCTAACTATTGACTATATTGTAATTGGAAAATGAGAAGCAGAAGTCCAAGGAGGACAAAAGAATATGAAGGCTGTAACTTGAAATCTATAGGCATCTAATTCATTTTTACAGTAAATTCATAGCCTTAAAGAATTGTTCCAGTCATGCATGAATCAAATGGTTCATGATCATACATGACAAACTCAGGCCACTAAACGGATTGGCTGGTTTCTGAATTTATCCAATTCAGACCCTGCCTATTACAGTCAACTTGAAAATGATTAATCAAGAATGCTATGAAGGATACTAAATAAGGGGCTGGAGAAAGGGGTCAGTAATTATTTCTTCCAATTAAAGCCATTCCAGGAAAATATGCATATAAGCTTCAAAACAGAGAAAAGGAATTACATGGCGAAATTTTGTACAGTAATAATTCCATGGATTTTGCTTAAAAAATAAGAAAGTTCAATAATACTTGCATTTAGAGAGCATTAACTCCAAAATGCACTAGGCAGATAGCCACCAAATTCTTCACCACAACCATTTCGCATGAGTTTCCAGGTTTGTAGATTCATAATTTTATTTGATAATAGAACCAATTGAAATAAGCAGGAAGAATAAATTCTTTCGGCAAATTAGCAAATCAAAAGACCAATTTTCTGAAAAGGAAGGGACGCCAACTAAAGCATCCATTTTGAGTAACATTTACTCTAGTTCAGGCAGCGCACTTGAAATAGCAATATACTACAAAGTTCATGACAAGTTTAGCGTAACAGCATCTATCAATTTGCAAAGAGAATATCCGTTAGCCATTATTCCCACATAAAGATTCATCAGCCATCCACTTCGCTCTTTTGGCAAATCAAGCTGGAGGCAGTATGAAAGCAAGAGCAGCCTATTTGAGCAAAAGTCTGCCCCAGTCAAATTCTTTCAAAAGCTAAATATCTGAGATCAGAGAAGGCTGTTCTTTCCTTTTTCTATTCCCCATTTATCTTTCTTTTGCATATAACTTAGCAGTTTTTGGCATTTATGAAAAACCTTGCACTCCACAAACAAAAGTTGCCTTTACCAAAACAACTTTCTTCATAAACAAAATATAATGCTTCAACCAAAAATGCAGAGATAGGGCACAAAAATAAATCGACATATTTTATTGGTTTGTGCCAAAGTGCAAACCTCTAAAATTTGAAAAATTGTCCAGTCAGATTCAACACATGATTATCAGAATACAGTTATGAACTTTCAAGAGCAGACTGATTTGGCTAAGTAAGTTACTAGACCTGGTCGCTCCTTATGTCTGCATTAATGAAGTAACGGCTCACATGGACAGGTTTTTCCTTTGATGCATGAACATAGACTGTGAATCTTCCTTCATGACCCTAGCAAAGAAGACAAAGATATTGTTAGTCGAGAAAGATAAAATTAAGCAGCAGTAGTTATTTGCCATTATTCAGGATAACAAACTAAAAGCCAAAATAATGTCATCTGAATTCCCAATATATTGTTCCTGGAATAAGTCTTATAAGGAAAGGCGGTACACAACCAATTTATTACATCACATGTAACCATATTTGCATAGCCTTTCTCAACAAACAGTTGATGGGCATATACACTTGACAGCTTTGTTTAGGACAATCATTTCCTCAAAGCCCATTTTCCTAGTATTCAGAAAACAAAGATACAACAAAAATATTCCAGGCTCAGTTATGATGATGCTATCAAGGCCGGATCTTCACGAGGACCCAAAAGACCCATTTACCCCATTCAACTGTCAGGTCATCACATATGCCAAAAGAAGATCGAAACGAATTGAGAGGTAAGCTTCTCCCTAAGTTTTTCTTTGGAACACACGGAATTTCTGCACTGAGACCATAAGCATAAAATATAGTGTATGCATCTGCTCAGCTGCTATTCTTTCTTCAACTACATTGATGTCTGCTCATACATAAGTGTAATATGCTTCACAAAAATTATGTGTATTAAGAATAACATCAGTCAGTAATCTCAAGTAATGTTCTGCAGTGAAAATTATCTCCTATATATCAGACTTTTCAAGAAGGGTAGAATAATGAGAACAAAGGAAGTTACTCTTTGATCAAACAATATCTGGGACAAGCATTAGATGGTCAAGAAATTTAGAAATATTCTTCCACAGATGGGACTTCAAAAGACTTCAGAATGCACAAACTAAACGCATACACTGAAACAAATGGCAATAATCGCTGCAGAAAGCATCATTACTTATTAATTCATAGTGTGCAAGCAGTGATTGTAAGAGCCACAAAAGAAAGACTCTTATCAATTTTTTTATGGTACAAAGGCTTGAGATGCCAGCAAGTGTAGGAAGAGAAATAGTAAATGTGGAATCTTACTTGGAAAAACTTATCCCACAACTTCTCGAAAGGTAGTGAACCAGGACTCAAGAACATAAACGCGATTTTAGGGTTCTTGGATTCATGGGGAGGCGTGTTCAATATGTCCTTAATCACAACACGAGATGCCATCTCGTCATCAGTATATTCCCTTGCAGGATCCGGTGGAAGCCAATCTGAAAGAGCCTTGCAACCTCTAGAAGAAAGCATATAGCAGGCACCACTGCCTCTGGGTGGATATACGTACGCGCAAATTAGGAACATACTGACCAAGCAAACCAACACTATAATCCACACTGGCTTCTTCAATGGAGGACGAGAGCGATGGCCCGCCAAAATCTGGACATCACCCATACCCAATCTCCAACCTTTTGTTGTCTTCATCAAGAAGACCGGATTAATGCCTCAAAGCCTTCCCATAAAATGTCCTATATCCTTGAACTCAAATTTCAATTATTACTAACTCCCCGTCCAATGGACGTCAACTTAATACCAGTGGAGCTCAATCCAAAAGATTTATCTGCAATGTTATACGACAATGAATCGATAATGAGGATGAGCTAATACAAAGATTGCAGCATACCTTGTGAATACTACTAATGCAATGAAAGAAGGCTGTACATCAAAAGCAGCATTCAAGATCAAGTAAACAAGAACTTCAACATGAGCACATTAAATTAATCGGTAAGTCCAGTGCTGTTAGCTCAGTGGGCAAGTAAACATGCATATTATATTCTCATCTAACAAGGCCAACGTTGGGCACCGATTGAAGCCAAGCACGCCCATTTTTTAAGATTACACACCTAAAAGGGGATGACAAGAAAAAGCTGTGTAAAATTTCTGCCTAGCCGATAGATCATTTTCGGGACTTTTCTAGCGGATACTTCAAGACTTCACAACGGGCAACCACATGATGTATCCATCAAATGATGCCTTTTCATCCCTTGAAGCCTCATCGAGGCCAACTAGACAATCATGCCGCATATCCTGTGTGACGTGAAATTCCACAAAATCGCAGAAATCTAAAGCATGGGCAACTGTTTAAGACATCAAGTTCCTTGATAGGCCCAACCACTAGAACCAACCAGGAAAGATTCAGAAAAAGAAAAAGAAAACAAGAAACCCCAAGGAACCGATGAGAGAAAATCCTGGAACAAAAGTCAAACCGAATCCCCGGGGCAATTTTCCAAACGGCTTTAAACTGCCCAGAAGCAAGGCTCTCTGCAATGGCGCACTTAGACACTCCACCATCTCACCAACACGGGAGCGAATTATTCACGCCCCAAGCATTGTCCTTTTCCATTGCCCAGAAACCAAGAAGGGAAAAAACATCACTCGCCCACATCAGACCCACCAAACAAAATGCCAAGATTCAACCAGCCCATTCCCCGCACGACCCCCCCACCCCACGAATCGATCGGGACAACAACAACAACAGCAAAGAGGGAAGAAGAAGAGAGAAACAATCACCTGATCGAATCTCGCGCGCAGCGCTCTCCCGAAAAAAAAACAGAGAGAGAAGAACCCCTCCCCACCCCGTCCTTCCTTCGGCCCCTCGATTGCCAAAGCCCCCGAATCCCGAAATCGGAAAGGATCTGAAGGGGAACCCGTTGGGTATTGACGTTCAAGATCTGGGGGCGCGACCAAGAATTGGACCAGCCAAGCGAGACAAACACAGAGAGAGAAAGAGAGAGAAAGAGAGAGAGAAGGGAGAAGAGAGAGTATTTAACTAATATGGCAAAATAAAAATCGCAGCTTTGGCTTCCCCCCACAACACAACCCCACCCCCGATTAATATATCGTCCGCCCCCTACCCCCCGAAGGGATTCCAGCGACGATGAATCGATGATGATGGCGGCTACGACGATTAATACGATTCCTTCCCGATTCCCTTCTTCTTCGAAAGCTCTCTGCCCTTTTTCTCTCGCTTTCTCTCTCCTCCCTAACTACTTCAAGAGAAATTAGAGAGAGAAGGGGAAGAGAGAGAGAGAGAGAGAGAGAGACAGCGTCCAAGGGAGCCGTCGTTTTTGTCTCGGCGTTTGCGATTTTCGCACGGAAGGGAAGGGGGGGGGCGCAACTTTGGAAAATTTCAGCCGGCGACGCAGTTAAGTAATAGCGTCCCCTCCCCTCCCCTCGCCCACGCGCGGCGGCGGCGCGTGGCGACGGATCGGAGCGCGACCGAGTCGGGTTGGCCAAAGGCTTGGGGGGGGGGCGGGGCGGGGGGGCGGGGCGCTTTCCCCGGTGACCTTGTTTTCGTCAACAGAAAAAAAACCATATTTTTATGATTTGTTTCTCTAGTTGACCGCGTCCCCCCAAAACCCCAGAAAAAAAAAAATTACTAAAAAAATATGTATGTGAAACGGCAGGCCGTTGGTTTTCTTTCCTTTTTCTCTCTCTCTCTTTTTTTTTTTTTAGGGAAATTTCCTAATTCTAATGTTCAACGCCTTGATCAAGGGTCATGATCTTGGTCTCTAACGAACCTTCCGTGTAAAATACCATCAGTTTGACCGGGCATAGATGATCACTTGCAATCCGAAAGAAAAGTAAAAACACCCTTTTTGGATCGCTTGGGGATGGAACAAGTGCTAAATGGTTGAACGTATAATCCAAGGAGTTGGACCAAATGAATAATAAAATAACAAGAAATTTGAGACGCCGCGCTCCCTTGAAATCTCAAATTCTATTTGTTACTGAACGTGGGGTTATGAAAATGTGATGTCATGTCTAACACATAGATGCCATACTTTGTGATAATGTTGAAATGATAAGTTCGACTAGTGCACGGAATTCTATTCAAAGTATGATCTATTTTGTTACAATGAAGAACTCTTTTCCAATTTTCATGGAAATGGCTTGTTTTGTTCTACTACGTATGACAATTAGAATGTTCGGCCCAAAAATTTAAACTTAGAAGTGAAGGAAGACCGTAGAATATAAAAAGCGTGTTGACTTTGTAAACAAATTGTCCCTCTCTCATGTGCAAGCTAAACTAGAAAATGACACGTGAAACTTTATGAATGAGGGGCCACACTCGCAAAATAAATTGGAAGCAGAATTAGTTTCAATACCATGTTAGTTTGTCCAACCCAAGTCTTAAGCTTATAGTTCGCGTAAATATGAGAGCATATGGTTCTCATATGCAAGTGACGTGGATTGATTGATAAACTTATTTTGCGAAGCAATGAAGCTTTGTAGTAAATGAAGTAATGAATCATTTCATTAATTGTATACATTATGAACTGATTCCTGCTCAGCGAAGAGAAAACCATGTAGAAAGTTTGTGTGCGTTAGTTTGTGTGCGTTATCTTTTAATTAAGAGGGCATAGCTTAGTCATGGTAAGATGATGCAGTAAATATGGATTAGTCGTAACAAGATTTGGTGCCCAACAGTTACAAAATTTGAGAAAACAAAGTTTAACTTAACCACAAGGAAAATGAATGCTATTGATTCAGCGTTCATGTAGATCCTCAGTCAAGTTGTTTTAATTTTATTTTTTAATGACATAGAACTCCGATAAATAAACCCCAATAACATACAATAATCCCCGCCGAGCTCATAGATAAGACGAAAGGTAGATCGAAGCCCAAGTAGGTGGTCCAAGGCAGTCCAAGGATTATTTGTATTTAGTGAATCGGGGAATTAAACTAGCATCGCATGTTTATATAATTTTAAACGACCCGTAAGCTTCCGATTGTTATCCTTTTGTAATGTTGAAGATACGCACAATGTTCTTTTGCTAGCTAATTACATATTATCTTTCGACATGCTCATGCTCATGCACATGTACTTTTTATTGGAGTTATCGATCGGGAACATAGCTCGAAGATGAAACAGCTGCACTTTGTCCATTCATTGTTTTTTTTTTTTTTTTTGTGCAAAGTCAAAACATAAGACTAGCTTTTTATTTGATTTTAAACATTTCGCAACATTCCATTGGTCTTCCGCATCCCATAAAGCAGTCCTCGATTATTATTCTTGCAGATTAGGAGCTTCTGATGTCTTATCTCGATCGTGCCAAAACGACAGAGTTACCTCTTTTACCCAAGGCCCATATTGGACGGAGCAAATTATGCATATTGTTTGGAAAACATATAATGGTTGCGCCTTATGTTTGTGGAGGGAGAAAGGGATGAGAGAATCGCGTTCTCAATACTTCTATGATTGAATTCTTGTCCAAGTTTCAATTGCATAATTTGCTAGGTATGATAAATTTATTTGCAAGTGGACATTTTAACTAGTTATTCCCGTTAGATATGTACAAATCAATTATTCCGTATAGTAATTTTAGTGCATCTAGTGTTAGTTTTGCAATTGATCAAGCTAGAAGCTTTTTTTATGAGTGATTTGAAGACCTACAAAAGCAAACGCCAAACGGTGACTTGAGAAAAAGATTAATATATATTGAAGAGAAATAAGAAGCTAAAGTTGATAAGTTAGATAGCCTCGCTTGAGTTGAATAGTTGTTTTACCCGAAAGTTACCTCTCATCTTGTCCTAGTAAGCACACCACAATGTAATTACCTCACTTTTTTGTACTTAAGTGTTCCCCGCTAGCTCATTTGAAGAGGTACTAATTCCAGTTTCTCCATCTCTAGCCTACTTAGTCACTATAATTTGGGAATTTATTGGGTAAAATGACTCTGTTGAACTAAAATACCTTTGTGTCTTAGAAAAATTGCACCTTTACCCATTTGGTTATGTTTGGTCGTCCGAATTTCTAATCGGGATAGGATATGAAATTTTGTGATTTTTTTATATCTTATCAATTGTTTGGTGAATCGAAATATTAAAGTCGGATATATTCACATCATATCATATACATTTTTTTTTTTATATAAACGGTATATCATTATAAATGAATCTAAATGTTCATAAACGGAGATGGTGAAAATCTCTCATAACATTATTTCTTAATTTATTTTTATTTTTTTTATTTTATTTTATTTTTCCTCTTTTTATATTATTTTCTTTATTATTTCTTTTTTCCCCTTTCATCATTCTTTAATAAAATTTTATCAAATAGTAAATTGTACCAACATACCTAAATGAATAATAAATTAAATATTTAATTTATAGATTGAATGTTTATTATAAAATAGAAATAAAGTTGAATATATAAATTAAAATAAGGTTAATTAAAAATAATTTTTTTATTTTTAATTTCTTAAATTAGAATTCAAATATTATTTATATTGAAATATAATTTCAATTTTGTTAATTTAATAAGTTTATTATTCGAGAAAAATAACTTTCCTATTATGGACGTTAAAAATCCTATCAACCTTTATCCCACCTCCCTCATGAGATAATTTTATCCTGCCTATATCCCTCTTATAAGTTATATCCAACTTTATCCTGTCATGAGTGAGTATCAAACGTAGGATAGGATAAATCATATTCTATTTCGAATTTTATCTCGACTGCCAAACGTAGCCTTTGTGTGTTAAGGGAATTAGTCACGGCTTGCTCTATCGCCGTTTGTGCTTCCCTCACCATTTGCTTGGCTTGCAAAGTGGGGCCCCCTTGTGCTCCCTCTCTCCTCTCCTTTACCAAGGGCGTCACCTAAGATTAGTAACGATAGTCTTTCTATTTCTTTGTGAATTCAGTGGGATCACATCCCCCATCATTGTTGCCTATAATGGAGGGGTGGCGGTTAACTAGCCGTCATAAAGAGTGTAGTGTGGTGATAGGGGGAACCATTGGGTTCGGATCAACCGAGAAACTACTCAAAACCGACTTTGGTTGGTTTGATTTTAGACCTATTCTGAGGTGAATCGTTTTGGTTGAAGAATTGTCTACCCTAGGCAAGGTCCCTAATCCAAGTTTTGAACTTAAAATTCTACTAGACAATCGGGCTAAGCCAATTCAAAATCAGTTCACTCAAGTGAAAAACCATCTTTTGAGGATTGAATATACTCTCTTGACCACTAAGCTGAGACCATGGCTTGGTTGCAAAGTGGAGATAATGCATAATTAACTAGTAACATACTAAACAAGCCTGATTTCAAGTAGAACCGAGAATTGACCTAGAATTGGCCAGTTCGATTGTAGGTTGTTTCTAGACCTAGCCGGTTTGGTTTCTAGTTTCAATTTGTCGAAATCATGATTTAAAGGTTTGGTTCCAAGTTTTGGCTTTGAAATCAATCACCTATAATGTGGGGGTTACTACTGTAGATGGAAAGTTGGGGGGAGGGGGGAAATAGGAATGAGATAAGAGGGAAAAAAGGAAAAAGGAAAGGAAAGAAGATACCCAACCTAAGCCGTCCAATTAGCTTATGGAAAAAATATTAGCTTATTGCTAATTGCTAATTTATTCAAATCTTAGGGGTAACTCTACTTACCTTTAGAAGATGCTAACCTGGGGTGGAGGCAGACTTCGTGAGCCGAGCGACGATAATGGGAGGCAAAGGAAAATGGGGTGTGATCGCGTGGCGGCGACGGAGTATTTTTGGTACTTGATGTAAATTCCCTTAAGATATAGGTACTCTAGTCTAAGAGAGTAAAATTATTTTCTATCTTTAGGGGATCTCAGTCCATTTATATGTAAAGTGTATTTTCATTCCTCGCCCATGTGCAGCATCCTTAATTTTTAATGCACGACTAACAGAAATACATACATATATATATAACATACAATGGTGATTAAATATTTAGGTAAGCCTATGATAGATTTTCTATTTGACTTTAGACATCTTGTTTTGAAAAATTACGTGAGAAACCTTTCCAAATATGTACATATAAATATACATAATGATATATGATCAGTTGTTCAAATTTACGAGGGGAAAGTAACTTCTGCTTAGTTTTCAAAAATTGGCTTTCAAAAAATTTAATAATATTTCAAACGTTTAATAATATTTCTTGTTCTGAGTGAGAGAGAGAGAGAGGGGGGAGAAAATTAAATATTAACTCGAACAAGGACGACAGAGCCTCTATGCTTCGTTGACTTTGACTTGCGCGTGCAATTACTATAGTGGACACGACAGAAGGGTCGCCTCTCTTAGGAGGCAATGGAAGGACAAAATCGTCATTTCAGAAAAAGAAAATGACGTGGCCGTAGTGGCTTCTCTTTCATTTGGGGCCGTCTGATCCCCCCCCCCATCAAGCTGGGAACGCGCGTGGAGTCAACAAAAAAGAGGACAAAAGGAAAATTTCAAGAAGGTATCGGCCATCGAGAGAATTTCATGGGAATTAATAAAGTATTTAAGAGATGCTTTTGTTTTCTTATTAAGTTTCCGGTTGTAGTAATTGCAATATGAAATTTATTTAAGCGTCCTGAATTCTAGAATGCCTGGGCATTGACTTCACCTTCATTTTATGATTTTTTTTTTTTGCGTTTCTAGAGATGTGGAAATGTTTTTTTTTTTATTAGTGTTAGCTAGAAAGCGAAAAGGATGACTGGAAAAATAGAAGATGTCCTCGAATGCTCCTAAGTCAACATGTCTTTATAAAGTTTGGACGTTCCGATGGAATATCGAATTCGCTTTTCAATTCGTATGCTATGTAGGCTTGCCACAGGGGATTATATGTACAGGAGAGGATAGAATAATCATATGATAACTGGGAAAGCCGAATGATTGAAGTTCAATTAAATTTGAAAAAGTATCCGAAAGAGAATACTATTTTTGTTAGAATTCGGCAATCATAAGAAAATAAAAAATAAAAGTAAGAAAGAGAATTTGAGATACAAAATTTTATCTTGATTCATTGAACCATCCTGTCGATGGAAAGTATGAACCACACACTAACAATTTTTTTTTTTATTAACCATCGACATGGGTGTAGAGATCTAGCTATTGGAGGTTCATGAAATTTCTTGTAAGTCTCATGAATTGGCTAAGTTCAAGCCTTCTTGCATACAGTCTTATGTTGAAAATCTCTGAACGCCCACACCAACCGCACAAACCCTAAGAGTTATCACTAATTATCCATTATCATCACTCGAAATACATATTTATTCAATTAAAACGATGTACTAAAGATGAGATTAATCTACATCAACGCTTAAAATGTACACATGGAAGAAAAAAGCAATGATGCATACTTTTAATGGTGAAGATCCTTCATATCTTGCAGTTGATTATATAGTTTCAATGGAGAGAAAAAATAGTGTAAGTATACCCACAATATGGGTTACTTTCTCTTTTGGTTTGATTAATCAGATGATTTTTTGAACTTAGGTATACGTTTGATCATTTGTTTCTACAATGCGCTCACCAATCAAATCCATCCCACAACTGCGTTGAAAGTCTTATATGTCTTTGAAAGATGATTTTCTCGACAATGGATCGCAAAATCACCTAATTCTTGGCATTTCACCGAACAATATGGACATGGCTTCGTTTTCCCACCTTCCTTGTTCGCGTACTGTCGTGCGTTGCCCTTCCTGTCTTTCTCGGTTGCCCCTTCTCTGAGGTTGCCCTTTGGCTTTCACTGATCTCATCAAGCAAAGGGGTTGGCTAAGGGAGACAGAACAGATACGTATCTGGTCATGAATGTCGATGTCAAGATTAGGGCATCGTGGAGTGGGGGGTCCCACCTGCATGCATGGCCCCATGTTTCCAGGTGGACGAAGTGAGCTGGTGCCATGAACATAGACATCCATGTGCTTAGAGCCCATTATATTATTTCTTACCTCTTTCACCTTATTCTCTATTTAGTCCCCTTAATAATTGATGATATAGAATCGAATTCTGCTTCCATTTTTCCAGACATATGCCCACTTGCAGCCATGCATCTATTATTATTTTTTAATAATAATTCAGTAAACCCGCATACATGCATTGGCAAGACACTTATGTAATATGTTCCCATAATCAAGATTATTGTTGGCAGATTATGCATAATTAGAAATTTCGTATGGCCAAGAAGTTATCGACGAAGAGGTAGGAACAAGTGTATAATAAGTATCGGCGTGATTTACTTCATCATCGTTGTCGTCATCATCATCTTGAGTGGCATGATGGAATAAATTTGAGGGGAAAAAGAAGAAAATTATGTGCCATGATAAAAGGATCAAAGCAGAACGTGAGTTGGTTCCACGCCCTCATGCGAAGCCATGTGCTTTCTCTGGTTTGAGGAAGGTTGCAGGCCCATATGAAACCCTAATTACTGGTAATTATATATCTTGATAGCTATTTTAAGACTATTATAATCCGCAGCCAGCTTTGACGTATATAGCATTGGCACTGACATACGCGGATGAGATACCCAAGTCCTCTTCACTTCCATATTGGCCTCCACCATGCCAGATCACCAAGACAATAAGATATGACAGATAAGGCATAGGTGCATCTTGACAATTTGAGTTATAGCAATATTTAAATAGCTCTGTTAATTTATTACTCCTGACACAGCTTAATTTGCAAAGAGGAGAGACTAGCTAGGATCTCCATGTGTTTATTGGCCCATTTCTTTCCTTGGATTGTCTTGATGGACTACACAGCATTGAGGCTTGATCCGATGTTTGAAAAAGCCCATCAGACCCCTGATCGAAGCACACACATACACGGGCAGAGCATTTTATGAAGAAACACACCCATTCACAATAATCAATTGGCTCGTTTTACATTTGAGAAAACAAAGCACTGTAAATGCAGAAATTCAATCAATCGCCACTGGTTTTTTTTTTTTTTTTTTTTGGGTGGGGGGGAGATTAATATATTAGTTGAAAGCATGAAAGTCCCCAGAATTTAAGTCGCCGAAGTATTAGAGACAATATAGTCAAAGTATGGTGCAATTCCTCCTAATTATATCAGAGAGAGAGAGAGAGAGAGAGAGAGAGAGAGAGAGAGAGAGAGAGAGAGAGAGAGAGACAATATAGTCAAAGTATGGTGCAATTCCTCCTAATTATATCATACATACAATATCGCGAAGAAAGAGAGAGAGAGAGAGATGTTAGCGATTTCTGACCAATTTTTACTTAGAGGACTAAATTGATAAATTATCTAAATGTTTATAAATTAGCCAAACTAAACAATTTATTATATATATTTTTGTAATTTTCCAATAATCCACCTTTTAGATTACTTATATATCCCATCTAAAATGAAACCTATTCTAACATGGCATACAACTCTAATTGAGTGAACCTAACATGAAATCTAAATGACATGCAAATTATGATATGAAACTAATGATGTGGCATGACAATGACGTGCATGTAGACATGGCAATGACATAGCGATCATGATGACATGACACGATGAAATAATTGTTACGGCTAGATTTATAACCTATAGGCGAGTGAATAGGTGATTTTGTGGAAATGAAAGAATTTAAACAAATATTGCAGCGAGATAACTTCTAATGAATGTGTCAGATCTTATTGGTGTACAATTTTATCACAACAAATAAAAAGGAGTAAATGATTGAAAATTACACACAAAAGTTTATAGTAGTTTGGCATTTGCAAACCTATGCTCACTCTCTCGTGCTGTACATGTAGAGAGAGAGAGAGAGAGAGAGAGAGAGAGAGAGCCATGTTAGCAATTTCCGACTAATTTTGAGTTAGATGACTAAATTGATTAATTGTCAAAATATTTATAAATTAGCCAAACTAAACAGTTTTATTATTATTATTATTATTATTATTATTATTATTATTATTATTATTATTATTATTATTATTATTATTATTATTATTATTATTATTATTATTATTATTAATTTTGTAATTTTCTAGTAATTCACCTTTTAGATTATTTATATATCCCATCTAAAATGAAACCTATTCTAATATGGCATACAACTCTAATTAAGTGAACCTAACATGAAATCTAAATGACATGCAAATTATGATATGAAACTAATGATGTGGCATGACAATGACGTGCATGTAGACATGGCAATGACATAGCAATCATGATGACATGACACGATGAAATAACTATTATGGCTAAATTTATAACCTATAGGGGAGTGAATAAGTGATTGTGCAGAAATGAAAGAATTTAAACAAATATTGTAGCGAGATAACTTCGATGAAGGGGTCAAATCTTACTGGTGTACAATTTTATCATAATAAATAAAAAATGAGCAAATGATAGAAAATTACACACAAAAGTTTATAGTAGTTCCGTTTTTGCAAGCCTACATCCATTCTCCCATGTTGTAACCTATTGGCTGGAATCCATTAATAGAAATTGATTAGAGATTTGAATATCTGAACTTTGAACACTCAACCTCGTGTGCATAACTCCTCCTACACTATTAACCTCTAAATGGTTCCACAATGATGCTCATAGAGACGAAAGTATAAGATCATAAAACACTATTTAGATTTTGGAATTAAAAGCTTCAGTTCTCGTGAATGCAAATTCTTTTTCCTTCAGCTTCGAAACCTCCTCTTATACCCCTCCTAGTCCAAGCGGACCGCTGGACATATTTTCAAAAGGATTATCTAGCCAATCTACCCATTGACTTGAATCTTGTCGAGAAGATTTGATTACTTTAGGATCACCGAGTTTGATTACACTAGTTTGGGTTTCTATAAGTTGATTGCTTCAAGTTAAAATGTATGTTTCATCTCAAATACGTTGTTATATGAAAGTTGAATCTTTGATAGATATTGGGAAGACTTTCCTTTCGGAACTCCCTATAAATATGGTAGAATCCAACCAATCGTCACTAACCGTTGCATGAATATTTTGACTCATTCCTAGCCGTTTGTCAGGATATGTAAGAAAGGAAAATAAACTATGATTCTGATTCTGATTAACATCGTCTGACCATGTTCCATCAGACTTTTCACTACACATGGATACCAAGTCATATTTTGGAAAGCTTTTTTGATTCTTTTAAAGAGGAAATTATTTTTCTAAATTTAAGCTTTATTAACAAAATATTTTCCTTTGGCTCATTTTCCTAAACAAATCAAGTGACTCATTTTTCTAAACAAACCAAACAGCTGAAATGTTTTTAGTCATATATCACCAAATAAATGAAGACCGCTCATTTTTCTGAAAAATGATTTGTTGAGAAGAATTTGTTTTCTCCCATATGAACGCATGCGCAGTGAGCGAATGCTAGACTTTCCCTCCGGTTTGTTCTCTTCTTATTCCCTTAGATACCCACGCTTGAGCCTCCTTGGTCTTACGACCTTTTCCTTTTGAAACTTTCTCTTCGAGCTTAGACTGCTCACCGCTTGGACTCTCGGTTAAAATTCCCACCAGGCAGTCTCCCGCGCAATGCTTGACCGAGATGAATGAACCGCCAGGGCGTTCTCCGCGAGACAAGGCGGGAATGTGCATATCGCCGGGCCGGAAGTCGTCAAAACCTGCAAGAGAGAAAAGCTAAACATGGCCGCTTGGAGCGTCCAAGATTCGTCGGATCGTGTGGTGTGGCGGCAAGATGGGACCAATCGTGCAGAGGCCGTGAGGGGCGACGTGGTGTGGCTCACGGTGATGCTGCTTGTGCCCGATGCGACGGTTGCAAGGCAGTGCTGGGCGTGACGAAGCTGAGGACGACAGGCCGGGATGGTGAACTGGACTGGGGGCATTGGGACCGCGGCAAGGTGTGGCCGCGGAACCTGCAAATATTGCCTGGATAGCTGGGGCTCGCTGGGGCACTCATGTTTCCCCGCTCTCAACTCTTTTTTCTTTTCTTGCCCACTTTGTGTATATTGTGGTCCTATTGGTTGGCCGAAATTGCCATTTCTCGTGGGCTCATTCCAATCCATTTAAATTCAGAATCATTTGGTATGATCTGATTAAAATGTAATGAATTTATCTATGTGCTGAATGCTTCTGAAAATTATATGCAAATCAATTAATGGTTTTGTTCATTGGCGGGGTAGGTTCCTAATATTTTATGCAACGAACAATTAAATAAATTACCAAAAGTTAGGTGTCAGATGTGACAATTAAAAAAAAATGAAATTAGAGATAAAAAGGAAACGGACTTTCTCAATTTTCTCACTGAGTTAGTTGCTTAAATTATAAATACAAAAGATCTTCTACTAGTTATTTAGGGAGATAATCTTTATTTGTGCAACCAAGAAAGTAAATCCAGGTGCATATATCTCACACGATGAGCTGTATATCCGCAATTAATGTGGCCATATCCAGAATTTCGCCACAAACAAAATCCATGCATCAATTGCAACACCAAGAAGTACAATTATATAAGAGAAGGACACCAAAACTCATTCAAAGAATATTGGATTATGCTAATGGCTACTACAATAACTCGTCTTATTTCTTTTTCCTTATAATCTACATTATCATATTCATTTCGTCGTACCCGGCTAATGTCGATTCATCCAAGCCCACCACTATCAAACCTCGGAAATTGGCCATCAAGCTCATCCACTATGATTCTATTCATTCTCTATATTACAACCCAAACACCACCGTTTCTGAGCGACCCGAATGTGTCATTAATGGTTCGCTTGCCCGCATCCGTTACTTAAGCAAAATAATCCCTGCTCCAAATTCTGTTGATGCTAGTTCCACTCTCGTCCCAGCTGTTAAGGCAAATGGGTTCCTCGCCAATATATCCATTGGTACACCGCCGACCTCGCAACTCGTGTAGATCTACACCGGAAGCGACCTACTTTGGTTTCAATGCCTACCCTGCACTACTTGCTTCAAACAATCTCCTCCTTTTAATCTCACTAAATTGTCAACTTACTCCAATATTCGTTGCATGTCCATCACTTGTATAAAATCTGGTAACAAGTGCGATCCTAATAATGAGTATTGCATCTATGAGAAGACGTATCTTGACAGAGACTCCACAAACGGTGACCTCACCTCCGAACAAGCGACCTTTGAGACATCCGATGAGGGCACGGTAAAAGTGCCGATTGAGGTGCTCAGATGAGGGCACGTAAATAAGTACCATGCGGACGGGCAAGAAAGCGGGATATAAGGAGCAGGTTATGGTGAAGTTACTTTCCCAAGTTTGGTTAAACAATTCGGCTCCAAATTTTCCTACTGCATCGGCCCCAAGTATCAATACAATCAACTCAGTTTGGGAAACGGGGTAATCATGGAAGGCGATTCTACGACCCTAGAGATTTACAAGGGTTCCTCCCTTTTGGACCTCCAATATATAAGTGTTAGAGAGAAGATGAAAGTGCTAGTATGAACACCTAGAGGGGGGGTGAATAAGTGTCAAAACAGATTCTACAAAATGTAGTGAAGATTTTTACTTTTAACCTGAGTCTGAATAACAACAGACTTTTGAAACTGAATTCAAAGAGTAGTAGACTTTAAGAAAGATCAAACTTTAGCAGTTAAACATAAATACGAACAATATAAAGAGATTCAGGGAAGAGAATAAGAACACAAGGTTTATAGTGGTTTGGCTTAATCCAAGCCTACGTCCACTCTTCCATGCTGACAGCCTACCGGCTGGATTTCACTATGCATCAAAAGAAACGTTACAATCCCACGTCCTCGATTCCACAGTGTAGAGACTCTTCTACACTTCCTCGAGGTCTTACAAAATTCTCTATTTTGAGTACAATGTATGCTTAACAAATGAATTAACAAAGAGTATGGAATTTCAGACTTTGGAATTTTTCTATCGCGCACACACTTGAACAATTATAGCGTTTTCCTTTTATACTCCTCCATGCCTACATAACGGTTGACACTTTCCAAAGGAGTTCGTCCAATCTTCCCGTTGGACCAAATCAATTAGGGAGATCTCTTGTTATTTAAGGAATATGAAGATAGCCCACCAATTTTGTTCGCCCATACAATTAGGATCTAGGTTTTCATAAGTAGAACCTTCCAAGTATGCTTCACCAATCAACGGATCTTATTTAATCGATTTATTTGTTATATGAATAATAGATCTATATGTGCCTTCTCCAACCGTGAGATAATCTTCGATCAAACGAATCAAATCCTTAAAGATAATTGTCGTATCTGAACAAGACTTCTTTAATGATCTAGAAATTGTCAACGAGGGCAGACTTTAAATCTTAAGTCTAGCGATTTTCAGTCTGGAAGTCTTCAGACTTTGATAGATGAGTTTGAAAGTTTTTAGACTTGGAAACGTTTTGTCAGCTTCAAAATATAGAAGAAAGATTTCACCAACAGAAGAATCCACAGATTGACCCCATGGTATTCAAAAGAGGGCTTAATGGTCAAGTAGGAGTGGTTATAGACTCGGGAACCATGTTGACGTTCCTAAAGGAAAAGGGGTACATTTTGTTGCAAAACGAGATCGAGAGTTTGATGGCGGGAAAGTTGAACAGGGTGATTTATCCACAGTTCATGTGCTATGTAGGGTGCATGGAGAGAGATTTGATGGGATTCTTGGTTGTCACCTTGCAATTTGCGGGCGGTGTGCAAATTAGCTTAGACATCAACAACATGTTTTTCCAGTTAATAGCAGGTGTCTTTTCATGGCCATCGTTAAGTTGCCACCTGATATATGTTGGAGACAACTCCTTAACTGTATCTAGTCTAAAGACTTCTAGACTTTAGTGTCAAAGTCTGAAGACCGCCAGATTTTAGGTTCAAAGTCTGCCCACACTGATAGTTTCCAGACTGAAGAATGAAGACTTATCCAGATGCAAGATTATTTTTATTTCTTCAAGGATTCGATTCGTATGATTTATGGATGACTTTATAGTTGGATTTAGCACATACATGATTGATTATTCTTAATGGAATCAATTCCGATATTCAAATCTTTTGGAAGGCGAGTAAACTTGGAAGGTTCTACTTATGGAAACCAAGATCCTGATTGCATGGGCGAACATGATGGATACACTTTCATCACAAATCATCAAACGACTCGAGATCTCCTTGATCGATTTTGTCCAATGGGTAGATTGGAAGAATTCCTTTGAAAAGTGCCAACGGTTGAGAAGGCATGAAGGAATATTTAAGGCGGACTCTCCAGTTGTTTGATAGGGTGCGTGAAAGAAAAATTTCAAAGTTTGAAACTTCCGAGTTCCTTGTTATTTCATTCACTAAGCTCAAAGTTGCATACAAAAGAGAGAAACTCATAGTGAGACTTTGTGAGAGACCAGTAGAGACTCTTCAGTGAGAAGTCGAGATCACCAAGTTGTAAAATCTCTTTTGATTCTTAGTGGAATCCAGCCAGTGGACTGTCAGCGTGGGAGAGTGGATGTAGGTTTGATCTAAGTCGAACCACTATAAACCTTGTGTTCTTATTTTCTTCTCTAAACTCTTTAATTTTGATTCGTAGCTTTGATTAATCATTTAAGTTTAAATTCCTTTATTTTGTTTAAAGTTTTATTTAATTGTTAAAGTCTGAATTCATTTGTGATTTTCTAAAGGCAAATTATTTCTACTAAACTTTGTGAAGATTTTTGTTCACACCTATTCACCCCACTCTAGATGTTCAACTAGCCCTTTCAATATGAAGGGCATGTCATTTATTGGAGTGCTGGCACAACAATACCACAACATAGGGTACGGCATCGGATAGAGTAAAATTTTCTTTCAAAGGATCGACTGTGATGCTCTCCAATCACTTGTATGATTACATGTGATTAAAAAGTATCCATCGATATAGTATTGATGAATTTGGTATTTTCTTGAGTTAATATAAGAGGGGATATGAATGACTATTTTGTGAAAGGTGTAGTTACTTTTAAGAGCTATTTCTTCAAAGAAGATATTTTAGAGACGCGAAGGAGTTTAATGTCTTCGCCGGCTTCATTTGTCCATTTCTACAACATAAGCTGTAGTTGATTTTGTTTGTCCTCATTAGAAGCAAATCCGGTAATTGCTCACTCCAACGTTCATTTATGAAGGTCTCAGTTCATTACATATTTTCAATTTTACATGAGACAAGCTTGAATTCGACTATTGTTGAACTTGGTCGAGAAACATCTAAATGAAATTTGATCCATCTTGATGGACCTTAACACTTGTATGCTTTGGATTTGGCCGACAAGCATTTATAGTTGATATGTTTATGTTGAGATTTGAGGAAAATAAGGCTAGATTTATGAACGAAATTCATTGATTGACTCACTAGTTGATAAATGTATATGCATCTTTAGAAGAAAAACATTTATGAGTGCAATGGATAGGGAATAGTGAAATGTGTGATAGTTGATTGCACGTTCATGGTGATGATTTAAGTAATGTAGAAGCCTGTTGTCTTGATATGGTTTTTTTTTAAGCGCTGAATCGTTCTTTGTTTTTTGAACGTGATACGGTACTGCTGGTGCAAACAATAATTTGCTCATGCTTGGTGAGGACCCAACTTCTGACCATGATCCTCTTCGGCCTTGTGCTACTTGAATATTAGTAGTAAATCAAGAGAAATATTCCATTTATTTTTTTCTTTGAAACCTATGGGGTTCACTCAGGTTGCATTTAGTCGTTTGGATTTTTAGCCAAGATAGGAATGATAGGATATAATATGAAATTCATGAATCTTGCTATATCTTATTCATTGTTTGGTGAATTGCAGTTCTAAAACTGGATATTGTCACATTCTATGGTGCCCATTGTTTGGTATGAATAGCATATTAATGAAAATGAACCTAAAAATTGTCAAATGGAGATGGTAAGAATCTTTCATGTTGCCTACTTCATCTTTATTTTTTATTTATTTATTATTTTCCCTCTCTTTTTGTATTTCTTTTTCTGTATTTCCTTTTCCCCATCCATCATTCTCTAATAAAATTTTATTATATAGTAAATTATACTGATATACCTACAATACTAAATTACCTAAATTCTGTAATAGATATAGATACTAAATATGTATTTATTAAATTTTTATATAAAGATAGAAAGAAATTTGAATATATAAATAAAAATAGGAACAAATGAATATGAGATTGTTGTTATTTTTATTTTTTATATTAGAATTCAAATACCATTCATATTCAAGTTTAATTAATTTAGGAATTTTGTTTCTTGAGAAAAATAATTTGTATGTTATGAATATTAAAAATCCTTTTCATCTTTATCTTATCCCCCTCATGGGATAATTTTGATTCAGATTATATCTTTCTTATATTCGACTTTATCCTGTCTTGAGCAAGACCCTAATACAGGATAAGATAAATTTTATCGTATCCTAAATTTTATCTTCACTACCAAACGTAGTCTTAAGATTTTAGACTCAGGTTGCTCGTAAGAAACTCTACACCAAAGTGAGTGATTAGTTTATAGCACTATAAGTTCTTGACATTTGGAGTTTAATATGAGGAAATTCACTTGCATGAGATATATGATATTATTGCATGGCTTCTCACTTTTTGGATACCGTTCATGGTTACGAATTGGAGAAGCTTGGAGACTTTTGTTAGCTTCCCTTAGGATTACATCAATTTTAGACTTTAAACTCTAGATTAGGTTTGGTCATAGACTTAGAACAATTATTTTGAATAAAAATGATAATCTTAGGTTTTACTTTAGGTTGAAGTAGATTAGTCTCTTCATAAAAGATTGGATTTGATTTAGCTCATGGGGATGCTGTCTAAGACTTTATAGTAAGGCCATGTAATATTCTTTGCCTAATGTCATATCCGGTTACTTTCATCGCTTTATTTCTTATTTACCTTTTATTACCGCCTTTTATTTTGCCCAATGTAATATTCTTTTATTACCGCCTTTGATATGCTTGTTTTGATACCTTTATGTTGATTCCTTGATTGTCATTTGTTTACTTCATTTCACCTAGTTGGATGGTCATCACTCACATTGGATCATAATAAACATAAAAACATCACATGGACATTTAGAGGATGAGAACTTTAGGACTCATAATTGTATAAATGACTGTGTGTAGGTATCAAAATGGCTTTAATTGAAAAATCTAATGTAATCAAGTTTCCGTACTTAGATCTTTGGTTGCGCAAGGAGTCAAATATACTTTCATATCTCACTTGGCTCCTAACCAGCTCTAATAGGTTAGTGGTGAATCATTTATACGATAATTTTCATAGGTTAATCAATTAAAATAAATATTCCTAAATATTACATGAGATAAATGATTGGGAGAACCTACTTCGATTGATAACCATTGGTTAGTGGTAAAATGATCATTTATCTTTACAATGTCACGGGTTTGATTTATGTTGTGAGATAACTTTTGAACAACTCATACTATGTTGTCTAATTGTGATATACCTTGTACGTAAAAATGTCCCAATTGTAGTACTTTGATGATGCTTGAATCTTGTTGATCTCAAACTTTCATGGTTTAGTTGATGTGGAGTAGTTATGTCTCAAATTGTAGAGAATGTGGAACCTTTGTGGTAAATTGTTGGTTGAAAAATAATCTTTTTCCCAAGTATCTTGTTTGTATCAATAATTTTATGAAATCATCAACATTTTTTTCATAGTTTACAAATCATCAATTTTCGTACAAACTTTGCACATTTTATAATAATAATTTAAAATGGCTTTAAATTTACTAACTCCTATATGCAATTACGAACCTAAATTAAATTAACTTACCAACTTTTGTCAGATTTAAAACGTGATACTAACTCCTATATGATACCTGTAATGATATTCATGGCCCTTTTTCAAGGAGAATGTTATGTAACCTTGCGATGGTTGTTGTCCTATGACTTGAGAGTATAGCATAAAGTTTGGGATAACGTATATTTGAGTTCAATCTAATCTAATTAAGAAGTGCTCAATAAGGGACCTTGGTGCATAAATGTTCCAAAATGGTTTAAGTCTATGACTATCATCCATCAAAAACTGTTCATTTATGCTCACCTCATTAACTGGGCTTGGCCTAGTAATCTTTATCAAGTTTAATTAAATAGTGGATTTTATCGAATACTTTGCTCTAATTTGGAATATTAATATAGGAATAAATTGCTGCAAGCATCCTAAACAACTTGTGAACTGGATTACTAGCAAATGAGCACTATCCAATCTTTAACACCTTAATCTTGATGTGGCTTAGTTTTTACCTAAGTCCGCATTGGATTGTGAATATTTGTTCAAACATGAAGGTGCAAATGTGCATACCTTTATGGAAGGAGAAAGGGATGCGAGATTCGCATTATTAATATCGCTATGATTTAATTCTTATCCAGTTTTAATTGTATATTATGCTATAAATGAAAAAGCAACGGGCGTACCAACGACGTGTGGTTAGTGTGCCACAATTGAGTGGCCAGTGAGCCATTGCCACTCTCACAGCCACTGACTAAGTTATGGTAGAAAATATGAAAAGAAAATAACAAAAATCTTTTAAAATTTAGAAAAATGTTGAGTAAAGAAACCAGCCTTACAGGATTTGGGGTATCATTTTTCTTCGGACTAATCAATATGTGTCACTGACTATGTTGAGATTCCTCCAAGATCTACCATCTAAGAATACATGTAAGAAAAAAACTTGTCAAGTTGGAGATTGATGAGATGCTATCACAAATCAAGGTTGTAACACGGAGAAAGATCATTACGTTGAAAATGGTTGGAATGTAATGTCCATCAAGAATGCAATTTTTATCATCCAAACTTTGCTGTATGTGTAAAGAATATCTAAATTAACACCTTGCCATATCATAGAATATTCAAGAATCATGGCTTCGATGATAGGCAGAGCAGTAGGATGCTAAGCAACTGAATAAGCACATTCACCTCACAATGGTCCTTGAATTTCGAGTAATATATATTGTCAGCCATTAGAATTAAAGCATGTTGTCGCTTCATTGTCAACTACTAGAAAGAATTTAGTAATGAATTTGAAATATATGCTAGAAAAACTCCGAGTTTAGAAGCTAACATGCAAAATTTCAAATTACCTAAATACATGGTAGCAAGAAAAAAAGAGAGTTCTAAAACAAATTTAGATTTTGCAAGACATACTTGAACACCTTTAAAAAAATCTATATTCTGGACTTTAGGTAACATATGTTCTAAGTATTTCCCATTCCCCTGTGGACATGGATCCAAGAAGCTACATAGGAAATAGAAATTAGTTTAAATAAGTAAGAAGCCTAATACAATAAAAAAAAATATATATTTATCAATCAATGTAGCTGATATTTATGTGCATAAGATAATCATACAAATAGTTGAAAGTATGCAATGGCATACATTTGCAACAACAAAATATTAAAAATCAGAACTCAGAAGAAAGCAACTTCAAAATTTTTTTTTTTTTTCATTATAATAGATAGGAAGATTTTAATTTTTTTTTTGTTTCATTACTTATCATAATTTTGAAAATGTCATCGAAAACACTAACTTAACCTTAACTACTAACTAGCAATTGGCATATGGCTAACATGCCATTATCGTGCAGCCAACGTGCTGCCATCAAGCGGCTTGTGAGCCGTGAGCCATTGCCACCTCTTTATCACCGACTAAGTTGTCGGCAAATAATTTCATGTTTTTTTTTTCATAAAAATAAAATTAACAAAAATCTTTTATAAAAAGAAAAATGCTGAGTAAGAAACCCATCATTGTTGAATTTTGGGATGCCATTTTCTCTTAGACCAATCAACATACATTACCGACCATGTTAAGATTCCACTAGGATCCATCAATTGAGAACACATGTAGGGAAAAGCTTGTCAAGTTGGAGATTGGTGAGATGACATCACAAACCAAGGTCGTAACATGGTGGAGGATCCTTATATTGAAAATGATTGGAATGTAATGTTAATCAGGAATGCAATCTTTCTCGTCCAAACCTAGCTGTAAATGTAAAGAATACATAATTTAACAACTTACTATATCACAGAGTGTTGCAAAAATCATGGCTCCGACGATAGTGGGAGCAATAGGATACAAAGCAACCGAATAAGTACATTCACCTCACAATGGTCCTTGAATTTCAAGTATTTAACATTGTCAGCAATGATTTAAAGCATGTTGTCGCTTTCATTGTGAACTACTGCAAAGAACTCAGCAATTAATTTGAAATTTGTGCTAGAAAAACTCTGAGTTCAGTAGCCAACATGCAAAGTTTCAAACTACTGAAACACATGGCAGTAAGACAAAAAAGGAGAGTCCTAAAACAACAAGACATATCTAGGCACCTTTCCGGAAATCTATCTTCTTAACTTCAAGTAACATATGTTCTAAGTATTTGTCATTCCCATGTGGACAAGGATCCAAGAAGCTATGTAGGAAATAGAAAATAATTTGAATAAGTAAGAAGTGTAATACAATTAAAAAAAAATGTGTTACCAATCAATGTAACTGATTTTTGTTAGCATAAGATGATAGTATGCATAGTTGAAAGTATGAAATTACACGCGTTTGCCACAATGCAATATTAGAAATCAAAACTTGGAAGCAAGCCACTTCAATTTTTTTCATTATAACAGATTGGAAGATATTAATCTTTTGGTCTCATTACCTATCATAATTTCGAAAATATTTTGTAAAACTCTAACTTTGCCTTAATCATCAACTAGCAACTGGCATGTGGCCAGCATGCCATCGTCGTGCAACCAACATGCCACCGTCTAGCAATGAGCCAGCATGTCATCGGCTAAGTTTTGTCAGTAAATACTTTGAGATTTTTTATAAAAAAAAAAAGATTAACAAAAATCTTTTACAAATTAGAAAAATGCCGAGTAAGGAACCCGGCCCTATAGGAAGGGTGCCATGCAATTAATATGTGTCATCGATCATGTTAGATTCCACCGGGATACACCATCTGAGAACACATGCAGGAAAAAGCTTCTCAAGTTGAAGATTGGTGAGATAAAATCACAAACCAATGTTTTAACACGGAGGAGGATCTTTAAACTAAAAATGGTTGGAATGTAATGTTCATCAGGAATGCAATCTTTACCATCCAAATCTAGATGTAGGTGTAAAGAATATCTAAATTAATACCTTGTTGTATCACAAAATGTTCAAGAATCATGGCTCTGACGATAGTCGGAGCAATAGGATACAAATCAACTAAATAAACACATTCACCTCACAATGGTCCTTTAATTTCAATTAATATACATTCCCGTATGCTATGAGAATTAAAGCATGTTGCTGTTTCACTGTGGACTACTATAAAGAACTCAACAATTAATTTGAAATATGCGCCAGAAAAACTCCGAGTTCAGAAGCCAACATGCAAAGTTTGAAACTATCGAAACACATGACAACAAGACAAAAAAAGAAAGTTCTAAAACAAATTTAGATTTTGCAAGACATACCTAGGAACTTTTTTGAAAATCTATCTTCTCGATTTCATGTAACGTACGTTCTAAGTATTTACTATTCCCATGTGGTAGGGATCCAAAAAGCTACATAGGAAATTAAAAATAGTTCGAATAAGAAAAAACTGTAGTACAATACAAAAAACAATATGTGCTTACCAATCAATGTAGCTAATATTTGTGTGCATAAGATAATTGTACACATAATTGAAAGTATGTAATGGCACACGTCTGCAACAACACAATATTAGAAATCAAAACTTAGAAGCAAGCAACTTCATTTTTTTTTTCATTATAACATATGAGGAGATTTTAATTTTTTTTCCTCATTACCTAACATAATTTCCAAAATATCCTCGAAAAACCTTACTTTGCCTTAGTCAACGACTAGTAACCAGCATGTGGCTAGTGTGCCATCGCCATGCAGCTAGTGTGCCATCATTAAGTGCCTTTTGAGTTATGAGCCACTGCCACCCTCGCCGTCACCGGCTAAGTTCTAACAACAAATAATTTCATATTTTTTATAAAAAGAAAATGAACAAAAATCTTTTTCAAACTATAAAAATGCCGAGTAAGGAACCCGGCCCTATAGGATTGTGGGTGCCATTTTCTCTCAAACCAATCAATATGCGTCACCGACCATGTTGAGATTCCACCGGAATCCACCATCTGAGAACAAATGTAGGGAAAATCTTGTCAAGTTAGAGATTGGTGAGATGATATTACAAACCAAGGTTGTAACAAAGAGGATGATCCTTACGTTAAAAAAGTTTGGTATGTAATGTTTATCAGGAATACAATCTTTTACTGTACAAACCTACTTGTAGGTGTAAATAATATCTTAATTAACACATTGCCATCTCACATAATGTTCAAAAATCATGGCTCCAACGATTGTCGGAGCAATAAAATACAAAACAACATGATACAAAGCAATTGAATAAGCACATTCACCTCATAATTTTCGTGGAATTTCGAGTAATATACACTGTCACTCGTGATAACTAAAGCATGATGTTGCTGCATTATGAACGACCATAGAGAACTCATCAATTAATTCGAAACATGTGCTAGAAAAATTTGAGTTCATAAGCCAACATGCAAAGTTCAAAACTACTAAAACACATGTTGGCAAGACAAAAAAAGACCATGGAGAGAGTCCTAAAACAAATTTAGATTTTTCAAGACATACCTGCGCACCTTTCCGGAAATCTATCTTCTTGACTTTAGGTAACATGTGTTCTAAGTATCTATTATTCCCATGTGGATTAGGACTAAGAAGCTACATGGGAAATAGAAAATAGTTTGAATAATTAAGAAAATAAGTAAGACGCATAATACAATACAAAAAACAATATGTACTTACCAATCAATTTAGCTTATATTTATGTGCATAAGATAATCATACACATAGTAGAAAGTATGCAGTGGCACACATTTACAACAACATAATATTATAAATCAGAACTTAGAAGTAAGCTTCTTCAATTTTTTTTCATTATAATAGATAAGAAGATTTTAATTTTTTTTCCTCATTTCCTATCATGATTTCGAAAATGTTCTCGAAAACCCTAACTTGTTCTCAGCCATTGACTAGCAACCGGCATGTGGCCGGCGTGCCATCACCATGTAGCCGGCGTGCCACCATCAAGCGACTTGTGAGCCACAAGCCATTGCCACTCTCGCCATCACTAGCTAAGTTCTGGCGAGCAGATAATTTGACATTTTTTATTATAGAAAAATTCTTTACAAAGTATAGTTTTAACCAAATGGCATTTACTTCAAATTTGCTTTACAATACTTTTCTAAAGTACACTTGACCAAATACTACTTGCATTTTGCAAAACACTTTTAATTTAAATGTCGTTGCATTTTCCCAAAGACATCCCCTTAAAGTCAAACGAAAAGCATCGAAATGAGTCGATACCATGAATAGACATCATGTGCTTAGAGCCTATTATAGTACATGTTACCTCTTTTACCTTATTCCTTTGTTAGATGCCAATATGGAAAAGTGCCTCAACCTCAAGAAGAAAACAAGTAGGCAACACTATGTCTGAGGGGATATATGGACGCGTAGATGAAGAACATAATCCCCACTCTGATCCTCACTATAAAGAGGTTGGTTGCCCGCCAAAATTTGGACACAATCCATACCTAGTGCACGGGTGGCATGCTAGGTATGGCGTGCCATTGGCATGCAGTTAATGGGCCACCATCAAGCGGCCGGTAGCCACTACCACCCTCACTATCACCAGTTGAGTTCTACTAGCAAATAATTTGAGATTTTTTCTTTATAAAAAAATGAGTAAAAGTCATTTACAAAGTATAACCTTCAACAAATGACATTTATATTGAAGTTGCTTTCCAATGTTTTTCGAAATTATTGACACCTAAATTTTGTCCCTTTATTTAGTACTTAATCACATAAAAAAATTAGAGATTAATCTCTTTTAACCTAAAAAAAGAAAAAGAAAGTAAAATAAATAAATATTTTCATTAAAATGCATTGCATGTAGACATAAGGAACATTTACATTACTAGTGCTAAATATTAAAAATCTATGAAAAAATTAATTAAATTTTAAAAATTATTATTTGTTTAAAAAATTTTGAAAAAAAAATTATTATATTTATAAAGAAATTGAATGGAGCCGAGCTTGCTAAGTCCTCCTTCTTTTGCCTTCTTCTTCTCCCATGCAGGGCTAGCCCACTTCCTCCTTGGCTTGACTCGCGCACCAACTCTCCTCTCCCTCTCTTCTCTTCTCTTTGTTTTGGCTGAGGCATTGCAGTAAACAGGTAGTGTACATGGGTAGGGTACAAAGGACGACCGAGGAATGTCGCACGGGATGCTTGGCCAGGATGACCATCGGCCAACTGGCATCGTCCTTGGAGAAAAGAGGGCGAGGCGAGTTTGAAGAGAGTTAGAGAAAGAGCTCGAAGAGGGGTTTTGCTTCTTCTTCCTTCTTGGGTCTCTCTAGTTTGAGGCCTATTTATTTTCTTTCATACATAAATACGGGACTACCTTGAGGAAGAGTGAACGAGAAGAGGGGGCATTCGCTGGTGTTGGTTGGGGGAGCAAGTTGGCTTCGGCTTGTTGGAGAAACATTTCCAAGTGATTTTAATGATGTCCAAACTATCATTAATATAATGTTTACTATGATGTATGCAAATGTTATATATATATATATACACACACACACACACATAAAGAACTACATGACATCCATGGTTTGATCTAGAGGATGGAAGTATGCAACACGTCCATAAATGGTTTTTCTATAAATAGTACTAGTGGACCTAAATATCAATTGATAGTGATGCCTATATCTTAGAAGCAAATATCGGGTCATTAGTGCTGCAGCAACCATGAACATTTCGTGAAGTTCATTGGATTAGCAAACTAGCTATTGTGGTTGTAGATTTACATGGCAGCCGAATTCATTTGAATCTAGTAATCTAGAAGCCAAAGTCATCTGACAAGTTTGTCAGAGACTACAAAGAAGTAATAGCAACATATGCTATTCTTTGGTAGATTGCAAATCTTCAGGAAAAATGATTGTATAGGCAATTCTATTTCTAGGTAGTAGCTTAACAGTAACTCCAATGGCTCTTTGCTTCTCCAATCCTCTTCCAATTGATAGATTGAAGATAGATATAAAAGAGAAGACCTAAGAAACCAAGTAAAGAGAGAGAACAACATTATCACGATCTAAAGATTGGCATTCGGCTATGTTCCAAGCGATACACTCTCTTCCAAGTGTTCCACTGATTATTATATTCGTGTTGTTTGAGTAGTTGTACTCTAGATTAGGCGTACACGAGTAAGAGTAGCAGTTGAGTCATGATAGTGTGATCTATCTTGTGATAAGATTAATCATTGCCTATTATAACCGTCAGAGTAGATTACCAGTGCAATCCAGCCCACCTTGCGACTGTTAATCTAAGGAGTGGACATAGGCTTGGGGAAAAATTGAATTACTATATATCATTGTGTCACTATTTTACTCTCTCTACTATCTCAAGAACACATTACAATCATGAGTTTTGAAACATCTTCTTGACTTGATTTTTACTTAGCACCAATTAAGTTTTGCGAAAAATTGTCAAGTTTTCTAAAACAACCTATTCACCCTCCCCATCTAGATTGTATTGTTAGCCTTCAACACGGATGAAAAAACTAGAGAAAGGAGAGAGATCTCCTTCCTCGACGCTCCTCTCTTTCACTACCCTCGTCCTCTACTTCACCAACCCGTGAAGCCATTCAACCCCAATGCTTTAGTGGCTCACAGATTTCATCTCTGGCCCCTGCTCGGCTCCTCCTAAATTCTCCATGAATTGTGGCAATGTCAGCATTAGCAATGGTGACGCCGAGTCCCAGAAGCCTACTCGATGAAGCAAGAAGAAGGGCACTTCCACTTCCTCAACTTCTCCTTCCTCTTCGCCTCCTTCGTCATCCGGCAAGAAGCCAAAGCGCTTGTCAAGAATAGAGGCCGAAAAGGTGCGGTAGCTGTTGGTCGAGCTCACTGCAGCTCGAGCTCGCTGCAGCTCGAGCTCAAGGAGAGGTGGACGAAGGCTGCAACGACTGGGGCTACGACTACAAAATCAACTCCTATAATGACCCCCCGTTGGTTTTTCTACCTTGGTGCTGCACAGCAGGATTTCGTGTCAACGGCACGGGTCCACCACAGCCCAATGTACTCGACCAGCTACCTCCACCGTCACCATCCGACGACCGATAGCCAGCGACGTCTTGCTCGGGACTTCTCACTCCCGATTCCTACATCTCCGATGAGTTTCTTTTTGGTTCGAGCTGCCCTGTTTTGATGATAGAAGAGCCGAGCTCATTTTCTTGTGTTCTTGACTGTATTGTGTTCGATTGAGTTGATATCTTTGATGCAATGGATCTAGATCTGAGTTCGAGCCATAGAATGGTCAATGCACTGCACACCATATGTTCACAAAAATGTCCAAATGAACTTATTTTATTATCTGGGGAATGTCCCTTGAATCAAAACGTTTCGATGACCATTTCTTTTTTGATTAAAATCGCAATACTCGTCTTTGATTCATTCATTTCGAGTTCATTTTTTGTGGCTCGAGTACATGGCAATATGTCCCACCCCTTTTTTCTTGCATTTGGCCCCTTGTTTTGCATGTTACCATGTTGCCTTTGTGATGCTTGCTGGAAATGAAGCAGATGGAGTGTACAGCTGGAACTTATATGATGAATCGATACGATGATGGGTGGTCAGTGGTGGAGTCCATTTGTTTGTGGGTCGAGATTTAGGTGCGTTGGTCTTAAATTGTGAATCTCGAGGTACATGAGTTAGTGGATAAAATTTAATGATCTCTGAGTCCACTAACTAAAAACATTGGATAGGAAATTAGGGAATGGGCTCTACAATGACAAATGGGTTTAAGGCTTTAGTATGGGTTTGGCATTGCTTTAGTGGAAGAGCAAGATGGTCGTGAGTCTTCTTAATTTGGGTTTGGTTTAAGTTAAATGAACATGGGCTTAAATTGGGAGTCTTCTGAATCGGGCTTAGGAAGGTTAGATTTTGGAGAGGGTTTGCAGATGGACTCAATCGCGCCCTTTAGCCCATCTTGGCGAGGTAGGAACCCTACCTTCATCCGGACTGGTCTCAAGGACCCAATCCGATTCTCCATTTTCGGAATTATTAAAATATTAAAAACTAAAAATAAAAAAAATCGAAAATGTTAAAAAATTAATTAAAAATTCCAAAATTTAATTTTTCCTAAAATCAGAAAAAGCTTTAAAATCAGTTTTTGAATAATTTTCTCTTAAAATGCACGTAAATCGTTGATGAAAAATCGTGCTCAAAATTGAATAAATTCTTAGAGCTTCACAATAGGGTTTGAACGTTTCTTTTTTTCAGACAAATGCTCGGTTGCGCACTTTCTATATGTTGATTGTCATTTCCTCTTAGCCCAATTTATATTCTTATTATTTTTAGTGTTAGATGCTTGTTTTCTCTTGCAATTTATTTAATGCTTCCTTGGTTGCTAATTGTTATTTTTAATTATTGTGCACATGTATGATCACCTCATATGTTAGTGAATAGATTTAAAATTAATCCAAATTGCTTGACAAAAATCCTTTTGAAACAAACAAGATTAGATATCGAAAGGGCATTGATTGTTTAATTAGTATAATCAAGTCATGACCATAGATTCTCTAATTGCGTAGGAAGTGAAGTATGCTCTTATACCTCACTTGATTTGTAGTCGACCCTAATAGGTTAGTGGTGACTCATCATTAGAAAATTCTTATAGTATCAATTTGAATATCTAATATCATGTGAGGCATGGACTTGAAAGAGCCTGTGCTTAAAACTAAGGTCATAGGTCATTCTTTTAGGTAATACTTTTAAACCTATTTTCCTTTGTACTGAGGGGTAGGTTGCGACATAAATTACACTTTACTAAATACTACTTGTATTTTGAAAAATTCATTTAGCCCACAAGCCTTTGCATTTTTCGAAAGACATTCTCTCAAAGTTAAATCAAACGCACTTGAAGTGAGCAGGTACCATGAACAAACATCCATGTGCTTAGGCCCAGATGAAACCCTAATTACTATAGCTATTTTAAGACTATTATAATCTGCAGCCAACTTTGACGTATGTAGCATTTGCACGGACACACTCGGATGAGATACCCAAGTCCTCTTCACTTCGACATTGGGCTCCACCATGCCAGATCACCAACACGATAAGATATGAAAGATAAGGCATCGGTGCATCTTGACAGTTTGAGTTATATAAATATTTAAGGTAGCTCTGTTAGTTTATTGCTCCTGACACAGCTTCATTTGCAAAGAGGAGAGACTAACTGGGAGCTCCATGTGTTTATTGGCCCATTTCTTTTCTTGGATTGTCTTGATGGAGTATACAGCATTGAGGCTTGATCCGGTGTTCGAAAAAGCCCATCAGACCCCCAACCGAAGCACACACATGCACGGGCAGAGCATTTTATGAAGAAAAACACCCTTTCACAATAATCAATTGGCCCGTTTTTCTTGACATATGAGAAAAGAGAGAGAGATCCTAAGTCCCACATGAGTTGGGAGAGATCTTATTAAGTGATTTATATGTTGACACCCACATCTTAAATGATCATTATTTTGTATAAGGCTCCTCTCACATGTGTTTTCAAATCTATTATCACTTGAGAGAGAGAGAGAGATCGGGAAAAGTTCTGTTGTGTGATTTGTAAGTAAAGACCCATCCCAAATAGTAGTTACTTTAAGTGATTCTTTTGAAAACTTGACTCACACAAAGCAGATGAGTTGTGTGTGTACACACGCATACATATATACATAGAGAGAGAGAGAGAGAGAGAGAGAGAGAGAGAGAGAGAGAGAGAGAGAGAGAGAGAGAGAGAGAGAGAGATCCATATATGTATAAGTTGAAAACATGAAAGACTTAAGAAAATAAGTCACCAAAGTATAGGAACAATGAATTCAAAGAATGGTGCCATGGTTAAAAATTTAAATGGTTCTCATGAGCCTCAGGCAAAGATGCATGCTTGACTTCCGAAACAACAACATCACCTTGAAGAAATCGTAGTTTCTGTTTATTGTATTATGATATCTCTTGTATAGATTGTATATAGGATGATTGAGGATGCTTAAGGTAAGTAGAGAAATTACGGGAACAATATCAACAATATCTTAAATTAGATACAAGAGATAAGATTGCTAACTAGGAACATTATCACCCTCCTGCAAGCGAAGCATTGTCAACAATGTGAAGCTTGGACCGTAAAAGACGAACTCGTGCTGATGACAGTCCTTTGGTGAAGATGTCCGCAATTTGATCATAGGTGTTGATGTAACAGATGTCAAGTAACTGGCGACCCACCAATTCACGAACATAGTGATAATCTATTTCAATGTGTTTAGTACGACTATGAAAAACTAGATTCTGAATTAGAGCAATGGCAGAGATATTGTCGCAACACAATATAGGAGCGCATGGGAGCGAGATTCGTAATTCTCGGAGAAGAGAGAGGATCCATTGAATTTCAGCAATTGTTTGAGCAAGACAACAATACTCGGCCTTTGTAGAAGAACGTGCAATAGTAGGTTGTTTCTTTGCACTCTAGGAAATAGGGTTGGCCCCGAGAAATAAACAATAGCCACTAGTAGAGCGATGATCTTCGGGATTGCCAGCCCAGTCAGCGTCACAATAGGCACGTAAAGAAATAGGACCAGGCTGAATTTGTATGCCATAAGAGATTGTGTCTTTCAAATAGCGAAGGATACGCTTTACAGCATGCCAATGGTGTTCTTTGGGTGCTTTGAGAAATTGACAAGCTTGATTAACATCATAGCTAACGTCAGGACGATTGAGAGTAACATATTGAAGTGTTCCAACAACACTTCTATATAGTGTAGGATCTAAGATAGGGTCACTACTTGAATGACCGAGTTTATTCAAGGTAGCCGGGTTGGAAATAGGCTTGCAGTCCAGCATATTGGTGCGATATAAGAGGTCACGAATATATTTTGCCTGATTAAGGAAGATATGATGGGGGCTTCGTCGAACAAGTTGAATGCCCAAGAAATAAGTCAAAGGCCCTAAGTCCTTCATCTTGAATGAGTGGTGGAGTTCCTCAATGATAGCAAACATAGCTTTGGAATCATTTCCTATTAAAATAATGTCATCAACATATGATAAGAGATAGATAATGGTAGAGCCATGACTGTAAATGAAGAGGGACGGATCTGAGATAGTGGTTGAAAAACCAATGTCTTCGAGCCAAGCTGTGAATTTTTCAAACTAAGTGCGAGGTGCTTGCCGTAGACCATAGATGGATTTGTGCATTGAGCAAACAAAATGAGGAGCAGCAGGATCAACATAGCCTGGTGGTTAGGCCACATATACAGTTTCCTGGAGATCGCCGTGTAAAAATGCACATTCGACATCAAGTTGTTGAATCACCCATCGATAAGTGACTGCGAACATGAGAATGACCCGAATAGTAGTATGCTTTACAACATGACTAAAAGTGTCCACAAAGTCAATGCTAGGTTGTTGGTGAAATTCTTTCGTTTCGAGGTGAGCTTCGTAGCGACTGATGGTGCCGTATGGGTTTTGTTTTATCTGATAAACCCATTTGCAGCCGACGACGTTCATGGTTGGATTAAATGGCACAAGGGACCAAGTGTGTTGTTCTTGTAAGGAATTAAATTCCTCATCCATAGCTTTTCGCCATTTAGGTGATTTGGAAGCTTGAGTGTAACACGTCAACTCCAAGGGAAGAGAAGAAGATAAAGCAATAGGATAACGAGAAGTGAAGGTTTTTTGTTTGAAAATACCATGTTGAGAACATGTGATCATGGGATGAGTGCAGGTGGGAGGTGGTGGGGGAGGGGGTGGTATCGTGGTAGGTGATATAGAGGAAGGTAAATAAGGAGATTGGGGTTCATCTATAGTTAGCGAAGCAGAGACAACACCGTCGGCGGGGCTAATGGTGGGCTCAACTCATGTGGTATCCATGGGGTGGAGGTTGATGGTAGCCAGGTGGAGATAGGACCAAGTGAGGGTAAAGTGGTAGGAGATTTTGGAGAGTTAGAGTTTGTGATAAACGGGTAAACAGATTTATCAAATTTGACGTGATGAGATATGTAAACTTGGTGATTTTGTATGTCATAACAACGTTAACCTTTATGAAAGGTACTATAGCCAAGAAAACAACACAAAGAAGAGCGGAACTCCAATTTGTTAGAACAATAAGGATGGAGCCAGGGATTACAAAGGCATCCAAAGGCTCGTAAATGAGAATAATCAGGAATTTGTTGAAAAAATTGTTGATATGGGAAAATTTGAGAAATAATAGGCATGCGGTTAATGAGATATACAACTGTATTGAAGGCTTCAAACCAAAAGCAAGAGGGTATACCAGCTTGAGCTAGAAGGGTGAGACCAGTTTCAATCACGTCACGATGTTTTCGCTTAATGACACCATTTTGTTAAGGTATATGTGGGCAGGAAAATTGATGATGAATGCCATGAGTATGAAAATAAGATTTAAGTGCATCACTAGTAAATTCGCCACCAGTATCGGAGCGGAAAAATTTAATTCGATGGTTAAATTGATTTTCAACTTGCGATTTGAAAGCCATAAAAATTTCGTAAAAATCATATTTATGGCGTATAGGAAATATCCAGCTGTAACAAGAGAAATCATCAACAAACAATACATAATAAGAGAATTGTGAAATAGAAGACACTAGGGTTGGTCCCCATATATCACAATGAATTAGTTCAAGTGGAAATTGAATGCACGTGTGAGACAACGAAAATGGTAACTTGCAACTTTTGCCTAACTGACATGCAAAACAGAGAGAGTCGTCACCCTTATTTGATATTTGAAACTATTTAAAAATAATATTTTGAATAGCTCCAGAAAGGTGGCCAAGATGATGATGCCAGGTGGAGGAGTTGATGCGGAAAGAAAATGAAATTGAGGTTTGAAGTAAGGTTTGGGGAACCACATAGGATAAAGCCCATTCTTAGTCCAACCGTGGTGTAGAATTTGCTTCGTTAGCTTGTCCTTCACAAAAAATTGAGAATCATCAAATAGAAAATAACAATTATTGTCTTTAGCAAAACGACTAACTGAAATTAAATTGGTAGATGCTAGAGGACAACGGAGTATATTAGTTAAATGCATGGAAGAAACGGGATGTGAGAGAGAAGTGGAACCAACATGAGTAATAGACAAACTTTGGTCATTTCCAACTTGAACTTCATTAGAACCACTATAGGGAGCGAAGATGGAGAGATTACCCAGATCAACTGTAATATGATGGTTTGTACCAGTATCAGTATACCAAGTGCCATCGTCAGTAGGTGGTGTAATAGCCATGGCAGCAAGTTTTTCAGGAGGATTGTGATCGTGGTATGCATAGTTCATGCGATGATAGCAGTCAATGGCACTATGGCCATGTTTGTTGCATATCTGACAGATCAGCTGACTAGTATTCAGTTGATGACCTTGAGGTCGAAATGATGGAGTAGGGAGAAGCCCGGCTTGATTGGAATGACCCCTGCTGCGTCCCTTATAACCAGTGCCACCCCTATAGAGACAAGGTGTGATAGAGTGCTGCTAGGAGAAAGAGTTCGAGGTTGCTGGTTTGCAACAAAGGTAGTAGTAGTTTTGGATAATGAATCATTAGTGATGCTCAGTTCTTCAGAGAGTAGGAGATTGTGTAAATCTTCAATAGTGATGAAAGTTTGATAAGCACGAACACGAATAGAGGATGCAAAGGAGCGGTAAGCAGCAAGCAATCCATCGAGAATGCAAATTAGGAGATCATCATCACTTACTAGAGATCCGCAAATTGCGAGTTTATTAGCTAAAGTTTTGAATTGTTGGAGATATTCTTGCATGGTGAGGTTGCCCTTCCTGAGGTGATGTAATTGTCTTTTCAGAGACATTACATGAGCAGGAGTGAGAGAGGCATAGCGATGAGCGAGGACATCCCACGCGACTTTTGCAGATGTAGCGCCAACTACATATGGAAGTGCAGATTCAGATAGAGTAGCGTTGATCCAGGAGAGTAGCATATGATCTTTTTCGATCCATGTTTTGTAATTTTCGTCAGTTGAAGCAGGCGCTTGGGAGGTTCCATCAATGTAAGACATGAGATTGTGACCTTTGAGAATTGGTTCGAAAAGAGAACGCCAAAGAAGATAGTTTGAGCTGTTCAATTTGATGGGTATCAAGTTGGATATGTTTGAAATAACGAGTGAGGGAGATGCGATAGATGAAGATGACTGAGATGATGGATTAGAGCCTGTCGACATTTTCTTTGGGAAGAAGAAAGTCGATGAAGAATGAGAGGAGAAAGAGATTTGAGGATTGTAAGGCGGATTTCGCCAAATGTTGCTTTGATACCATGAAGAAATCGTAGTTTCTGTTTATTGTATTATGATCTCTCTTATACATACTGTATATAAAGATATTACAAGAGTCCTAAATTAGGGATGATTGAGGATGCTTAAGGTAAGCAGAGAAATTTCGGGAACAATATCAACAATATCTTAAATTAGATACAAGAGATAAGACTGCTGACTATGAGCATTATCACATGTCACTTTACATGAACAAAATTAAGCAGACATCAGATGCATTTATTAGTATTGCTATATTCAACTTATTCCTTGGAATACTTGCCTTAAGAAAAGAGAGAGAGAGAGAGAGAGAGAGAGAGATGTAGACCAGAGCAATTAAAAAGAAAAGAAGAAAAAGAAGAAGAAAGAAGGTGAAGACGTAGGAGACCGTGGTTTATAACATGAAATGACTGGACTAGTGGCAACCAAAGAATCATCCTTCTCTTACCTAAGGCAGCTCTTAAAAATTATTTTGCCAGAGAGATAAAAGACAAGAAAGAGAGAGAATTTGAGCCAAGAATATAACTTGCCGGGAAGGCAACAAAGTTCAAGCTCTTACTAAGGACTGAATATCTTTTCCTCGCACAGCACGATGCCGGCAAGTCATTCTTGGCTCAAACTCACTCTCTCTCTTCATGCATGCATAGGCACAACCCCCGATGTTGTTCTTATGTTTCCACAATGTGGAGATATATATAGTGAGTACGTGAAGTTGGAAGCTGAAGTGATGGTTGATGTATATGCCCATTCTCTCCAATATTCTCTTATAGAAAATGAGTTGCGTGTAGAGAGAGAGAGAGAGAGAGAGAGAATTTCATTTATGGAAGCTCTGTATGGAAATTTATTCGGTCCCTATTAGAAAAGGCCTTAGTATGAATGGAGGGGTTGCATGTTCGTTCGCAGAATAGAATCCCAAAATACAAGCGCAATAGGGTGGGTTGTAAAAAAAAGAAAAAAGATGACATTATTATTTCAATAAACTCTGAAAGTTGCACACAAAACAGACATAAATTCAAATTAATACTAAAATTATAATAAGCTATTTCGGAATATCGCGTTAATTATAAAACTAATTGATCCTTTTATTTTTATTTTTTTCCAAAGTACATGGAGGGGGTGGTTCCCATTGGTGGGCAAGCATATATCATGTCTGTCAAAGGGATATATTCTTGGAGATTGGAATTTCAAGACATTGACCCTTTGATATAGGATAAGATTTTGACCCTCCAAACGTGGCAAGTTATTTACCGGTTAGATTTACGCTGGTCTACTGTTCTAGTTACTTCGATGGCATTTTCTCCAATTTGAAAATGCTAACACATATGCGTGTATTAATTTTGGTAAGTGAATTCATTCCATTAGTAAATGAAATTTTTGATGTAATGATTTTATGTGTGAAAAATATTTTGCATTGGAGATGCATATAAAAATCCCTATTTTGTTTCTCCTTTCGCACGAGCTAAAGAAGCTCTGTAATACTTTGAAAAAATCATAAAAAAAGTCATAAACTCATTGCATTTGTGTTAATTTAGGCCTAAACATTTTGATTAAGTCAATTTAGTCCTCAATCTTTTGATAATTTGTTAATTTACTCATAAAATTTTCAATTATGCCAATTTAGTTATAAACATTTCTATGATTTACTAATTTAGTTCTATCCTTTACCGATTTGCCAATTTAGTCTTTTCGATTAACTTTATCAAGAAATCACTAACACGGGGTTTACTTAGTGCCGGGCATCTTACATGGTATAGTTGGTGCTGATGTGGATAATTTTTGCAATCTTTTTAATTTTTATGAATATTTTTTTAATTGTTTCCTTCTTTTCTTTTTCTTTATTTCCAACCTTGAGTTGGCAAGGTTGCTAGCTAACCTAGACAAGGCGAGTCCTTGGCCCAAAGTTCAAAAAATAAAAATAAAAGAGAGATAGTATAAAAGACAAAACAACGAAAGGAAAAAAAATTACAAATTACAAAAATCGTTTACATTAGTACCGTCCATGCCATGTGGGATGGTTGACATTGATTGGATCGCTACATTAGTGACTTCTGGCTAAAACTTGTTAAGAATTAAATTGGCAAATTGCTAAAAGGTTTATGACTAAATTGAAAAATTAGAAGGTTCATGACAAAATTGGCAAATCATTAAAATGCTTAAAACTAAATTGGCCAAATTAAAACGTCAAGAACTAAATCAATATAAGTGCAAAATGTTTATACATATATATATTTTGGTAATTTTCTGTAACACTCGCACATCAATGTCACCTTTCAGGTTACTTATGTCCCATCTATGACAAAGGGTTAGAGGTTAAGAAGTATTTGCACTAGAATGGAACTAATACTTACTCTTCAATCTTCTAAGTTAATTAACTCATACTATAGCTCAATGTACCATGTCTTACAGTATGGAACCGTTCGAGTAATGACGATTTGTACATGGACGTTTTACATTTTGCTGTAATGACACTAAAGCAACACTATAGTGGTCAAAGACTACTTCAATTTGGCCCCCAAAATGGAGCCATATAATAGACATTATGAAGGAACTAGGTATGGCTTTTGTCTGAGTAAGGGATAAAGCTAGTTCGACGAACTTTCTTGATAATTTTCCCGTCTGGTACATAAGAGGGGCTAGGCTTCAAGATGTAACTATGTAAGATCCTTTTTGTAAATTTCTTTCATGTCCTCTGTGGAGGTGACAGGTGTGCAGTTAAATCTGTTCTTATAGGTCCATCCCCTTCTCGTTCTCATTAACAAATCTTCACTGATATTCCTCTTTGATCCTACAATATGGATTACGCTCATATTTAGTGTGGCAACGTGTGCATTTTGACCTTGGTCAACATATCGATCCAAAAATGGCTGAGGATTCCAGCGAGGTAGCCAATTTTCATCAGACAACTGGCCACGCATGAAGGGAAGAATGCTCTTGCAAGGGGCAAGCCACGTTTCACCAACAAAGTATGGAATCAATGCCGACAAAGAATTGCAAGAAAGGGAAAGGTTATAGAAAAAGAAAAAGAAAAGAAAAGAAGGAATGATGGGTTCTCAATGTATTCCTCAACTTCTTTGTCTCAGATGGTACATCACCTTTGTCAACATTTTGGAACATTTACTAATTTATCCTGCCAATTCCTTGACCTCGCTTTTATTCTCGATTGCTCTTGATGTTGATTTTTTGAAATTCCCATGGTAAGTTAGAATTAAAGCAGCGTTCAATCTATGAAACCATCATGGCAACAAATTGAATGTTTGTGTTTTCCTTAAATATCAAAGGTGAAGAATAGAACTAAATATGATGATTGACTTTCTGGGCATCCGTATCTACAAAAAAATGAAAGCAAGTAGGCAAAGATATGTGTGCATTTATACGTGACAAGACCAAGCATCTGATGCCTCTGTACACGTACGTGTCGAGTTATCCTAAACACCTTTTTTCTTTTCTTGTTGACTTTTTTTATTCTTCCTAACCGACTTAACTTGGTATTTATAAAAATATTATCATTTTATATATATAATGATTTATTTTATTTACACTTAAAGTGTCAATTTAATGTGATGCATTTTCATGAAATGTAGAACTAATTAATTTAAATCTCATTTGTAGCTTGTGTAGTTTGTGTGGACAAAAGGTATATATATATGATAAAAATATCTGTTTATTTAATTTTTCATAAATGAGTTACATGGTTGTGTATAAAATTCATTCTATTAATACTTTTTCAAGTCTTTATGTTCCTTGAGGGGCGAGAATACGTTTACTTTGAAAGCAATTAATTAGCATATTATGAAAAACCATCAAACCCATAATATATAACTAAAGCACAATGCGAAATGAAGATATAAATTAAGGCAAGGAAAACGAAAATTAATGATGTGCTACTGTGCTCTAATCTCGCACATGTTTTTAACTTTCATAAATCAATCATTCGGTCCTTTTAATTCAGTAGGTTCCTTTTATTTATTTATTTATTTATTTTATTGTAGTGGAAAACGTGTGACCCATTGAGTTCGTTGGAAATGCAAGGAAATGAATAACATGGTATGGAAAAGGGTGATACTATTATTAAAAGAACACTGTATTTACAGCCCTAACTGTATTATCTATTTGAATCCCAAAAATCTTTTGAAGTCGAGGATGAGACGAGAGAGGCGAGACTCGAGGCGTTGGTGGCCTTCGATTGCTGACAAACTCGCCTTTTCCAAATCATGCATGACTTCAAAAACCGTCCGCCGCTCATTTTCCCGGCAGTTAAGGATGGTAATCTGGGTTTCGACGAGATCGTTCATTTAGCTAATAAGGCTCTCTGTGTTCTTATGCTACAAGTCGAGCACCTTTTGGGTGTTTTCCTGCACTGCTATATTCTGCATGACCTTTTCCCTTTTCAACGGGCTAAGATCTTTTTCCAACTCCTCGATTAAATCCATTTCCCTGAGAGTTGAGTAAGAATCAAGACGATGGAGTTGGAGGTGCTAGATGTCGAGTGAACTTTGGTTGTTCACTAGTTCATCGTACACCGCTTCCACACATCCTATCTCTTCTTGCTTGCATTGGTGTGCGTGTTTCGCGGCCGCGTGGGAGTCGATGGTCGACTGATTGGGCTGATAAGAAGTAAGATCATGATCAAATGTGGTCATGAACTCTTCGTATTTTCGCAGGAATGGATGGTCTCTAGAGACGTCAGTGGGGCGACAGTCCTAGGCCAACTTTTGAATGGCCTTAATGATTTTTTCTCTTTGTAAACTACGGCTAAAGTTAGCATCAGCTTCGAGAGTAAGTCCCTCGATAGGGTGAGGAACTTATCATTCAAGGAGGATGAAGCAGAGGAGGAAGATCGACCTGCCATGACTTCAAAGTACGGAATGAGACAGAAGAATGAGAAGATTTGGGCGTACGAATGAATGCATATGGATGAATAGTCTCGTTTGGTATGCAATCCTCTATATATAAAGATGGGTAGCAAGAATTTGAAAAGGCGCATTGAAACTCGTCATTGTAATAGATTTCTTCGGAAAAGATTGATCTTATTAATAGATAGATGGGATCTGAAACGTTGCGGAGATTAGGCACTTATATGGGTTGGTATTATGGAATTATTCAAAAGGCGAGAACATCAATTAGTGTTTGTTCGATTTGAACAAGCTCTATAAGCTCATAAGTTTATCCTTATGCGGCCCAAGATAGAAAAGGTTCGTTGGTATTATGGAGTTATTCCAAAGGTGCGAACAATCATTAGTGTTTGTCTGGTTTGAACCAGCTCAATATGCATGTATGTTTATCTTTAAGTGACCCAAGATACAAATGGTCCGTCAGTATTATGGAGTTATTCAAAAAGGTGCGAACATTGATTAGCGTTTGCCCAGTTTGAACGAGTTGTATGCATGTAAGTCTATCTTTAAGCAGTCCAAGGTATGAAAAGTCACAAATTCATTTTCCATCATATTTACAAAGAGAACAAGAGACTAGTATAGACGAAGGCTTATCCATCTAGGCCTAGGTGACTCCTAAACTTCGAGACGAAATTAGTCAGGCGTCTCGCTATGTCCCGTTCTCCTCGACGGCTTGGTGGTAGGCGAGGTGTTTCCCTTCAGGATCGAGTCGGTTCTGGCGTTGAGCTCATCCAAGTCCACAAGCGCATCATGCCCTCTTTCCAGGACTCGTCACCATAGGGATAGTACACAATATTTGAAGATTCAATGAGATTAGCATTATAACTCGAGTGAAAATAACTGCCGCGAGAAATGCACATAAAAATAGGGAGTAGTTATTTACTAGATGAGCAAGTTGCGCAAGTATTGTCAACGAGCCATGTTGACATCTAAATTTTGGCGATTCAATCATTTATTTATTGCATAAAAAATTAGGGATTAATTTTTAACCCCTAAACAAAAAAAAGAGAATTAAAATTGCGTAACATATGGTTTTAGGGGCATTTATTTTATTTTATTCCATTTGCATTGGACCAATGATAGATGAGCGTTAATGATATAACGGAGATTTTTCATATATTCAGGTAATATACACCAAGCGACATATTTTTTGGCAAAAAGGAAGGTTTCGGATGGAATATTTAAAAAGGGATAAAAAGAATATTGCGCGTGAATGCATATATTTTGACGATATATTCAGGGGGCTATACACAAGCAAAATTGATTTTCATGCGTATTAAAAAAGGAAATAAAATATTTCACGAAGATCAAATTCTTGGCCTATAAGACCCAATTTCTGTTTCTGTTCCCCGAAACACAAATTTTTGTTCTTTTGTTCTAGGGAACAAAAAAAAGAACAGAAACGCGTTTGGTTACACTTTTATTCCGGGAACAAAAAATCTATCATTTTGTTCCCAGGAACAGATTTGGAACAGAAACAAGAAGTAGAAAAAACTTGTTTCTTGTTTCCAGGAACACTTCTGAGAAACACTTTTTTTTCTTCTTCTTTTTTCTCTTTTTTTTTTTCTTCTTCTTCCTTTTGCTGATCACTGGCCTTGGCCATGGCCGACGCCGGCGACCTTGCCGGCCCTCGGAGAGGCCGAGCCACGGCCAGGCTCGTCGGCCCGAGCCTCGTTGCGGCCGTGCGAGGCTCGTCGGCCCGAGCCTTGCTGCGGCCGTGCGAGGCTCGTCGGCCCGAGCCTCGCCGCGGTCGTGCAAGGCTCGGCCTCACCTGGGCTGGGCAAGGCTGAGCTTCGTGCGGCCACGGCGAGGCTCGACCTCCCCAGCCGGCGCGAGGTCGGGCTTTGCCAGGCCAAGGCGAGGCTCGGTGAGCTCACCGGAGGCCAACGCTTGCCTAGATTTGGCAAGGCCGAGCTCGCCAGCCACCAGCGAGGCTCAGCCGGGCGACGCCGACCTGGTGGTGGCTTAGCGAGGCCAAGCCTTGCCGGATCTGGGCGAGCTCGAGCTCGCCGTGGCGGGCGAGGCCGTCGGCCTTCGTCGGCCTGTTGCCGAGGATGGCCGAGGTCAGCGACCGGCCAAAAGGAAGAAAGAAAAAGGAAAAATAAAATAAAAATATTAAAAAATTAAAAGAAACAAAAAAATTATATAAGTTTACCAAACATGTTTTTGTTCTTTTTTTATTTCAGGAACATAAATTTTGTGTAGTTACCAAACACGTTCTTCTGTTCAAAAATTGTTCTTCGGAACAAAAATAGTTTTTTCTATTTTTGTTCACGGGAACAATTTTTGAATAGAAACGTTACCAAACGCGCCCTAAAAGGAGCTGTGTATGGAGAGGTGAACGGGTGACTTTTTCCTTTGTTTTTTTGAAGTCAAAATTCAAAGGAAAAAAATTCTTTTCGGGAGGGGTCAAGGAAAAAAAAAAGAAGAAAAAAAGAAAAAAGAAGAAAAAAGGGGAAACTATTCATCTTCTTCGTAGTAGCCGCCTGCTTGTCCGCGTCGGCCGCCGCGCCCGCACCACCTCGTATCGGCCATTGCATTGCCGCTTCACTAACAACCCACGAGCCCTCGTGCCGGCCCGTGCCTGCCCCTCCGCCTGAGCACCGACGCCGCAGCAACTCGTTGAGTCCGCCGTCGCCACTCTTGCCCTCCGCCCAAGCATCGACACCGCTGCAGCCTAAGCCACCGTCCCTGACACCAGCGTCACCTGTGCTTGATGCCCGTAGGCTGTAGCTCGCGCCACTGCTTGTCTGTCCACGATCGCCCGGCGCCCATCCCCTGTAGCTCGAACCACTGCCCATCAACACCTGTAACTAGCAACCGATCTCCCGAGCTCGCCTCTCGCCGCGTCGGTAGCCACCCCTTCGCGCCCGCTGTAGCCCCCGCGACGCCGGCTTCCCTTACCCGCTGCTGGTCCACCTTCGTTGGTCCCCCATCGGAGCTCTGAACGCCAGCACCCCCTCAAGCCCATGAACAACATTTAGCCAAGCCAATGCCCGTGCCACCCTGGTTGTGAGCTACGCCAAGCCTCCATCATGATTCACGAGTCGCCATTCGCTAAGCCAAATTTGGAAATCAAAACTCGAGTTAGGTAAAAATCTTGTCTTTTTTGGTTTTCAAATATTTTGTTTTTTTATTGGGATAAGTGTTCCAGAAGTTCTAAAACTTGTCACGAAAATGCATTTCAGTCCCAAAATTTGCAAAAAGTGCATTTAAGTCATAAAACTTGTCAAATTGTTTCAAACGAGTCCTAAAATCGACGTCGTTAGCTTTTTCCGTTAAAAATGCTGACGTGGCATTTTAAATAATTTTTTATTTTCCACGTGGATTTTTAAATTTATTTTTTATTCATTTTTAAAAAAAATTAGATTTAAAAACTAAAAAAATTAAATTTATGCATTTTATCTTATTTTCACCAAAAACTTTAAAAAAAGTTAAAATATTTATTTTAAAAAAAAAAAAAATAGCGGCTCCTCTCTCGCCGCCGCCCATTGCTGGAGGGGCCGGGCGATGGTCGCCGGCCCCGGGCGGGGGTGATTGGGCCTCGCCGGCCCTAGGCGAGGGCCAGGGACGACTTGCGTAGGGGGGGTGACGGCTGCCGGCCCCCCGCGAGGGTCGACGGCCGTCACCCCCCCCGGGTGAGTCATCGCCGCCCAGGTGAGGCCTCGTCGGCCCTCGCTCGGGGCCGGCGAGACTCGCCACGGTCGACGGCTCTCACCTGGGGCCGGCGAGGCCTGGCCACCCCCGCCTAGGGCCAGCGACCATCGCTCGGCCCCTCCGGCGATGGGCGGGATGGGTGGCAATGGGAGAAGAGTCGCGCTGATTTTTTTTTTTTTAACAATTTTTAAAAATAAATTTTTTAACTTTTCTTTTTAGTTTTATTTGAAAATAAGATAAGAATAAATTTAATATTTTAGTTTTTAAATCTAGTTTTTTTTTTTTAAAAATGAATAAAAATAATTTAAAAAATACACCTGGAAAATAAAAAATTATTTAAAATGCCATGTCAGCATTTTTAACGGAAAAAGCTGACGGCGTCGATTTTAGGACTCGTTTGAAACAATTTGACAAGTTTTAGGACTTAAATGCACTTTTTGCAAGTTTTAGGACTGAAATGCATTTTCGTGACAAGTTTTAGGACTTCTGGAACACTTATCCCTTCTTTATTTGAAATATTCATTGATGCACATGATCGAAATCCCTAATATGCCATGACATTCACAACTCGAGTAGCCTTTTAAATTGGGAAATCTTCCTAATTTCACAACGTGTATATGATTGACAGTTCGATTTCATACTCGAAATACGACTCACAATCGCACGGAAAAAATCACCAATCCGATCTCATACTCGAGATATGATTTGTGATTTTGTTTAAAATTGGCCAATCCGATCTCATGCGCGAAATTCGATTCGTCATTTTATTTCCAAAGTTAAGTGGACATGGATGATATCTTGCCTGATTTGTTGTCGTGCTGTTCTTGATGCCTTTTATTTGATTGCCCTCGTAAAAGAAAAACCCAAAAAAAAAAAAAAAAAAAAAAAATAGATATATATATATATATATATATATATATATATTTGAGTTAGATAAGGTTCACGTTAGAATATTATTTGTTTTAGGGTTATTTTGCATGTTTAGAATAGGAAATTTATTTATTTCGAATTTCTTAAATAAAAATACCAAAAACATTAATTTACGGTGTTAGATTTTCATTTCATTAATTTAAATTGCATGTTTAATTATTTGACAATTTTAATTTCGAATTTCATAAAAAAGAAAAAGAAAAAAAAACTAGAATTATGGCATTCTTTGTACGTCATTGCATATTACGATAAGATTGCATGTTTAATTTTATTTTCTAATTAATTATAAGTTTAGATTATTTTTCCTAGGTAGGTTGCATTTTAGGTTAGGGATTACTTAGTTAAGATAACGTTCTAGTTTAAATTAGGATTTGGCCCAACCTGATTCCTAATATAAGTTGGATGATATCTTAATCTAGATAGACATTTTTGTTTTTTTTTTTCTTAATTTCGAATTTCATGTAAAAATACCAAAAAATTGTCTTAGAATAAATTAATTTCATTCTTTAGGATAGATTGCATGCTTATTAAGAAAATGCAAAAATATTATACTTACGTCATATAGTACTATATCATATCACTTCATGTTAGATTAGTAGCATGCATTGCATAAAACATGATTCTCATTAAATAAGTGAAAAGAAAAAAAAATTAAGTAATTACGTGTTAATTAGAAATCATATCTAGGATTGTTGATGTGAATTATGATTTAACATTGCAGATACTTTCGTTACTATGAGGTAAGTCCTATAACTTATTTATTGCTTTATTTGGGTGTTAAATTGGTGGATTGCATTATCTTATATGTTAGGGAAGTAAATTAAAATCAATTCAAGCTGTCTGCAAAACATTTTTTCGAAATAAAAAAAAAAAATGTACCGAAATGGCGTTAGAAAAATTCAACGTAACCAAGTCCCCAAACTCATAATTTCTGGTTTGTAGGAGTAAAGTAAATTTCCCGTTATTTTATTTGGATTTTTAATCGACCCACCAAAAACATATTAGTGGCGACTCCTAATAAAAAATCAACCGCATATTAAGAACTTGAATCTAAGTTGCGAATTGGTATGGGCTTGGGAGAGTCCGAGCTAAGTTTAGGCTAAATAATCCATTAGCCAAACCCTAGGTGGTGCACCCGAGGTTAGGTCACGACAAGTCAGGAGATAGTTGCTTATGGATAAGGGTGCCAAGAAGAATTAGAAAACGTGGAGAATATCAAGAGTGCCGCCTATGGAGAAGAAACTGACTAATGGTTACCAGCCCATCCTATAAATACCACAACTTGTTTAGCGAAGAAGCCCCCCCCCCCCCCAAGCAATGCCAACTATATTTACTTTATCTTTAATTTATCCCATTTTAGCTATAGTTTTCAAGATTCTCGTAGTTGATTAAATTCCGGCGTGCATCTCTATCTGGCTAAGCATTGTTGATTAAATTTTGGTGTTGTTCCACAAGCTCAGCGTCATTGATTAAATTCCGATATTATGTGAGATATTACTGTTGATTAGATTCCAGCTTTACACCTAAAAGAAGCTATGTTGTAGATTAAATTCCAGCAAAGTTTGAGCTCGAAGTATAGACTATCCAGTTTTTAGTGTCCGGATTGCATCATTAATTAGATTCTAGTGTAATTTGTGCTAAAAAACAATTAGTCTTTGAGCCATCCAAATATCAATTGTTAGGATTGTATATACAAGTTGACAAGGGGATCAAAACCGGTGAAACACTCACTATCTTTTTACTAATTAGTTAGTTACTGACTAGCTTGAGTTACTAGCTTTCGCTTAAATTACTTAACAAGTTGATTTTTTATCTTTTGATTACCAATTTTTTCTGTATTAAAACAATTTTTATCTACCTTTCTTAATTTCAGCTTAAAAAATTATTAAGTGATTCATCAACCTTTTTCTCATTAAATTATCGACTAGTTTTAAGTTATCAACTATTATTTGAGTTAACTACTGATGTTTATGTGATTATTTTAAGTCACTTTTTTTTTATCAGATTACTCAATTGGGAATAAAGTCGGTAAGTCATCAAATAAAAGATGTACCTTAGTATCATAGTTCCATAGAGAAATATTGATTTGCAGGTTTGCCGAAAGGTTGATGAAAATTAATGTGCACCGATGCGATTCGAACTTCAAACAATTAGAGAGCAATCACAATTGCTTGCGGTTCCACACTCGAGCACAAAGTGTGTGAACAAGGCTTGAATGAAGTGATGAATTCTAGAATGATCTAATTGCGAATGAGGCGGAATTGAAGTGACATGAGAGAAAATTATAAGGGAGTGAAATGTGCAAGCAAATGAAAAGTACAAAGAAAAGATTAATCAAATGATACATCGCTCGACAGCACCAATTGTACAAGGGATTGCAGCCGTCTTTTATGTATAATACATGGATGTGGTTTGCTTTGATCTTCTTGATCAACGTAAGGGGGAGATTGTTGGAAAATATCCTTAAAGGATTTTGAAACTAGAAAAACTTAATTCAAGTATTCAATGAGTTCCTTTTTGTGTGCAAAGACTCACATTGAAGCCATGGACTCAATGTAAGATACTATATTTCAATTAGTTGGATATTTAGGTGCTTTCAGTTTCGTTTTTCTGATAACTGTTGAGAGTATAAACTACACCTCAACAGATAAGCGCCTCCGTTTTACCATGCAGCTAGAATATTTTTAATTCTTATTTATAATACAATGACTTCGCTTTAATGATGCTGCATTCAATTGCACTCGAGCTATTTCGGTAGGCACACGAGTCCCATCTCCAGCAAAAGCAAAAGGTGGAACCATTTTTTAATCTGAAAACTGTCACGCATCGCACAAGCTGCATGATCATCCGAACATATGCGAGCATGTTTATCCATTCTCCCATAACATTCATCGACCAAGTATGTCGATATTTTTTATTTACAACATAGTCACCATGGATCCTGCAAGAACAACCGGTTGCATGATGAAAATGATATAACCTATATCGATCATACATATCCTTCTATATTCATCTCTATCTATTAGTCAGAACGTCAGCCCTTAGTCAAAAGCAGATCTTAACAACTTGAAAACTTATGAAAGAAGACATGCGAATTGTATGCGAAGCCATCCGATCTAGCCCTAAATCATATGAACTTATGTTGGTGCAGGAAAACAAGTGCGTGCATGTTGTAGCACTTGCGGCCAAAACTTACTTTGCTGGGGCTCAAAAGTGACCTGCCTTTGGAAAAATATATGGTATGCCTTGCTTTCATCAGCTAGAACAACACAAAATTGTGTCTGAGAGCCTCACATGAGAAGAAAAGGACGAAACATAGCCAAAGACAACTTGCCGGAGCTAATGTAAATCCTTCAATTAAGCCTCACACAGTTTGCCGGCAAGTCATCCTTGGCTGAACTCCATGCTCTGCCTCTTCATGAAAGGCTCTTGACACACCAAATCACATGCATTTGCCGGATGATCAATTTCTTGTGATGTAATTGTATTGACACATTTTCTCATGCACCATCTGTGACCCTTTATATAGGCAAGGACAGGTCCAATGAGAATGCAATGGCAATCACAAAGAGCGCTGATATTCTCCTTTATATTCTCTCTCTGACCAGCCCTTCTTTTTGTATTATTATATAATTATTAGTGCGAGGGTTGCCGTACAAAGAAAGCTGACACCTACACAAGTTCTTTCGGCGAGTAATCGTTTGAATTATCAAAAATCTATGGCTTCCAAGGGCGACCGTTTTGAAATGGGTGTTCTGAACTCCGTAAGTCTATGATCAAATAGTTATTAGTAATCAGCATTTTTCAAGTCGTCATTATTTTTTGTGGGTATTACTGTAAAAAGCAAATAAACAAGAAATTCTCCAAATTGTCTCATCGTTTTAGATCTTTCTCCTTGAGTGAAGATTTGTGCCTCCATTCATTTTCATAAGCCAAATAAATTATTTGTTGACTAAGACGCAGTGGACTTACAATATAACCTCTTTGAAAAAGATATGGCCCGGCACATGGTTTTGTGACTATGGCTTATCTCCGTTGACCACATGTCGGCCATAGGATGGCTTATTTGTACCTATTTCTCCCACTATTGGGTAAACATGGACTCCATTTCGTGGAAAGAAGAAGGTGATAGGTCAGTTGAAATGTTTGAATCATAGTTTGGGAATGGAATCTCCTTAGAAAGAAGGGGGTAGACGAATCAATCTTTGACATAATTGGAGTACGATTTTTAATGGTGGGTTGATTTGCCCCAATTACTGTTAAGCACACAAAATATGATCGGATTCTTCCTGTCCTCCTATAAATAAGTAGCAGGCTGGCTTATACGAAAAGAAAAGTGGCAGTTTAGGTGAGATATTCTTCATGACCATACAGTGCTTGTATATACCAAATTTTACCTCTTGCTTAACATCTACACAAAATTTTCACATGGTGGGTAGACCCAAAAAAAAAAAATTATCTGTTGCAAGCCAATGTAGATATCTGCTTTTGAGTTGTAGCCCCGCGTGCGCGCGCGTTGGTGGGTTGCATCTCTCTTTGGAATTGGATATCATCCGTTAGAATTCTACTGATTGTATGCAAACATTTATAAATTAGGGTCACCTGAAAAGGACAAAGACCTGAACTTAATTGCTTTATAGGGCTTGTAAGGTATTTCATTGGCCTCTAAGGGGTGCATGACAAACTACAATTTTTGTTTCAGAAATAATTTTTCTATTCCAGACTTGTTTCTAGCATAAAAATCCATTTGATAAAATTATTCTATTTTTCTATTTCTAAAATAGATTTTTGTTTTAGAAATAGGTTTGGAATAGAAATCATAAGTAAAATTTTTCTACTTTTCTATTTCTAAAACAGAAATGACAAATAAAAATTCTTTTCATCGTTCGTCCTTGCTATGAACTAGTCGTCCATCTGTCGCCACTGCCGTTTGCCATCCGTCGGTCGCCTGCCGCCGTTCGCCGATCGTTTGTCGCCATCCGCTGATCGCCTGTCACCGTCCGTTGGCCGCCACTGCCGGTTGTTGGTCACCGTCCACTGTCCTCCAGTTGCTGCCGTCTGAAATGAAGAAATTTTGTGTCGTTATCAAATGGGTATTTTTACTTAGAAACTCATTTAAAAATAGAAATAGAAAAATCAATTTCTCTTCTAGAAATCAATTTCTGGCCAAAATGGTTATCATTTGCGCCCTAAATATCTAGGTTTCCACGTACATGCCATTGGATTATACAAAAAGAAAAGAAAATAAAAGAAAAGAAAATTTTGAACATTTATTTTTTCATTAATATTTGTAACAAGAAAGAACGCTTTTCACATATTTACGTTAAAAGAAATTATTACGTGACAATCTTTAATATACTATAAGAATAATGGTGACTTCTAGACCACAAAGTATCAAATCACAAATAATTATAAATTGTTGTGAGACCTAATTTTTTAAAAATTTGTGACTCATAATAGATTGTTATTCTCACAATATCCCAAAAACTGTTATGCTAGTAAAGCTCTTACGTTAATAACAAATACCGATAAGGTAGGAAATGGTATATTTAGTAGGAAATCTCGAAGATAATTTTTTATTGTGATTTTTAGCTAGTAGCTTTTTTTCACAAATATCTTTGTTGAGGAAAACTTATGTGAGAATAAATAAGAAGAAATTGATCTAGAGAGAATTGTAGATAACACAACCACTTCATGCGATGGCAGAATGGAGTAAAAACTCAATAAGCGTGAATCATCAAGAGCTTTGTTTGAGCTGGGTTTAAACTTATTTTGCTTCTATGATTTCAATCGTGTCTTGTACAAGCACAAACAAAAACTCTAGATAGAATCCATATGATTTCACATACAAGGGCATGCGGGAGACAATAAGTTAGACAAGAAGATCCAAAGTCAAAAAATCGAAGGCAGTACTTAGGTGGGAGGTCCAAATAAATTGAGTGAAATAGACCAGTTCATCGTCACGGTGGATTAAGTCAAAGTTGGGGTGAATTCCACGTAATATTTTCCATTATTTTATATTGTTCTATAAATCTCTGTTGAATGCGTATGTCAAAGAAGGGAAAAATCTGTGGGAGGGAAATACTCGTATGCTTTTTTTTTTTTTTTTTTTTTGGTTGGGGGGTCAAAGGAGAAAAAAATACTTTCGTTGTGGCTATTTCAATTTGACTTCCGCAAATTCCAAAAGGAATACAAATAATAAAGCTTTGAAAAAGGGGAATAACTCTTTATGCTTTCTAATTTGTATTCGAGATATATTTTTTTAATAAATATTTTATGACCCTACTAAATATTCTTCAAGAGAGGCGACCACAGATAAAGGCAAGCATAAAATGTGAAATGAGCATATAACGTGGCAACTTCATGTTTCAACCTTACGAATGGACAAGTCCAGTGGATTCTCCCCCTTCAATTTTTTAATTAATGGTGTATTCCTCAATAGGCATGAGAAGCATGCACATCGCATCTCTCTGTTTTTTTTTTTTCTTTTCTTTTTTTAACATGGAATCACTATACTTTTAACGTCCTCTCTATTGACAATCACTTGAACATTTCAACAGAAATTAGGAATCTATTTGGTTAATTTTTTTTATGGAAAGCATTAGCTTAATTTAATGATCTCTAGGGTTTCAAGTCACTGGTTGGAATTTCGGTTCTTCCTTCTCTATTTACGTATGTTGCACCTTCTCCTTTTTCTCAGTAATTTTGACTTTACAATTTCATTGAATGTGACAATCTATATATATATATAGATTGTAGACACACACATTCTCAAGACATGGTTGAATGATAATTTCAAAAAATGTTAAAGTTAAATAATAAAAGAAAAAGAAAGAGAAGAAAAGAAGCCAAAACAATGGGGGATAAGCTTTGCCCTCAAGAGGAAAACAGCCTGATGACCAGCTAAGACTCCTTAATGACCACTCAATGATAAAAGAGGTGGGGTTATAGAGACAGCTAGGAGGTTTGCTAAAAAGTGCGTGATAGTTCAAGGATTGAACGTTCTTGCGCCAAAGATGGACGAGGCTAAGCAATCTACCGAGGTTGTAAAGTCATCCATTATATGACATGTTATATTTTTTTAGCTTGGTGGAAACAAATACTTTTCTTAAGGATTGTCTCAATTAGAAATAGAGAATGAAGTAACTAGTACTATTGTTAGAATACCCAATTCCCTATTCTAGAGGGATTATCTAGAAAGTGAATTGTTAAATTTAGATGTATCCAAACAGTAAAGCTGACATAGATGTTATGGATCAAAATTGAGGACCTTTCCCTAGTAAAGAGGACTAGGAAGGATGCATCTTTGATGTACTAGTTATCGTGCCCACGATAAACGCTAGAAAGCCAAATATGAAGTAGATAATTGCTGAAAGCATATGAGTAGTAAGCCCACCTCTCTAACTTACCTAGAGCTTTTGGTAGTGCAGCTGAGACAACATTGAATTCTTTGCTCCCAAGGATGAAGCAACAAAATTTTTTGAGAATTTTAGAGAAGGTCACGGCGAGATGAGCCGCTTATCATTACAATAGATGTTAAGTGAAAGTATAGTGATGTATGTAGCTGAGACATCCTAACAAATCATTAAATTTAAACCTTACTCCTACGTGACCGAATCAGTTTGATCAGGCATTTGCCATTTGTTTTCATTGTTTAACTTTGTGAAAACATGAAAAATCCATAAGCTTTGACCCGCCCCTCTCTTAAAAAAAAAAAAAAAAAAAAAAAACTAGAGCAAGAAAATTGTAACCAAGCATTGGCCATCAATTTTATACCTAATTCATAACTCGAAATTTTCTTTGACCCTTTAAAATCGTGGCTAAAATTCTGGAATTTAGAAATGCCAAAATAGGAATAAAACTTGACATTATTACAAATGCGCAAAAAATATCATATTTGTAAAGCAAAAACATAGATGGACTCTTATGAGTGCGAAAAATATTCTTGATTAAATGATTCAATTGGAATTAATTGTAAAATCATAATTATAGATAAATCATTGGGTTAATACCCTGAAAAACTTCAAACTGGTACACGTGTGACAAATTTACCTAAAACTATTTTTTTTACAATGAAAAACCCTAAACCGGTACATCCATAGCAAATTTACCCCGACTGATCATACAAAACCCTAAACTGGTATATTTATGACGAATTTACCGCAAACTAATTTATTCGATCGCCAAAAATTCCAAACTGATACATTTGTAACAAATATACCCCATGTTAAATTGGATTAATATTATAAAAAAAAATCACAAAAATTGTAAACTGTAACAAACGGAGAGTAAAATCCTAAATTGGTATACCGGTTAAGTGTCATGTGTTATTTAACTTAATAATTTGATAGAAAAATTTAACAGAAACTAATAGAGGATAAATTTTTTACAAGTGTACCAGTTTGAGATAAATTTGTCAAAGGTGTATCGGTTGAGGGTTTTTGGTGATCAAAAAATTAGTTTGGGATAAATTTGTCACAAGTATACCAGTTTGGGGTTTTTCAAGGTATTAACCCTAAATCATTTTGATTGCCCCATCTAGTTTCATTTGTTTATTGTGGTACATGTCTTGTTTAAAAATTCATCAATTTACGTGCTCTAGGCATATAAGGTTTTTTAAGAGCATATTTTTTGTGTAGAAAGTTTCAAATTCAGGATCTTCCGCTGCATAGATCTCATGGAAAATGAAGTCATAGGCATGTAGGTTCAGAGCCAGACCAACTACTCCAAGAGCACTCATCATATACCGGTTACTAGTACAAATAACATAAACAAATGTAACCAATGTTCGTTGGAAAAAGCAATCCCAAAAAAATTGGGACCAAAAGCAATTAGTAGTAAACATTGAAGAAGTTTCTTTAGCTTGAGTTGGGTTAATAGCCTGAAATATATTTACACCATCACCATCTTCAAATTAAGTATTTTTTACGGTAGCACCATGAATAGCACATAGGAGAGATACCTCCTAAAAATTATAATCAAAGATTATAATCACAAGTTTCGTTAGACACAATACTCATTCTAAAAATTATAATCAAAGATTACTCTATTAATCACCATCTACTTTAGAGATACCTCCTGCAACATTTGTCGAGCATTGGCACTAAAAAAGATGCAGGATTCTTTGTTTGCTTGGCTGGGCAAGCATTGGCTAGTTTGTAGGCTTTTGGGCTTCAATTATCGAGGAAAAGGGATTTTACAAATAAAGCCTGGGGATTAGGATTCCGTTGCCGTCATTTTCAATGCGTATGGATACAATTATCTATATTCCTAATGTGTTATGATGTAACACCCCGTGGACTATTAGTTATTGTTTATCACCTTTAAGTATAGTGGAAAACAATTGAAAGAGTTATGTATAAAAGTATTTTCCCCAAGGAGTAATCCTTGAATTCCGTCTCTTTTCAGAAATTGCAAAACCGTGAATTTTCAAGAATGGAAATTTTATGATATGTTGGGAATCTGTTATGACTGAAAGTTGGATATGATGGCCCTCATGTAAGGGTTATATTGCCCCTAATTTTTATAAAATTTAAGATGCTTGTTGAATGATGAGAAACTAATCCTCATTTCTATAAATCCAGATATTCAAGGAGTAATTGTATGTTGGCTTCTAAATTAAATGGAGTAATGGATGTGCTGAATACCAAAAAGGCAACACAATTAGGGATTCATTGAAATTCTCAAATTTGAAGTATACTTCTTTCTTTGTTATTCTGGATGAGCTGAGCCAATAGGATGGGCCTAGTCCAATATAAAGGTGGATGGGCCTGGACAAAGGGGCCAAAAATTCGTGGATTCATTAAGGTGGTGAATGTGCAATTTTCATTTCCCAAAAATCAGAAATTTTCAGTCTAATGGTATGATTAAAGCATGCAAATCTCCTAGCGTACTAGCAAATTTTTGTGTTACATTGGATCCGCTAGTACTCGGTGACGATCTCGGACAAGCAGCCTCCAAAAGCAGGTCCTAAATGCCCGTGCTTACCACAACATTCCTTCATGTAGCTCTTACAGCACCCACCAATCTCCCTCTTTGCCAAATTAGTACATATGTGCACTGACCCCGAGTCCATGTGATCTTTCCCCGTCTCAATGTCGATCACGGGTTGAAGGTGCAGACAGCAATTCGAGCCAGTCTTTGGATGATGATGATGATGATGAACATCTGAAGTAAGATCAGTGTGTGATCTACATTCGCTAGTGTTGCTGAGTCCTTCCTTGACGTCATGATTGTCATTGCTACAATGCATCCCGTGGCACTCTTTATTCTTCTCTTGCAAAGAATCGCAATTACCTGTGATAACATGTGATTCACTTTTTGTAATTTTCTCGCAGCTTCCATGATTACAGTGTTGCACCGTATGCTGTTCTTTGTGATCACCAAATGCACAAGTTCCTTGCTTCTGAATTGCACTTGTGCACATGTTATCAGAGCAAGCGCTCGAAGAAATAGGATTGGAGCCACCATGGTTATGATCATTGCACATCTGGCCACACTGCTCAGCATTTTCATCCTTACTGACTTCAGGAACTTGCCTGTTCAATGAGTTGGAAAGCTCGCTATTTCCACACGAATTAGCACTTGAAGATAAATTGGTAGAATGACAATTAACAACACACCTCTGCTGCAAAGCACACCCATTTTGCGGTTGGGTTTCATGGCTGCAATGGCGATGTCTGTGGGACAGGTTATTGCCAGTGTTGCATCCATGATCGTGATGATGTGTTGCAGCTAAACCTCTGCAGTTGTCCCCGTCGTCGCAATGCTTCTTCGCCACACCCTTCCCGCACAAGTCTGAATTAGGAACACTCGATTGGCATTTCGAAGAGCAGACTTTGCCACAACCTTGTTCAGTCTCATAAACTTTCGTCCCCACTTTAGAAGAGCAACAGTCATGGTGGCTATGGGATAAGTTTGTCTTGTGGACGTTGCATCCTTCTCTTTGTCGCACTGCAGGAGATTTACAACACTTTTTCTCGCCGTGCTCATGGCTTTGTCTTAACAAGAGCATGCTATTTAGGATCACCACCACGCATGTCCCAGTGTCGGTGAGAACTGCCGCCCAAACAAGCGGGTGGCCGGCAAAGGCCAATGCGAGGATGGCAACCTTAGTGGTTATTGACAGAATTACATTCTCAACCACCTTCCTGTGCGCTCTCCTCGCGAGCATGATCGCTTTCGGTATTTTCCTGATATCATTGGACATGAGAATCATGTGCCCCGTCTCCATTGCAAGTGCAGAACCGGAAACACCCATCGAAATACCGATATCGGCAGTAGCCAATGCAGGGGCGTCGTTTATGCCATCCCCTACCATTGCTGTTGGCGCATCCTCTTGGAGCTGTTTGATGATTTTCACTTTATCTTCGGGTAGAAGTTCTGCATGGACTACATCCAGAGCATGACCTAGCTGCTTGGAGAATCAAATGATGTCAACTGCTCGATCAAATTTACCAAAATTCCTACTTAACAAGTCAAATAAATAGAAGACATTAGATACCTACTGTCATCGATGCAAAGAAATGACATTCAGGTCAAAAGGAGATAGAAACAAGGAGAAATAGAGTTGCACCTGATTCTGGGCATGCATTGCCGCAGCCTGGCTATCTCCTGTAAGCATTGCAGTTTTAATGCTCAATGACTTGAGTGCCTTGATGGCCTCCTGAGCTCCGGTTCGGCATGCATCAGAGAGAGTGAAAATCCCAATAGGTTTTGCCCCGCAGAACACGTACCCCATAGTTTTTCCTTCCCCAGTAAGGCCTTCAACGCTTGGAACTGCAAATGTATAATTACTCAAGGAATTCAATAAACCCCGGAAGCAAATTGAATCCATGAAAAGGGGGGCGGCATGAATTTAAATGAAGCACTTGTATGATTCCCGTTTTAATTCGGATAAGCACATTGATTAGGACTTTGAAATACGAATGCTTCACCTCTTTCACAACCAGCTCTCAGGGCAATCTTCCTGTTTCCTATGAATATATCGTTCCCATCAATCTTGCCATAAATTCCTTCACCAGGAAAATTTTGAAAATTGTCCACATCTTCGGGCTTTGGCTCTATGGAAAATGACCTCCCATACCCTACCAGCGAAGCAGCCATTGGATGGCTCGACTTGCTCTCAATGCTTGATACCCTAAATATGATTTGCAACTATGCCTGTAAGTTTAGGACTGCTATGAGCTAATTTTAAGAACAAGGAGTCCAGGATCTTTACCAATAAAGCATAGTCTCGATATTTATGCCTTCATTGAGGGACCGGAAGTCCTCCACCATGAATTCACCTCTCGTGATCGTGCCAGTTTTGTCAAAAGCCAGGTTCCTGATTTTAGCAAGGGTTTCAAGATAGTCACCCCCTTTGATCAAGAGACCGGATTTCGCTGCCTTTGTGAGGGCACAGAAAGTGGCAACAGGAGTAGAGAGTACTAGTGCGCAGGGGCATGCACTTACTAGTACCACTAATGCCAGTTGAAACCAGTATTTTCGCTTATGGAATTGAAGTGCCACCGGAATCACGGCGAAGCCAATCGATATAACTAATACAGCTGCAGATGGTAAAGTGACAGAAACCAAGTTGAGAATGAAGATTTGCTTGCTCCTGCTTTCAGTCAATCCCAAAGAACGGAAGTTGGGACACATGCATAATGGTCAAACACAAACGCCTAATCCATAATTAGAAGCAGGGTTGCCCTGCTTTTGAAGAGAATAAGGTGGCATATTCCAATTTAATTTAAATTGAACAAGTTAAGGCAATCACATGTAATCCCTATACCAGCATTATCATTCCTATAACACGGATACAATTACATCGAGACCGGAAGTGTTTTGACCAACCTGGAGTGTAAAACTGTGCACATCTGTCAATAAATCTCTGTGTTCTTGATTTCTTGTTCTGAGCCTCCTCAACAAGCTTTGCCATTTTGGCCACCACACAGTCTTCAGCTAGAGCAGTTGTTTTCACACTGATGTAACCTACAAAAGAATTTAAACTCTGATTCTTTTTTCAAGTATTCTTGTCGAAGCATTTCGAATTTCCATGACTGATAAAGAGTGATTAATTATACCATTCAAGTTGATTGTTCCAGCCCAAACAGAGGAGTCTTTATGCTTGGAAACAGGGAATGACTCTCCTGTCAAAGTTTTCTCATCCACTTCAGATTTGCCATCCACAACGACACCATCTATGGGTATGACCTCCCCAGCCTTCACGGCTACAACGGTGTTGAGTTTGATCTCGTCAACATTCACAACATCTCCTGTTTCAGCTATCACTGCTGTCTGGGGAGCTATGCTCATCAAAGCTGACATTTCAGCACTTGCCTGAGTAGGTGGATCACATAAGTTCGTTAGCAATTTGGTCGTATGTATTCCAAATTAAAAAATAATTCTCGGAGACGAAATTAATTTTAGAAGTAAAGAATAGTGCTTCAACGAAATAATTTCATACGAATCATCATTAATTAGTGTGGAGACATCACATGATCTCTAAGACATCTAGAAAAGATTCATAATGAAATTCCTAAATGTTTCAACAAGATTCGGCTTTCGTTGTGTCTAGAAAGTTTGATCTCACTTGACAGTCCTAGATGAATGCCGCACATAATATGTGCATCCAAATGGTGTATTTTGATTGTAAAGTAGCCTTTTTGAGAAGCACCAATACTACAGTTTGGATAGTATGTGAAAATCAAACTTTTGATGTCTTCTACCATAAAAAAGACTTGTGCTGGTAGTCCTCCTTTCAAGGGTAAAAGTCCTTAAGGATTTTTAATCTCAATTTTCTTCCAGTTAAAGATACTTATCATCAAGCACGGTTGGTTTTAGCCTAGTCACACTTTTTTTTTTTTAATGTTTATGTTAACCTTTTAAATTCATTTAGTCACTTATATCGGTGGTCGGACCTGATTATGAAGATTATTGTCTTGTCGTGCAAGTGATGATTATAATCAGTAATTATCTAAAGTGTAGATTCCCAGAGGACGACATCACTCAGGTCAGTAGCAGCAACAATTCAAGGACAAACACTAGACGTTATTTGATAAATAATTTCCTATAAGTTTCACCATAGGATATCATAATTTAGTATTGCCTGGTCCTTCTATGCCAGTCATGTCTACATCTAGGACTCCTTAGATTACAAAGCATGTAATATTGAAAAGCATGATGTCTATTTCTATATTAGCAATTATTCCTGGACAAGCACAAACCTCCAATGAAAATTCAAGGATTTAGTATAAGCAAAACCCTGTAGTTAAGTTTCGTCGAACTATCCAACAAAGAGGGAGTTTAGATGATGTATAACCTTGTGGCTTGCCCTGGACTCGAGCCATTCAGCAGTGGTGAACAAAAAGACAATGGTGCCAGCCTCCAGATAATCTTTCATTGCAACCGTCCCGATCACTGTCAAGCAATTGAATGTTAGATGTGCAGATAAACTCTAGATGATTTTCACCTTTTCAAAAACCTAACTCCACCTACCGCTCTCACTTTCCCTTTGGACCCTCTTCTGAGAAATGTGTGATTTGTGGACCCTCCGTTCACATGAGTTTTCATTAGGTTGTCTGAAAGATAACGCTTCACTACTGTGTTTGTGGGTTTATTTTTTTATAGACTAAAAATGAGCATAATCAATTAACTATTCTCTAGCGAAATTCCTCTAAGCATGCCTAATTTCATCCAAAGGAGTCAAGATTAGGCACACAAGCTTCCCTATGTCCAAATTTTTAGAACCATTGAATCCTGACATATATGCAAATTGGAGCGGGACCAGCTAGTTCTACATACATTTTGAAGAACATTATGTTCTTTAAGATTTCAATCAGCCGCCGCCAAGGAACAGAATTTTGGACCCCATTATATCTTGATTTTGAGTAGTCAAGGAAGGTAAACTATTCCTTGGTTTGAAAAACTATCAAATTGCTCGAAGGAGTTCCACATGTCGAAATTAGTGCTAGTGACACTTCATAGAAAATTACTTTTTACTAGTGATTGTATCTCAATCGCTCACTTCTATCCAAGCACGTGTCCTGTAAATCTTGGAAGAGATATAAAGTAAATGGCAAATCGAGTTAAATTCAATTTGGAAGCATTTTATTACTTGACACCAAAAAAGTTTTAAGAAAAATTCCTGGATTTTATTTTTTATTAAATTACGTAAAGCCAATAGCTTTTGCTTTTGCTTTTGCTTCGGTAGAACGGAAGGACGTTTTATATTGTGCTCGTTTTATGGTCAAAAAGGCATTCCAATGGGGTAAGTGATTGTCTGACAAAGCTACTAATTTTAAACTGAAAGTTAATTAAATTAAATAAAGTGGTAACCTTGGCTATTGCACTCATAACTACAACCATAATCAATTTCATTAAGTTTTTGCGTTCGGTTCTCATGGGCAATTACGCAGACAATGACTTCCCGCGAATCATATCTATGATAACAATACTTCTTGGGGAGAAAAATCTTTTTTAATCATTATTTGGTTAGTTTATGTATTTCTCTTCCTTTTCCGGTACTCAATTACATCGATCTCAGTCTACAAGCAACATCCATTAAAGAGGTGGTTGTGACATGCATATCTACTCACCTGCGACCAAGACAAGGATGTTGATGTCGATCCGGAAGTTCCGGAGAGCTGCGAAGCCTTTCAGAATCACCGGGAGTATGCCGGCGATGACGGCGGCGAGAGCCAGCCATTTGAGTGGGTGGAAGACGAATTTCAACAAGGACAAGAGGAGTAACCCTCCAGAAGCGATTGCATAAGGACTTGGCCATTTCTTGTGATGGTTTATCTCCCCATAGACCTTCACATTCGCCTCTAACCTTGCTTGATTTAGTGCGTTCACTGTCATTAGAGGCCCAAAGAAAAGGACATGGGTTATTTCGCATGCACAATAATAAGCTAGAAAATAACAGAGAAAAAAAGGGGGGAATATTAAATGTAAAATCTACCATTATGATCGTAATTTTGATTTATTATTATTATTTTTTTGTTATGACCAGAAAGCTCACCTTAATAGGTTAATCTTTAGTTATTTTACGTTGTGAAATTTGCCATCAATATGTTTTCGAAAATATGTTTGAATAATTTGAATAGTATGTAAAATCTCATCAGTTGCGTCTATGCAACGGATGGTATGATCAACACACCATAAAGAAAATGAAGAAAAAAACTACCCGTTATATATAAAAATAAATGCAGTGCACTATTTCGTGTCTGCTAAAAAAAAAGCTTTAGATACGTGGGATAATGTGATCTATGATTTGTCCTTATGCTCTTTCCAACAAAGTATACACGCACACCCCGCACCGCCCCCTCACATGGAAGGTAATCTCACGACGCAACCAGTCATTTAGATCAGACATTTCGGAGAAAATCGCATATCTCACCCAACCTCGACACTGAATTTCCAAGAAGGCGTGCAAAAAGATATGGGTCACGCCAGAAAAACTTCAACATAAGAATTGAAAATAACATGAAAAGGAATTCAAAATATAAAATCATTTTGTGAATGATGCGAGAAATGATATCAATTGAGTCTCGGACATTAAGTATTCAAGAAATAGTTTAATCCCGATGATAACAAAAACTAGAAGCGTTTCACCCTTTGGTAAGTCTCCTTGATGCTATGCTGCGTAAGGTAAAGATTGTGGGAGTGCGGTAGGCACAGATACAAAAGCAAAAGTGATTCCACCCCAAAAAAACCAAAGGCAAGAACCGAATCGGAACGTGAACGGAACTTTTTCTGATCGCGTGAAAATGTTGCAAAAGTTAATAAAAGAGGGTAAAAGATATTGCAAAAAAAAAAAGAACCGCAGAATCATCAGTGCAACGTAACACGTCAATATTAGAGAATATAATAATGTTGGCACCGAGACAAAGCTTTCAAAGCTAGTCCTCCTTGGTTGCCATTTGTCGTTTGACTATTTACTGACCCCTTCATAAGTTTTCGACTTCATCAGCCGAACCGACTGAGCCATTGGCCCAACCTTTGATAACGACACCCAAGTTGCAATATTTTTAAGAGGACGGCAGGGGAATGTTGAGATTGGTCGAGTCCCAGTCACGCTAATTCGGATGCTTTCGCGGCCCGCTTTTTCGAAAGAGATTGCGATCTCGGCTGCTGTCTCTTTCTCATTTTCTTTTACTTCGTCCAATTTCGGAAAATGAAAAGGAGAGGACGGAGTCGGGAGGTTCTTGGAATTTACCTATTTGGGTCTGAGAAACGAGGAGGGTGTCGTGGACGACAATGACGGTTCTCGAAGCCACGATGACCGAGACGTCCTCAACCCCATCGAGTTGTCTGAGAATACTCTCGACCAGCGGGATCTCCGACGAGCAGCACAGCCCCATCACATCGAAGTAGCTCTTCTGCAGCTTCTTCGACTCCTCTCCAGCCTCACCCATCCTCCTCCTCCTTTCTGTCCATGGAAGAAAGCAAAGCAAGAATTAATCAAGAACGAGATTACCCAATATACATGCGGATGAGGTCGTGTCTGTCATGCTAATGGAATGAAAAACAAGGGTTTGTCGCTGTTAGTTTTCCTGGAATTTGTTCAGGAATATGAATTTTTTACGGTGTTGATGAAGAAAAAGGAACTGAAACTGTCGGCAGCTGATTTGCAGGAGAAGAAGTGGAAGCTTACGTGTTGCATGTGACATACAATACCGCAGGAGACCTAATTTATTATAGTTGCCCAAAAAGAATGAGGGGAGAGAGAGAGATGTAGACGGCAAAACCAAAAGAAGAAAAGCAAGAAAGCAACTGATGAAGTTCAAGTAATGAAGTAGCATGATGAAGCACCTCTAAGCTGAATTTGATGCGATGGAGGTCTCTCTCTTCTTCTTCTTACGAGCTCTTTGTTCTATTCTTCTTCTTCTTCTTCTTCAAGTATATATGAAGGCAGGCTTTTGAAATGAAGGAGAAGGATAGGGAGTTGGGGCTTAAATAGGCATATGCTGGGGTTTGGTGACGTGGGGTTTTGTAGGAAAAAGATAAAAAAAAAAAAAAAAAAAGATGGGAGGGAAAAAAAAAAAAAAAGAGAGAGAGAGAGAGAGAGAGATTTGATTAAAAAACAAGAAAAGAACGAAACATAATTTTGCTTTTCCTAGGCTTTGTTTTAAGCATGAGCTTTGTGGGATGGGACTTGAGTGGAGGAGGAATTCATCGGTTACAAGAGCAGAATGGAATCCACATATGAATCCACCCTCACATCAGAAATGCTCGGTTGATTCGGAAAATTATCAAAATTATCTTAAATTTATTGTAATTTTTCAATTCAGCCCTAAATTATTTTTTGACCAATTCAGTTTTAAATCTTTTTCATCCGGTCAATTTTAGCCGATCTGCGCTAACATGGACACTAGTTAACACTTGTCATTACCGACGCTAATATGGATAATATTTTAACAATATTTTATTTTTTTATAAATTTTTATTATTTTTTATTTCTTTTTGTTTTTCTTCTTTTTCTGTCTTTCTTCCTCCTTCTTTCTCCTTCCTCTAGCCAGCAAACGAAGAAAGAGAGAAAAAATAAAAAAATTATAAAAAATTTGAAAAAAATAAAATATTATTAAAATATTATCCAAGTTAATGTTGACTGGACGATTGGCACCAGTCGATGTCCACATCAGCGTCGATTGGTCAAAATTGATCGGATGGACTAAATTGATATAATTACAAAAAAATTATGACTACATTAGCTAAAAAAAATTGAGAAAATTGTAATAGATTTAGGGCCATTTTGGTAATTTTCCCTAGGTTTGTCAAAGAGCATCTACATATGTTCTCCTCCCCCCCGGCCAGAAAATATTGGGTATTTTAACAGCTCCACGTCATTTCTACTTTAAACCATTCAGCGATTGACAACTATTCAAGCGGGATCCATGTCATCCTAGTTCAAACCCGTGTCTCTCTCCTCTTTATCTTCTCTCTCCTCTGTCTCTCTCTTCAAAATCCCTGGTCCACCACTACAGTTGCTTTGACCTAACGCTCTCTCTCCTTTCTCCCCTCTCCCTGTTAAACTCCGTTCCATTACGGAGTGAAAAAAAATTTCCCTTCATTTATTAAACCTGGTTCAAAACGATTCTACGCTCTCCAGATTCTACGCTCTCTCTCTTCCCTCCCCCTCCACCTCCACACTTAATCAATAAACTCCCCCACTCTTTGAAACTGCTAGCGAACCACCATGCCTCCACCTCCGCCTCCGCCTCTGCCGTTGTGTCCCCAACCGCCTCACCTCCGGCTCTGCTTTCTGAAAGGGCTAGTAAGAACACCTAGATGGGGTGAATATGTGTTTAAAATAAACCTTGGCAAATAAATATGGAATAATATAAAGGAGTTCAGGGAAATAGAATAGAAACACAAGGTTTATAGTGGTTTAGCTTAGATCAAGCCTACGTCCACTCTCCCACGCTAACAACCTTCTGCTGGATTCCACTATGCAATCAACAAGAGATTATAACTTTGAGTGTAAACACTTAGTGGTAGATCACATTATCTCACTAAGTCACTCTTTTAGTATTTTTCTCACGATCACAAATGTTTAAACTCACCAAAGACAAGTGTATGTTCGAAGGTCGCTCGGATTTTGGAATTATAAATTCTACGCTCCGTCTCTTACTTGCTCATCGGTCCTTCATCTCCTTAAATACTCCTCCACTTCCAAACTAGCTGTTGGACAGTATCTTAAGGATCGTCTTCCAATCTACCCATTGGACAGATCTGTATCTAGAAGATTTGATAGCTGTTGAGTGACAAAAGTAGAATCCCAAATTGATTCTGATCGCCCATACAAACAGAATTTTGGTTTCCATAAGTAGAGCTTCTTCGTATAGAAAGTTCTTGTCTTCAAGATTTAATTGTCAATCAATTAGATTGAGTCAATCAAATCTATCTTGATGTAGAATCCAAACCAGATCATTAGTCATTATATGTTTTGGGCTTGTGTTACGTTCTGTCGAGTTTTGGATGTAAAGTTTGAGTATCTTCCATCTGAAGTACAATATGAGTCCAATAGACTTTACAATCTGGACGTAAGTCTGAACATATTCTACTTCTGAACATATTTAGCTTTAAGGTCTGGATATAGTCTGAATAAGTTCAGTTTCAGTATAAAGTCCATCTTCTGGTTCTTCATTCACGTTTAGTCTGGAATTTGTCAGAGTGAGTAGACTTTTGATGTAGAACAGACTTTGACACTAAGGTCTAACAGTCTTCAGATTTTGATACAGAAGTTTGGAAATTTTCAGAAAAAACTTTGGATATGTGTTACGTTAAGTCTTTTGGCAGTCTTCAGGCTTTGACAATATCCTTTACATATTCTTTCATCTACATGGTCTATTACTTAACCATTAAACACATTGGTAGCATTTGATTTATTTTGTCATCTTCAAAACACCATAAGGGATTTCCCTAATACCTTCGACTCCGCACTGAAGCAATCTACTCTCTCTCTCTCCTCCGTGAAGTGCTGCTGCCAGTGAACCATGACGCCGACACGCCTCCACTGTTACCTCTCAAGCCATCGTGTTGAGGCAATCTGCCAGCAAACCATAACGCCGACGCGCTTTCGCCGTTGCCTCTCAAGCCATCATGTTGAGGCAATCTGCTAGCAAACCATGACACCAACGCGCCTTCGCCTCCACTGTCGCCTCTCGAGCCATCGTGCCTCAACGCTGAATCAATATGCTCTGTCTCCCCTCCGCAAGGCACTGAATTTGCTAGAGAACGCCAACGTCAATGCCGATGCGCCTTCGCCATCACCTCCCCGTCCTGCCATCGCGTTTTCCCTCACCTTTGCAACCTTCGCTCTGTTCTCTCTTTCTTTCCTCCGTGAAGCGCCCCTGCTTGTGAATGCCAACGCCATCGATGCTATCAACACCATCACCTCCCGAGCCCCACCATCGCCTATCAAAGCCCCATTGGCGACTCCAATACGTCCCCTGCGTCCCGAAGGTTAGGGATTTCTACATATTTTGCTCAGTAGAGTTTAACTTCATGTTAATGCGATGCTAATGACTATGATAGGTTCCCACCATCGCTCTCGAAGCCTATTTATACCATAGCCTCTTGAAGCCCTGCCTATGTCGTCACCTCTCGAGTTCTTGAAAAGTCAAGTTGGTTCATCATAAGGGATTCTTTGCTAGCTTAATCCAAACCATCCCGAGACTGCAAGGGCCGAGACACAATTTAAGCTAGGTACCACGTCATCAATCTAAGATTCGACTTCATCATTGAAGAGAAAAGAACTTATCTAGTGATGCTGAATTGGATTTGTTGTGGAATAGTTTTAGTTCGACAAGCAATGTCTATCGGCATATGAATACAGAGTATTATTGCTGGAGCCAGACTTTTCTTCCAAATGAATACAAAGTACTATATATTTCCAGAATCAGAAAATGAACGATATCAACAAGCTTTTCCATCACCCACAAAACAATACTTGAAATTCCGAGAAATTGCATTTACTTCTCTCTCTACTATCCTCTGGAAAGATTAGCATTTTTCTTTTCATTGATAATAATAATCCTTATAAGGATCAACATATCATCATGGAAGAAAAGTCCCGTTCCAGCAGTAATACCCTGTATTCATATGCCAATAGACATTGCTTGTCGAACTAAAACTATTCCACAACAAATCCAATTCAGCATCACTAAATAAGCTCTTTTCTCTTCAACGATGAAGTCGAATCTTAAATTGATGACGTGGTACCTAGCTTAAATTGTGCCTCGGCCCTTGTGGTCTCGGGATGGTTTAGATTAAGCTGGCAAAGAATCCCATGTGATGAACCAACTTCACTCTTCAAGAACTCGAGAGGCGACAACATAGGCGAGCATCGGGAGCGATGTTGGGAACCTATCACGGTTATTAGCATTGCATTAACATGTAGTTAAACTCTACTGATTAGAATTTGTAGAAAACCCTAACCTTTGGGACGCAAAGGATGTATTGGAGCCGCCAATGGGGCTTTGACAAGCAATGGCGGGGCTCGGGAGACGACGGCGTCGACAACATCGGTGGTGTTGGTGTTCATGAGCATGGGCGCTTCATGGAGGAAAGAAAGAGAGAACAGAGTGGAGGTCGCGAGGGTGAGGGAAAAACGTGATGGCAAGTCGAGGAGTCAACGGCGAAGGCGGAGGCGCGTCAGCATCTATGTCGGCGTTCTCTAGCAGATTCAGTGCTTTGCGAAGGGGAGAGAGAGTAGATTGATTCAACGCTGAGGCTCAGCGACTCGGGAGGTGACGACGAAGGCGGAGGCACGTCAATGTCTTGGTTCGCTAGCAGATTGCCTTGACACGGTGGCTTGGGAGGTAATAACGGAGGCAACCGATGGAGGCGCGTCAGCGTCGTGGTTCACTAGCAGATTCAGCACTTCATGGAGGAGAGAGAGAGAGAGAGAGAGAGAGCAAATTGCTTTAGTGCAGAGTCGGAGGCAGAGCTGTCGGCATGACAGCTGGGGATGCGATGGCGGAGGCGGAGGCGTGGTGGTTCGCTAGCAATTTCAAAGAGTGGGGGAGCGGATTGATTAAACACAGAAGCGAAGGAGGGAGAGAGAGAGAGAGTAGAACCATTTTGAACCAGGTTTAATAAAAGGGAATTTTTTTTAACTCCTTAACGGAACGGAGTTTAATGGGGAGAGGGGAGAGAAGAGAGAGGGTTTGCAAATGACACAGAGCGTCAGGTTAGAGCAGCTGCAGTGGTGGGTCAGGGCATTCAAAGAGAGGGACAGAGGAGAGAGACGCGGGTTTGAACTGGGATGACGTGGATCCTGCCCAGACAGATGTCAATTACTGAATGGTTTAAAGTAGAGATGACTTGGAGCTATTAAGGTATCCAATATTTTCTCCCCACATGCTCCTCCTTTCCGTGGCTCTCCTCTCTCTCTCTCAACTGAAGAATAGTGTTTTATTTCTCCTTTTCATATCCAAACTCTAGATTAACTCCCGCGCTTTGCTTTGTGCTTCACAATCCACCTTTTCCCCCTCCTCTCTCTCTCTCTCTCTCTCTCTCTCTCTCTCTCTCTCATATATGACCAGATAACGTGCATATTCCCCAGGGGAATTTACCAATTTCCTTCAACAGGTAAAAACGAAAAATTACCGAAATTTATTTTAAACGGGTGCAAAGTAATCACGATACCAAAGGGGTCAAATTTTACTATGGATGTTCATTGAAAGCAATACAATTCCCCAAAAGCTGCGGCTATAATCGAAAGTTAAAAAGGCACATTAAAGTCATACAATTTGCTTCCCGTTCTAATTTTGACTAATTGCCTATCCTCTGACACCAAAGCAAGCTCTAAAGAAGGATTGATTTCTCAATAATTTCTGCCAATTTGTCTCGTTTCATGTCCATTTGCCTACGCTTCTTTCCAATCTCAAGAGACGATTAAACTATTTAAGGAGATATAGTTGTTGATGTGCTATTTTAGAAAGACCGCACAAATAGTATAGAAAGAAATAGCAAAACGAAAATGTAATATTACTTGCTGTGAGTACTATATGCTTTATCGTATACTACAGTTGAGGGTAGGCGGTACCATTTTAGCAGATACCATAAAAACTTCTCTTTGGATAAATTCACCGCACTCTCCTTAAACCGTGATAGTAGAGTCAAGGAATCCCATTCAATTGTAAATTCACCATACGCTCACTTATATTTATGAGGAGTCGAAAAGACTTAGTTACTCATGATGCAAGCCTTAAAATGTCTGTATGAATAATGAGTTGTCACATGGCCACTTCAATAATAATATTTATATATTAAAAATATTAATAAGCGGAAACTGAGGGAAATGAAATATACAAACTCAAAAGAGGAGGTTACGTCCATGAAAAGATTCCTGATCTCATATGACGCAACATTGCACGCAAGGATGCTGTTGTAAGCTTTTTGAATTGGTCAAATGCTTGTGCAAATCCTTCCCCATTGAAATAGATTTTATAGTACTTCCATTCCTATTTGCTCCACCGCCTGTGGAAAAGCGATCTTTCCTAGGCCGCTTTTGCTAACATCATCTTCTAGTGATCTTTTCCCTTTTTCCTTTTTTCTTTTCAAATTGAATACGCAACCGTTTATTTTTAAAATTAAATTATACTTTTAATTATCAATCAAATTATTTCATCTCATTTTCTGTATAGTCATCATCAGTTTTTTTTTTTTTTTTTTTTGTGCGTGGATGATGTGTCTTTTATTGCTTTTTTTTTTTGTGGCTAAAAGTCACATGGAAAGCGGTTCCTATTTGCCTAGTAAATCTGAGGCCAACATATCCAAATCATTCATGAAAAAGTATACCCTGAGGATGTGTAAATATTTACAACATTTATCAACAATTTCCACATAGCTTTTGGTGCTTTTCCATGTCGATAGTCACATAGGAAATGGGCCAATACCTCCACTAATTTCAGTGTGGCCATTCATCATAATTTTCCTTTTTTAGGTATCAACTAAAGTACTCATATGCATGCACGTCTTTTCAAGAAAAAGCACCTCATCACCTGAATCATTTTCTTTATCAACCACAACTTTAAAAAATTAAGTTGTTAGAAAATGACACGCAACAATGTAACGTATCAATTTGACTCACAATCATCGGTTTCCATAACAAAAAAAAAAAAAAAAAAAAAAAGGTGGACGACTAATCAAATACTTAATCATCTAAGATGGCTAAAAAAAAAAATTGCATATCACCATTTGATCTTGTTGAGCCAAGTATGGATATATCTTTGTACTGATAGATTTCTCAAAGAGCTAGTAAGTGTCAAAAATTTGTTGGTTGAAAATAACTTACTAATCATTTGATTTCCCTATAACTTATTGACCATATATGAAATTTATGCAAATTCTCGAGTTTTCTTATTTTTATTAACTTTTTATTCGTGTTTCTTGCCAAGGCCTTAAATCTACCAACTCTTAAAAAATTTACTAATTTATTTGGGTAACTAAAGAGTCAATTACTTTTGGATTTCAACTCTCGTTGGAGTTACTTCTCAATTTTTATTTTTCAAATTGATCAACTTTTGCCCTCAATTTTATTTGTCTTTTTTACAAATATCTAAAATTAACAACTTTAAAATGAGTACACCCATTTTTGTTTGTGCAACTCACCAACCCTCCTTTCATTATATTAATAACTAGTTCTAGTTTACCAACTCTCATTTGAGTTGTTTACCAATGTATATTTGTTTTGTTTTTTATTACTAACTTTTTTTATTGAGTTACCAACATTTTGTTCTTATGTACGACCTCGTTGAATTTCTCAATTCTTTTTAGAAATTATCAACCTTGGTCAAATTAATCATAGACTTTTTTTCCGAAAATGTTACCAACTTTTATATTTAAGTTAGTTAGTGTTGTTATTTGGTCCTACTTAAAGTACCAATTTCTTTTATCTTTAATAAAAAAAATTATCTTATCCTTCACAAACTTTTATTTGTCTTTCTCACCAACACTTTACATTTATCATATCATATGTGAAATCACCAACCTTTACTTGAGTGACTTTACCATTTTTTTCTCTAATTAATTTATGTGGGAGTTTTTAATGATTGACTCTCCTTTCCATTAGTTACAACATCATCGACTTTGATTTCTCCTACTTACCAAATTTACTCTTATCTTTTACCAAGTTTTATTTACCTTTCTTACTAACGACTTATATTTACTAACTATAATAGGAAATTAGTAACTTTTATTAGTGTAACTTTTCTGATCAAGTTACCAACTGGTTTATAGTTATGAACTCTCGTTGGAATTATTTGCAAACATATATTTGCTTGTGCAATTCACCAACTTTTATTTACCTTGCTTACCAACATTTTAAGATTTTCCAACTCTTTTTATATTTTCCTACATCAATTAGAGTGATTATAAACTTTTCTCTTATTAAGTTATCAACTAATTCTGCATTACAAACATTTTTTTCAAGTTTTCTTTTTGGTCAGTAACATTTTCTTGAGTTGGTTACCAACGTTTATTATTTTATTATTAAAAAATTACCAGCTTTTATGATCTCTTAAAAATAAAAACTTCTCTTATCTTTTACTAAATTTTTGCATATCTTTTTTTACCAATGGCTTAAGTTTACCAATTATTGTATGAAATTACACTTGCGTTTGTGTGACCTACCAAATTCTTTGTAATTGATCAGCCAACTCAATTTAAATTACCAAATCTTATTTGAGTTGCTTACCAATATTTATTCATTTTTTAAATCTACCAACATTTCTTCTATCAAGTTAGCTCCTGTCTTGTTATCAACTCTTTTCCAACGATTAAGTCACTAATTAAATTTGCATTAACAACTCTTATTTAAGTTAACTATCAATAAAAAAAAAAAAAAATTCTAAAGTCTGTCATAAAAAAATTTCTCTTATCTTTCCACAAGGCGTTAAATTTATTAACTTTAATTTAAGTAACTTGTTAACTTTTCTTTGATTAACTTTCAACTAAATCTTTACCGACTCTCACTTGAGTAAGTAAGACCTTTTATTTAGCCTTTTTTTAATTATGGAATTTTCTATTTGGTTATTTAATTGAAAAAAAATTGGTGAATCACTAAGATAACAAGTCGGTAATTTCTTATAAAAGATAGTAAATTTAAGGCATAGGTAAGAAAGATAAATATAAGTGGGCAAAATATAAGAAATTTATTGAAAAAAGATAAATTTGGTAAATAACTCAAGTGAGAGTTATTAACCCAACAGCTTAATCAAAGAAAAGTTGGCAGTTACCCTACTAAAGATTGGTAATTTCAATAAAGAACTGGTAAATTTATGTAGTTGTTAAGAAACGCAAATAAAAGTTCGTATAATAAATGAAAGTTGGCAAATAAAAGATTAATAAACTTCTGTAAGTAACTTAATGAGAGTTGATAACCTAATACTAGATGGTAATTTAATGGCTGAAAAGTTGATGAGCTAATTTGAGTTGGTAATCTCTAAAAAGAGAGTTCACACATTTAAGAGATTGCCAAGTAAGGCAAATGAGCATCAGCAGTAACTAAAATGAGAGTTGAAATTCAAAACAATTGGTAACTTAATCCGTCAAAAGTCGATAGATCACTCTAATTTAGTTTGGTAATCTCAAGTAAGAGTTGATAAATTCAAAGCATTAAAAAGTTATGTAAATAAAAGTTTTGGTAAATTATAAATAAGTTACTTTGAAAAAAGTGTTTGGCAAATTATCAACAAGTTATCTTGAAAATGGTCACTAGTGTTTTTTTTTTTTTTTTTTTTTTTTTAATCAACAACTGTAAGTTACCAACATGAAAAAGAACCAATATTTTTAGTATGGAACAATAGAATTGTTCATCTTAGAAATATCTAGTCAGCGATGAGGTCAGGACATATGTCGAGACCTTTATACAACTTAATTTGTATCTCATGAGATGATGATAGATGTGTGATTGAAATACATTTTCTATAATTGGTCATGGTGCCGAGGGAATGAATTGAATTGATCTCGTGCCTTTGCCCCCTTAAATCAAATGGAGTCCAATACCTTATAGAAAGTACTGAAACGAGCCCATTACGAGCATAGTTTTCCTAACACAATATTCTCCTGGAGCCCCCCACTGTTCAACTAACCCTAGTGGCGATTGGTTGATGTGAACTTGACAATTTATCATCATATCCACGCATATACACAAGGACCATACAATGGAAAGCATTTATTTTTGGGATTGGAGCCCTTGTTGTTTGAAATCCTGCAAATAGTCTAAAGAAAAATGATGCTTTCTTGGGGTCTTGACTTTGATTATCCCCGCATTCACTTTAATTCTTAGCCACAAATTCACTAGTGAGAGATCCTATTCTGAAAGTAACTTAGCAGCTTAATACAGCCTCGAGATTTCATTTTCCTATTTTTGGTTCTTTAGATGAGGAACCAATATCGACAATGAGCTCAGCAACAACTAGATGAACATTTATACTGGTGTAGTGAATGATATTCCTCTTCCAAATTGGTAGACTTCGCACCTGCAATTAGCTCTTGTGGGGCAAATTGAAAAACAGGCATTTATCAACATCAAGGTGCAATGACTTTTTTACGCCAATTTTGGAGGCAACACGTCCACACGCCTGCCGGGCACCGAAGAAAAATCTGTTGAAATGACAGTAGTGTCACTAGGCGTCCCTAAGTCAGTCCCACTGATGAAATTTGCTGATGTGGAATTGACACCATTAAAATAAATCCGACAATTTTTTTGCAAACATTGCAATCCCTGTAATTGTAAATAAAGCCTTGTATTTGTCATCGTTGATCAAAAGGAAAATAAAATATGTGAATAAGCTTTAAAAGATGAGCATTGTTTTATGCGAAGCCGTACAAGTTACTTAAGAGTTTGAACATACGTATGCCAGCTTCTTTTATTAATTGATCTTTCCCACCATTTCCGGAGATAAAAAAAGAAGTATTTAGGAGGTACGACAAATCAGTTTTACTAGGACCGCAATTAAGGCCTAAATTATGCTAAAGACTTGATAATCACGTATTATTATTATCTTCATCTTAGGAGATTGTACAAATCTAAATATTACCGGTTCCTTATTCTAACGTAGAGATTATTGCATTACCGAGCTAATAAAGTATCGAGTGAGATAATTATCAAAAAAGTCTTGAACTTATTGTGCAAATATCAATTCAGTCTTAAACATTTTGATGGTTTATTAATATAGTCACTCGGATTAATTTTGGTCGAAAATCACAAACTTGGTGATTCAATTAGTGTCGGTCCTCCTATGTGACGTGACTCGCATTGAAATTGATGATTTTTAAAAAAATTTACATCTTGTGAATTTTTTTCCTTTTCTTTTATTTCCTATTTTTTCACTATTTCCCTCCACCAATCATTTCGCCTCAACAATGGCCAATAAAGGTCGCCAGTTGCTGGAGAGGATCACCCTTACTAGATCTAGCAAGGGCGGTCATTGGCCAGCAACCCCACCAACTAAAAATCCAACAAAGGAAGAAAAAAGCAAAGAAAGAAAAAAGAAAATTCAATTTTTTTATAAAAAAAAAATTACAAAAATCATCCACATCAGTGTTGGCCTTGACAGTGATTTTGATCAAAATTGGCTAGAATAACTATATTGATAAATTGTCAAAAGCATAAGACTTAATTAAAAAGTTAAGAATTAAATTAGTCATTATACAACAAGGTTAGAACTTTATTGATAATTTATCAAGAATCAAACGGATCAAATAACGAGATATACTGCATTAGCACGTTCTTTAAATGTGATTTATTTTGCCTAAACATATACGTGTTGTCCTATAAATAATCATGTTGAAAGAAATATCAAGTACTTCTTTCAGCAATGGCATTCAAATCCAACCTTAAGGCTTCGTTTGTTTTGCAAAAAATCCTTTTTGAGAAAACATTTTTCAAAGTTTGGTTCACTTAAAAAAATAAGTCAACGAGAGATATTTTCTTAATCAATAGAAAACCAAAGATTAGATTCAGAAAAAATAATTTCCACTTTAAAAAATTGGAGATTATTTTCCAAAATATGACTAGGTATTAGCGTTTGGATACGAAACTCTACACTTGAGCACGGAAATCCCAATGCTGGTTCTTGATCCTTAGCGTCCTAGACCAAGTCTCTAGCGCTCGAGCCCAGGTCCACCGAGGCTAGGTTCGTGACCTCACTACCCATGCCCAAATCCCCAACGCCCTTGTTTATGTCTATCAAGGCAAAGCTCAAGAACTCGGCACCCTCACCCAAGTCCATCAGGGCCAAGCTTGAAGCCCCAGTGCTCAAGCCTAGGTTCACAAAGGCTAAGTGTGGGATCCCAGTACTTAAGCTTGGATCCCCAACACTTGGGCCTGTGACCCTAGTGCCCGCACTCAAGTCCATTGAGGCCACATCGGGGTTGGGGTCCTTGGCAATCGAACGTAGGACTTTAGTACCCTTACTCAGTTCCCCAGCTGTCCATATGCAAGTTATTAACGCCCAAATAGTGTGTTTATTTAGAAAAAAAAAAACAAATCAGGTTTTTCATATCAAACAGAAGATATTTCCTAATTCATTTTAGGTTTCAGCCAAATACTGGGAAAATTTATTTTTTTATAAAAAATGATTTTCTGAAAAAATATTTTAAAAAAATTTCATATTTTTTGCGAAACAAATGGGCCATAAGTTCGCGCTTAATTTTTTATTTTATTTTATGGAATCCCCCTTTATGACTTCTAACTCTTTGGAATTGATGCCTCCAAATCTCTTTCAAATAAATTCGTTCTTTGGACCAACATATGCATGTAGGTGTTCAGCACGATGATGAATTAATATGCATTTTCTGTTCCGCTTAGATGCGATTGGGACATGAGATTTGACATAGTCTAATTCAACTTATTATGTACTGAGCCTTCATTCATACCTTCTCCATGATTGACAGACATGCTAATGCAACATTAAGTGTAATGCAAGGAGACCACCTTTCCACTACTTAAGAATCACTAAACCTTTTTTAAGTCAAGTTCATATAATTTGCAATGTTCATTACATGAGCCGATCAAATCAACTATAGCGAGGAAGAACAAAAGGCTAGACAGATTATTGTCGAGAAAGATGGTAGCAGCTCCATGTGTAATCTGATTAATTTCCACTGTAAATGTCTCCTTAAACTTGCAATGTCGTACAAATAATGCGTGCTAACCTAGAATATTGTGCTGTCCTTGTGTCATTGCTTTATCCTTTGGCTTAAAATAATTCACACGATCGTTAACTTTCGCTCTGTCTGCTTTTCCTTCTCCCTCCCCGACGCCATTATTAGTCGCTTTACCTTTCAAAGCCACTCAGCGTTCACACTGCGATTAGTTTAATGGACTATTGTTAGCAAACTTAATGAGGAAGTTTGAAAGGAATCAATGCCCGTCAACGATCTAGGCGATTAATGTGAACTCCTCGGGTTAATAAGTCCTAAAGCTAAAGTTAACATGCCCCTTTTGTTCATACGATGCATAAGACAACGCAAAGTCGGCGAAGTCTATCTTCTCGAAATCATGAAAAGATTGCTACAATCTAAATTCAAGTGTGGATGAGCTCGATGTTTTAGTGAGGGCATTAACATATTGAGCTTGGAATGTCAAATAAAATAAAGAAAAGAGGAAAGCTCGAGATTTAGCCGGTTGTTACTGTTTTTGTTTAGGTGCAGATGATGGCATGTGCTTTGCATGATTTAGATTTAGAGAGAGATTCCTTTTTATTTTCCAGATCACTTCCAACTTATATTAGTTAACGATATGTTAAGAAAGAAGGGTAGATCAATTATACTTTAACAGATATCTTAATGGGAACCATACGCGTGATCGCATTCCAACCATACAGTGTCCTCGGCTGCTACTGGATATATAATGATCGGTTTAGAAAATTAAAATTGTCAAAACAATGCGGCACTTTGTAAAATGATTAATGACTAAGTTAACGCACCCATGCGAACCCCAACAAGAATCTGTCATATCATTTCATGAACAAATTTAATGACGGATTTAAGTATGTCTAACATTGTTCATGTCATATGTCAAATGTGTATATTCTTCCCCAAAATAATCTTTAGTCATTCATTCTACTCTTACTAGTTTATTCTTCCCCAAATGTCTTTTCCAACAAAAATCTGTTCTTAATAAGCAAACCCTAAATAAATTAAGGGAAAATTTCTAACATTTCAGACCTGTATTATTATGCTGTTTTATAATCAAGTCCCAGGTTTTTTTTTTCTCCTGATGAAGTCTTTCTACTTACACAAATTCAGTCCCTGCGGCACCAAATATGACACTTGTAGATTATCTCATTTGAGGTATTGTCCCCTTTATGTCATCCTATACCAAGCCTCACTATTTTGTCTTTTGACATATGAGTGAGCATTTTCTCAGGAGGTTATCCTTTTTAATAGTGCTTTCACTTGAATATGCTTATCATTGAACTTCCAATGCGAAATGTCATTTTTATGTCAAAAGGCGTCTCTTGCGATTTAATTTCAATTTCACATGTAATCTAGGCACATTTATCCATGTTTGTGTGTTATTCAATTTGTTCATATATTTTTTGCCATTCTAAAAGACTATTAGGAGTCGCCCCTCGACGGGGCAAAGGGAGAATAATAGAATAAATATATGCATTGAATGTGAATATCCAACAAGGATTGATTAGACCTGAGTAAGTAATCATGTCCACATTGCCTAACCCCATCATCTCGTGCTAAGAGAGAATCATGGCATAAATATATGCATGGTGGAAGTAGAATCAAAGAGTGTACCAGAAAAAAAAAACATGTCTTTAAGTGAGCACAAGATGATCGTAAGTGGTGGGATCCTACACAAAGCATTTTTGGATCTTCTTCTTTAGAAATATTTCCTCCTCAAAGAAAAACAAAAAGACCAAAAGAATCAGCCTATTGTATATTTCTTTATCCCCTAACCCACCCATTCAAATATAATACCATATCTTATGCGCAAAATCAAGAAAATGGTCTTAAAGTGGAAGAAGAACACGCATGGAAAGACAATAACAAGCAAAGCAATCCCAATCAAATGTTCTAACCAAACAAAAAGAAAAGAAAAGAAAATTCAAAATGACCCAATGCATCTCAAAGGTGTCACGCACAGGAAGGAGCACTTATCCTTTTTCTTCTCCTTTTGGAAGATAAAAAGAAAAATAGAAATTGGTTTTATCACATCTTAATGGACGTCTCCATCGATTGGTGAAGCACCACAAGCAGTTGGACAATTCTCGACGTCTAAAATCACCAAGTTCATTTCTCAACTGCACCGCAGGCAAATGGGTGCAAAGCCCAAGATGATTGGAAGACATTTGAGCGTTCTAATCAACTACTAGTGACAAGGACATGATATCGTCCTTGAACTTTGTTGAAGGAATTCAAGGAGCCACTAAAAGATAGGTTCCTTTGGTGGGGGAAAATGAAAAAAAAAATTGTTAGGTTTTAGCATAACGTTATCCCGTTTCATTTCCAAATTACCTGTAAAAATTAATTGCTTTGAAATGATTTGTGTTGTATTGTCATTGATATAAATTGGCACTACGATGTACTCCTCGTTAAATTGAGTTAGTTTTGTGATTATCTAGCTTCCTTCTTCTTCTTCTTCCTTTTTTTTTTCTTAAGGCAAGTTCCTTGTAATTTCAAGTTTCTGAGTTAATCAACTGATTAAATTATAATCGTTATAGCCCGCGCCATTATCTTGTCCTTTTTAATCGTTCTGACGCAAGTAAACTATCTTATTTTGGATATGCCCCTTTTTATTTATCTCATAAATAACCAAAAGAATATGTTGCGAGATTTTTTTGCATGCGTATGGATCTTGAGATAAGCATTGTGGCGTTGGTCAAATGCTAGTTTAAAAACCTTACCTTTTTCAGTTAAATCAGTTGTCATATTTGTTCCACCACCTGCACGTGTGTGTGAAAGCGACCAGGATCTTGCATGGCCACTTTCGGACACAACGTGCTGTTGTTCCAATTCCAAATGACAAAACATATTTTATGGAATCGCAATCGAATACGATATTATAACGACAAAATTATAGATGCTTTTATTAACATGCTAAAAATGTTTTCTTAATTAATCGAATGATTGGGTTTTTGGTACTGAAAAAGAATATCTCATCGACATATTCATGAAAATCTAAATATATAGATGGAATAGTTTTTTACTGTGATCCTCCCATATCATTTCATGGCCTCATTTAGTGAGATAAAAGTTTTGTTGTCTATATTGCTTTCAAATTATGCCTTAGCTCTTGAAGTCATAATCCCCTTTTCATGCTTTTTGTGATTTGATGGTCAAGCCTCCACGATTAAAAATCTCTCTTAATAATCGATGATTTCCTAACTTAACCTCATCTTAAAGTTTTGAATGATGCTAGCTAGGCATCGAGACCTAGACTTACGAAATTGATGTATTGAGTGATATTTGGCGGAATTATATCGAGTGTTGTATAGAGCTCACACTATTGGGTGTCTAGTTACGGTCTCACAGCATTTTCTATACCGATTTTTGTAGAATAATTCTAATGCAATCCAAAGTTAATGGGAAGCAACTACTACCTTATCAATATGGTGAGGGTCCATTACCAAACTAATTAACAAAAGAAAGTGGAGAATCTGAGCTGGCTCCATACGGCCATGCTCAGGAGGGATCAATTCCCTTGGTGCTAAAAGTATATTGGTAGAATTGTTTACCAAATGATGTGACACATTGTAAGAAAGTGTTCGAATAAAGTGATTTTGAACAATTTGACAATGTGAATTTTGAATAAGAAAGCAAAACTTGTATCTACTTTGCCTGCTATAGCCTAAATCCTTGAATTTACCACCCATTTATAAGAAAATTATCGATGTTCATGTGAATTTACTAACTCGACACATTCCAAACAATACCTAATTGGAGTCACCTTACCTTAAAATCAATATCACTCTCAATTTCATAATACAAGTAGATATATGGAGGCTTACTAAAGAAACGGTAGTCAATGATTTGACAGCACAAGTCGACAATATAAGAAATATTTACTATTAATTTCAGATAATTACTATATCTCGTACATACTTACCAACGTAGACCTGTACACAGGCTAATCTGAGGCTTAACACACTTATTTACCATCTAAATTCGAAACTTTTCAACCCATCCAAGAAGTATACAACAGAGAGTAGCGTCGTAGTTTCTAATGCTTATGAGAACTACTAAATAATGTTGCATTTATCAGCGTGTTAATACCATAATACATTAACCACACGAAATAGAATATTACTAACTTGTTGCAAACGTATTATTTTGTTTTCTTGACATCTGGGAACTTAATAATCTATGATTTGACATCCACATCTTCTTGTATAGTGTAAAGCCATTAATTTCCAACATCGGAAACTTACTAATCCATTGAAAATGTGGCTAACGGACCAGAAACTAATGCATTTAGCTGTGATCTAGTAAATCTCGGGAAAATTTCGCACCATCAATGAAATGTGTATTGTCAAGCTGGTAGACCGAGCACATGGTATATGATGCCTTCCAAATTATCGAGTGATTCTTTTGACACGAGTGGACATTGGCAACTTGCATTTGAAGTCCCAATAGTCCACTCATTCAAGAGGTTGCCTGACTTTTAACAGCTTCATTAAAGTCTATCCAATAATGGAGAATGATTCATCCGATTCCAACAACGGAGGCAGTGCGCATATAGATAATTCGTTGAGTGGATCCCGGCCACGGGAGATATGATTCTGCCTGAAGCGCACCAACCTTGAACCAGAGCCTAGGCAGAATTCTCTAGTGCAGTGATCACCTCTATAAATAGGACCACTTTATTGTCCAACCATCCAGAAAGATAATAGACAGGAACCTGTCACATAAATTGGCCCCAAAACCTTAAGTTACAAAGAGAATATCATTCTATACCAAGGATTCAAAGTGACTCTTGCTGCTTCAAGCATATATTCTTACAGCATTAGTACTATTGGAATTGAAGGCAGATAACCAAAACCAATCACTACTTTCATACCCAACTAGCACTACTTTTTCTTCTCTTGTGATCGTCGATGTCCAAACGTGTCATAGCAAGTCATGACATTGTCACACGTGTCATACAATATAAAACGAATATCACATCAATTATTGAGCTCCACAGCGCAGTCGAAATCTGCAAGTCTACGAATCTGTTATGATGACATTTCGATAGCACTAACATATATTGATGGCACAAAGGACATTCTGCATACAAAGTAATGATCTGTGGCACTGTGGCACCCGTTTTTAACCCCCAATAAATCACTCTTCAACATGCCTGATACCTCAAGAGTTACTCAGAAGCAGGCTAGTTTTCACATGCCATTTTCTTTATTGACTGCATTTCAGTGCCACCCTGACAACATGGTATAAAGCTTTAGATCCTTAGACAAGAACATTTGTCACCATTTTTATATACCACAATCTCCTATGACTGTACACACTTGATCTGCAAGTAGATTCCGGCAGGAACATAAACAGCTTATTCGAGAGTAAAGTATGAAGCGCCAAATCCACTTAGTAGATATGCTTTTAAGGGGAGAAAACTTTAAAGAAACAACATTCTGCTAAGTGGTCAGAGCATTAAAACCAATCGGTGTCCCAGTACAATTTTCTGGAGAAAAAGGATTCAGTGGTGTAACCTCAAGAAAATCTTTTGGCCCAAAGCCTCATCAGAATTATCATCGACCAACAAAAATGCATCTCTAACTAATAAAGACCCTCCCTGACTTCTATAGAATTATTTGCAAAATTTTCTTCAGAAATAGATGTAAAAATTTGATCCTCCACGTCATGGCATCTAACCTTGGCGAGCAAACAGAGTACATGATGTTGATGATCCTCGTACACAAGTCAGTAAATGTACTGTTCATTCATAATCCAAATCACCGTCGTCATCATCAAGGTCCAGTTCATTATCATCCGACCTCCGCATAATGGTAAGAAAAAGCAAAACTGCAGTAAATTGTGCTGCTAGAAAATACTTCGCTCTTTTCCTGAATGTTTTCTCTTCCTCTGTTTTCTCTCTCTTTGGCTTGCTCTTGTGCTTTGAACCTAAAGAAAGAACCATTTGTGAGTAAATTAAATTTGATATTGGATGAAAAGAGAATAACTTGATCCAAAAGCCTAGGCTTTAAGTTGATTAGGCTATCAACTTCCACTCTGAGATAAAAGGCACAGACTCCACCATGAACGAGACTTCATTTCTTAATTTAGGGGAAAAAGATTTGTGCCAACTTATAATCAGGTACCCTGAGCTGAGAAATCAGACAAATCCTTAATTAGGCATAGCAATCGCTGAACAATTTTGTCTAGGTAACAGAGAGAGACAGTGGCTTCTGAAGTGTTGTGTTATCGGCTGCGATCGCCCTAACCTCTCCATCCCTTTTTTTTTTTTTGGATGAACCTGGAAAAAAGACCTTGTCCTTGTAATTTGGAGTAGAACCATGGACAGTTGGTCAAGGAAGCCAACTTTTTTGAGGGAGCCCAGAATTTTGAAGTGATATCTGACATTTTCCTTAGAGGTTCTCTACACTTCACTAAAAAAGGGAGTCCCAAAATGTGAAAAGCAAAATTTGCTTCCAAGACAACTTCATAGGTTCACAAATATCTACTTGTGCAATATCATCACTCAATTGAAAGCAAGAGGTGAACACATGTCATGGGTAAATGGTGTCCTGGGCGTAACATTAGAGTTGTAACTGTTCACAATCTCTAATTGCCATTTGACAAGACTTAGGCATCTTCACTTTCATGCTCTCAAGTGGCACCTGGGGCTAATCTAACTATGTGTTGTTAGGACAAGATGCAATTGCAGGCATGCCAAACCCAGGAAGAGACGACAGTCTGCCTACTAAACCAGATAATGGCTCTTCCATAACCTCTGGAGCACTTGATTTAAGAGAAATGAAAATAACAAGCCATTACACAAGAGGGCTGATGGCAATGTTTTCAAGCCCAGACCAGAGTATAGATAAGGGCCCCAATTAATTGTTCAACTGGTTCAACCAATGGATCACGAGTAGCTGATGTCATAACAGCAGGAGTTCAAGTCCTGCTTTCTGCAGTTACAGTCTTTGTTTTTTTTTTTTAATTATTATTATTATAATTATAAAGATAGAGTTAGAAGCAAATTAACATAAAGAGGGGCAGTATAAGCAAAAGAGAAAACTAACAGGGCTGGGCTGAAGGCCAGTCAGGTTCAACTCTCAGGACTCAAGACCAGTTTTGACAACACTGGCTCACAGCCTATCACATAAAATATCCACTAGCACATGTGCGTTATGCATCAGAAAGGTAATGTTAAACAATTGGCTATAGCAGCACTCAAAAGGACCCAGTGAGCGCTTATGGAAGTTTCTGAGACCAATGAATTTGAGCAATCAGGGTTAAATGCACAAAGGCCAGGACTGGACACTTAAACTGTCCATATAAGTAGTTAGGATTCAAACTGTCCAAACATAAATAGTTCAGCGCACTGTCAGTCAATTATTCCCAAATAATTACCAAAACCTGTGAGCTATTTCACCCCAGCCCATGAAGTATTACGAAATTAAAAGAATATTTATAAGTGCAAAGCTGAAGAGGTCTTACTCCAGTGTGAAGGACCTTGTCTTGGAGCAGATGCTGAAGAGCTTGGGGGGAAATGCATGTCAGAGGATGATGATGAACCAGCTTCTAGACACTCTGACTTTTGTTTTTCAGCATACCGGACTAGATTTCCATGCTCCAAAAGCCTGTTTCGCAGCAAAGATACTTCCTGCAGCAGACAATTGCAGAATGAACCTTACTGTACTTGTTTCCTCAGCAAGTCCAAGTATGTATTGGCATATGTTAGCTCAGTCATTTGATGGATTGCTCCATAGTAACGAATGGCACTTATGCATAACAAATGTAGTTATATGAATTTGAAACCAATCCAAGAATGTTAAAGTAGATGTGGATGGAAATTCATGCTATCCCTTATTTTTCTACTTAAAAATAAAGCCATGTCCACCAACAGGTGCCGAAAGTAATTTCACCAGATGCCAGGCAAACACAATCTCCAACATTGTGTAGCCACTGCCACAGAAACCACCAGAAATTATCTAAACTTCTAAACCACAAGAAATTACCTAAACTTCTTTATGCCTCCAAGAGCATATTCATGGATAATCAAAATTGATTCCCAATTCATTGAGCAATTGCAATGATCTTTAGATTATTGAGCTGGAAACGACTTACAGGTAAGGCTTGAAGGGTAAAAAGTGCATGCCCCAGAAAAAAGGCATCCAAACTTGATGGTCTGTCACAAGTGCACAATAGGCTTAATATAGAAGTCATAAGTACAAAAATCTAAGAAACTTCCTTCAGAATGAAGAATTAAGTATGAAGCCAATCACTGGGGTTTGAGAGGCTAGAAAGTCACCTTCCAAAGAAAAAATAATTTTCTCCTAACATAGTAGACAATGCTTCATATGCAATTTTTGCTCTCCTGTATATCTGTCAAAATGGCAGAACCACGTCAAGATTGAGACATCTGACCAACACCACCTCCTCTACTAAATCCTCAACCAACTTGAAACATTGGACTGTACATATCCATATGAAAAGATGCATGTGCAAGCATACAAGCTCAGGCATGTGTGCTGTCTAGATGAATGCCTCTGCGTGTGCATGCAAGAACACATGGTTGTGCCTTTTACTATGTTTGCACATATGCCCAAGTGTGTGTGTGTGAGAAAGAGAGAGAGAGGGAGAGAGAGAGAGCAACCTCTGCTTCCCTTCGTTCTGCATTGTCTTTAGTGATCCCCAAACGCTGCTTAACAGAGCGGATCTGCTTTAAGTACAATAATTTCCCTACTGGCCACGGAAGATCAGCATAATATATGTTGTGAGCAGAAGTTCCATCAGACCCCACCCATAGCTCATAGATGATTGCTTCTTCAAGCCATGAACTGATCATGGCCTTCGATGAGATAAATTCTGGAACTGATCGGAGTTCCAAGTCCAAATCAACAATACCATCTTCTTTCAAGCTCTCAATTACCCCACCTTTCTCGTTATTATAAGCCACATAAGCACCGGACTCGACATAGGGAACTTGATCTACAAAGCAGAACCATAGAACTAAGTGATCTTTCTAATCGACAGATAATTCAGGGTCATGCTGGTATCACACATCCAATACTCTTACGAACGTTACCTAAAATCAAAAGCTCAAGAGACATAACAGATTATCTCAGGAGAAATATAATCAGCAAGCTGTCAGAACAGTATTCTTCAATGTCCTAAACATGGAAAGTTATACAACTAAATATGATCGGTACAGAAATGATCTCTCTTACTAGCATTTTCAAAGCAAGCATAAAGAGCATAAAGGGAAAACAGAGGTCAGCCTGAGGCAACTTGCTCTTTACACCAGTGGTAGCTCATACTGAATGCTAGAGGACAAGACTGAGCAATCAATAGAAAGTCGCGAAGCTCCCATAAAACTTAATAGGACTACTTGCTAGTATCCTCCCCTAAAATCTACAAGGCAAAGCATGGGGAAATAACCATTACGATATTTTCAAATTCACAAGGCTCACATGCTGAAAAAGGACACTTGATGCCGCCCGACAAAAGATTTTTATCAGCCGCGGGAAAGGAAAGAACTCCATAGAATTCGAAATACAAAGACATTTACAAGCTTGCATACTTTCAGCTAGCCTAGCGAAGCATCAAAAACAAAACCGTAATCGAAAGACTGCCAAGACTATTCATACTTCGCGAAACAAAAGCCACTTAGACAGATGCTTCTCACAATCGTTTTCCTTAAACACCAGAGACCGTTCAAATCAAATGTAAACCTAACCACCCGACCAAAAGAGAATCACTTTAAGCCCTCAACCTAACGAAAACTCCACTCATCCCCAGCCTTGCCTTGAAAAACTTCGCATTCACTTTACGAACCGCAATGAACCAATCAAACTCAAATCACACTTAAGCGAAATTCACAACAAACGCCAAAATCCTAACAGCAGCAGCAGCAGCAGCAGCATTCCCGCCGACGCTGCTCAACTACCGAAACTCCCGAAATCCCAACGATTATGGAGCGACGAGCGAATGAAGCGGACTCGTTACCGGAGTCGGGGAAGGTCAGATTGAAGTCGAGGCGGAAGGGGATCTTCGCGAGCTTGAGGTAGATGAAGACGGGCAGGCAATGAGGGCACGCCGTCGGGAGGCCGAAGCACGGCTTCCGGGCGACGAGGGTGAACTCGCGCTCCGTCTCGCTCGCCCCCTCCATCCGATGGCACCGCTTCTTCTCGGCGCCCGTCGGCGACGGCGATCGGCCTGTTGACCGACGGATTGAATCGCAGAGAGATAGAGAGAGAGAGAGAGAGAGAGAGAGAGAGAGAGAGAGAGACTCCTCCTTGCGGTGGTTACGGAGGCGTCTGGCGACGGCGGCGGCGGCGAGGCAGGTTTTGGCTTTTGGGGCGGCGAGTCATTGCGGTTTCGGTCGATGTGGATGACACGTCTTGGGTTTTGGGGGGGAGCCCGGATGGCTGGACTGGATCGACCCGACCCGGATCCGAAACCTTCCAATACTGACATTTGGCCAATAAGATCTTAAAAACACTTGCTAAATACCCTATATTTTCTCCAAATGGACTTTAAGCCATTGGAAAAGTTGAACCAAATAGGACCAAAGCTTAATATAGAAGATGCGCGAAAAACTAGAGAAGTTGATGATTACTCTAGCATGTATTTGCATGATCTCGACATAGTTTTCATATTGATTTGAAGTATAACATCTTCATTTATCTAAAAAAAAAAAAATGAGAAAGCTCTATGTTCAAATGCTAGTGAATATATGTTTAACCTAACAGATACAAGGCAAAAGTGTCATATACTTAACCATTTTTGTTTTTTGACAAAGCACTTCATTTAGTAAATACTGAAGGATAACATAGGTTAAGGGTTTTTTAACACAAAAGATCCGATAGAGCTAATGGTGGCACTGCATGCCAATTGTGAAGAAGAGTCTTCTTCCGATGGGCTTTGGAGATTCAATCTGCTACTTAGTTTAATTCACGTAGAACATTGATCAACTCAGCAAATCTGGACCGGATAAGCTTCGCTTCGCACTCTTTAGACCACCATCGACCGCCAAGTACACCAAGACGGTTCGCAAAGCTACGGCTTCCACCTCAAGGGACGATGTCGCAACGACTCTCAGCCAAATCGATGACCACCCTCCTAGCAGAGTCTTGGCAAATACCAACAACAGCTCCCTCCCTCTCCCCTTCGACAACCGACCCAACTATATTGAACTTTAAGGTGCCGATTTTTGGAGGAGTCCATGGTTCTAGTCTATTTTCATTTTTCCCTTTCAATTTTTTCGATTCAGGGTTCCAGGGCTGAAATTCCTGGTCTAAGGCGTATGCTCCATCAACGACTGAGCTCAGGTTTGGGTTTCGCAAATGGAAGATGACGCCGTTGCAAGCTAGCCAGATTTTCCACAGCACCCCGATGATCAGCTCGCTAAGGCTAAGCTAATTCTTTGTAGTATAATGTCTACGACCTATCTGTCCATTCCAGAAATTCCATAGCTGAACGTCTAGATTTGCAGTTGATGATTTGACCAAATTGCCTTTGTCCAGTCACAAAGCAGGAATAGGTGCTGTATAGTCTTTGGGACTTGACGACAAATAGGGCAGAGAGGATCGGGCACGATTGTTCTCTTGCACAGGTTCTGGTGGGTTGATAAGCTGTTCCAGCACAACTCCACATGAAAGTTTTAATCTTTAGCATATTGTTGAGGTTCCAAATATTCTTCTGGCGGGATTTGGGTGTATGATAAGAGGAAGAGGTTTAGTTGTGGTTCTGCTATTGTTCTGGTGAATGCATGCTATTGTAGGCATCTTTGATTGTGTATTTACCTATTTTGTACCCAGCCTACACTAACACGTCTTCTTTTGGGGTAGTGCTCTGTGGTATAGCCTTAATTTCCTCTCCTCTGCGCTCACTGAACAAAGAATTCAGATTTTGTTCATCCTATCGCTGCTCATCCTAAGCATATAACTCTTCAGCTCTTTGGGGATCTCCTGAGTTGGCTAACCCTCCAATCAGAACCTGGGGTAGCCACATAACTTCTCGACTATCGATTGATTTTCCATTGCCACTGCTCACCTGATTGATGGATACACGGTGTCTCTTCCCATCAACAGGCTTTACCAAATGAGGCTCAGGAGCCTTTATTGGTTTTTTAAAAGTTCACTTTGGGGAAGTATAGTCCTTTTGACAATTTTACTCCATAAGGCTGAGGGAGGATTGAATTTGTCTTCAGGCTGACTTTCCTAGCATGGTTTTGTTGAAAGTTATAAAATCTCCAAATCCAAGTCTCCCCTTCCATTTGCCTTAGCTTGAGTACCTCCCATCTCTTTCAATGAATGCTTGCCTTTGATTCGCTCTATTTCCACCAAAAGGAAGCTATTCTCTATTCAATCATGAGAATCTTGAAAATTAACATTGTATACTTGTGTATCACTCTTGTACTCTATTTTTTATTAAAGTTTCCTTTCCTACCCTAGATTTGAGCTTCTCCTTCCAGTCTTCTAGTTTCACATTGACCCTTGGCAATATATAGGCAAACATTTGCTTCTTTGAACTCCACCAATCAGATGGAATGTCTAGGTACTTGCCCATTTTTTCTATCACAGGTGCTCTTAGTTCCTCTGTTATGTTTTTTCGCAAGTTTGGCAACCACTACTAACATAAATCGTTGACTTGTTCAAGTTTATGCCTTGACCCATCGAGAAACCATATTGCTCCATAGGAATACAATGTCTAGGGTTTGAAAATTGGATTATAAAAAAATTAGATCCATTGAAACTGCGGATGTTCCAACTAATAATCAAATGAAAGTGATAAAAAAAAGAAGTTAATTTACATTAGAACTGGAGCTCTCGTATGTGCATTAGGAGAAAGTAGTTACCTCCAACTGTTGCTGGTATTGCTCGATTAGTACATCGGCGTATTGCTCAGGCGTGTAAAGCTTACTGGTCTGGTATTCGTCTGGTATGAAGTAGTTGTTGATGTAATCGTTGCTTCCCATTCCTACCGTGTATATGCACTTGTTTAAGTATGCCGTAGCATTCGATCCCAGCATTTCTCTTACGCGCGAGATCGTGACTAAATGGTTTCGCAATTGATGGTTCAAGCTAATTCGATCACCCTATTGGAAGAGCATGTAAAAGATATCTTTTTGAATATACGTATAAATAATAGAGGCAGACTTAAGGGGGCTAGCGGGTGACATCCGACCTAGCCATCAAGTACTCGGGGTCCATTTATTTCACTGAAAACATTTTCCATCATTTGGTTTGCTTAGGAAAATGAATCAATCTAAAATATTTTTCTAGTTAACGGAAAAGGTTTTCCAACTAAAATTTAAATTCAAGAAAATAATTTCTTCTTTGAAAAAACTGACAAAAGTTCTTTAAAATATGAGCAAGTATTAGTGTTTAGACCCAACACTATACGCTTGGGCACAAAAACCCTAACATTGGTTCCTGGTTCCAACATTAAGGATTAGGGCTCCATTTGTTAACATTTTTATTTCTCTATTTTTCTGTTCTTTTGTTCTCCATAATAGAAAAAGAACATAAATATATCTAATAACATCAGTTAATTAATCTACTCCCCAGAATAAAAAAGTGGCTAGGAAATAAATTTGAAACAGAAACAAGAAATAGGAAAAAATTATTTTTGGTTTTCAAGAACAATTTATAGAATAAGTTATTTTTTTCTTTTCCTTTTTTTTTTTTTCTCTTCTTCTTCTTGCTCTTCTAATCAGTCTGTTGCCTACAACCAACTAGAGGAGGAAGAAGAAGAGTGGAAAAAAAAAAAGAAAAGAAAAAAAAATCCCAAAAAATATTAAAAAATTAAAAGAAATTCTACATCTAAAAAAAATTGTAGGTTGTACTAAACACATTTTTCTTCTTTTTCTATTCTAGAATAAAAATAGAAAAAAATTCCAAAAAGAAAAAAATATTTAAAAAAGCACTCACACCCAAATTATTGCCCAAAACTCAAACATAAAAGCCATGCTCGAGCTCTAGTCTTGACCCTCAAGGTTGGGTCCACAAAGAATGTGCACAGGCCCTTGGCACTTGAGTTTAGATCCTTGATTAATGAAACGTTTGTTCATAAAAAATATTTTTTTAAATCACAGTTTTAATTAATTTTTATTTTTTATAAAGTTGACCTTTTCATTATTTTTTTTCTTTCTTTTTCTTTTCTTCCTTTCCTTTTTGATTCTTCCTCAGCCCGTCACCGGCCACGGCAATGGCCGACGAACTCGGGCCTCACCAAATTGGGCGAGTTCATGCCTCCCCTCTAGAGGTCATGAGGATGCAAGATTAGGCAAGCTCGCCGACCTTGGGCAAGGCTTGAACTCGTCTGTGGCTAATCGTTGTAGCCCACAACCAGCCAAGGAAGAAGCAAAAAGAATATAACAATAAAATAATTTAAAATTACAATTTTTTTGTTAATTTTCCTTAGTATATTTTTCTTACCAAATGATGAAAAATTTTACAGTTTATTTTCAAATTTCAATCAAACATCGAAAAATAAAGTATTGTATTTTTTTTTTTTTTACGAAACAAAGTACGCTTAACCTAAAATTCTAGGTATTTGTGTACCGATTCTGTCCTGTTTCATCTCGAATGCCCCCCCGGTGGATGCATAATTCACACCGATGAGTATGTCGCTGCCTTTTGTAGTCACAAAAGGTTGAATGTATTTGTCAAACCACAGAAGTCCGACTGTAACAATTAAAAAAAGAAAAAAAAAAAAGAAAAAACTGAATAGCAAGCCCATGAACGTAATTGGCGCACGCATGTAAACCCACAAAAGTTTTTGCTTTTTGGCCACCTAAGCAACTTCTAAGAAAGCATGATACTATGTTCAAGCCACGTTACGTTATGCTTGTCCAACATTTGACATGTATAGTTAGAAGGGTCGTTGAAAAATAGAGAGCAAGTAAGAAAGCAGACCAATTGTTGTGAAAGGCGAGCGATAGAACAATAATATAGACAAAAGAAGAAAATAAATCGGACATCGGATTTACGTGGTGCGGTCGTAAAGACCTACGTCCACGGGGAAAGCAGCGACAAATTTCACTATAGATCAAGTGATACAAGGAGATTATATACTCGAGTCACTCAAACACTCTTTCGGTGTTTCCCAAACCCCAATTACACCTAATAACACATGCAGTGTTCAACCCTGAAATTTCTCAAAAATAATCTCTCAATTTCACAAAGGAATTACACGCAAATCTTACCACAAGATTTAATTGGCTTGAACACTAAATCTTGTCACGCCTCGAACCTCAAGCGTGTGCCCATCCTCTCTGGTCGATAAAATTTTGCGACTTCCCAGGACTAGTCGCCAACCCTTTTTGTTTTATTGCACATGCGGAAGCAAATTATAAATCCCCTGACAATCATCATCTCGGGATAGAAAAGTAGGATACGAATTCATAAACAAACATGCTTTTATATTCACACTGAGTCATGTACAAAAGTCTATGGCCAAAAGACTACAAAAGACTGGCCTTCCAAAAAGAAGCGGTCCTAACTAACATACGCTTCCGATCACCTCCTCTCAGCTCCAAGTCCTCCACTCGACGACCCTGAAAATGTTGTCCCACAACGGGGTGAGATATAATCTCAGCGAGTCTAAGCTCTAAACCCCAATTAGGAGGGAAATACGCCAAGAAGTGTCATAATCACACAATCACACAATCAAGGAGACTTACCTCGTCTCAGATCCACCCTGCAGGTCAGCACAATTTATAACTCAGACAGCATGAAAGCATGAGCAACAAATAAGCTCCAACAACTGGAACACCACACTTAGTTAATCATGCGTTCCTAGATTTGATCTTGGCATATAGCACGGCCTACTCTCTGTTCGGCGGTCTTCTGGCATTGCTAGGCATCATCTCACCCCATTGAGCACGGCACATCTCTTTATCAGATAGCTTTCCCGAAGGAGCATAGGGTCCAGAATCAATTGCGACCGACTTCCCGTTGTCCAGGAGGTATCCCGAATAAGGATAATGTCCAGCTCAACAGCCCGGGACGATTTCTCTTAATCATCACACAATCACTCAAATATGACCCAGGGCACCGTGCATTGCACTCAAATGCTTCAATTAAAATGGTGAGCCTGACCTTTTTCTTTGTATTAGAAATTCACATAAAATTACTCATGTGTGGGTACACGGTCAACTTAACCCAGAAAAATTGATATTCTTCATTTTTGAAATTCCACTATTTCATATAGTACAAAAAATGATTTTCGGTGTCAAAACCCGACACCCGGGATTTTCTGAATAAATATTGGAAATTCACAATTTTTGGAATTAAATACCAAAAATCCAATCAACACTCAATTTGCATAATTTAACACTCAATTGCAGAAATTAACCACACCATTACAATCAGCATGAAATTCCGGTCACCGGCTATCCCGGCCTAATTCCCGAGAAAAATAATTAATAAATAATTAATTTCGAAAATTAATTAAATAAATCAATTTAAATTCTAAAAATACTAACCTAGGCCAGAATCATTAAATTAATAACCAATACGGACTCGGAAAATTCCTGAACCCTTCTAGATAAATAGTACAATTTATTTAGGCCTTAGCTAAACTATGCTAACCACCTAACATGCTCAATTTAATAATTCAATTTCTAATTTAATCTAACTAACCACCTAATTCCTAATAAAATAAATCTAACACCCCTAAACCTAATTCATGGTATCAAAGCAAGGTTTCGTTTTTTCCCTTCTCATCATGTCTACAGAACCAGAAATCCTCGAAGCACCTGTTTCTCTTGCTCCATCTTCCTCATCCTCAACCCCTCCAGAATTTCGTGTGTCCAATGCCTCGAAGATAGACTATCTTTATGAAGTCTCTCTTAGTGATGAAACCAAGATTTCTGAAACCCAACTTCCTCTCATGAACCCTTATTCTGCTTTTGCCAAACCAAACTCATCATTTTCACCTATCCGCTCCATCCGCCAACTTATTCACCAAACCCCAAAGCAAGTAAAGGAATACGTCCAGTCCTCCAAATTCGACCAACATCCCATTCCTGCCACTGAAAAGGAGTACTTCGTTACTCTTCAAATCCCTCCAGAATTTCCCAAACAATGGGCTCAACAAGGATACACTCATGTCCATTATGGAGCTGTTCGACTTGCTCTTACCTTTCATGGCCGAAAGGGTTTGCCAGTTGTGGCAAGAATCGCGTTGTTAGATACCAGATTTCTACAATACCACCGGCATGCTTGCATTGGTACTTTGCATTCAAACTACTTTGAATCTTTGGAACAGTTTTTGTGACTTTATATCCAAACTTCAACATCGCTCTTTCGGATCCTCGTTACTTTCTTTCTTAAAAGTCCAAGTCCAACTTACCGGAGCCCCTCAAATTGCGACTCGTAGCCGCAACCCTACATTACCGGATGGTTTATCGAGTGCGAGAATCATGCTCTTGACCTCAACTTCAATAATGGTAATGAAGATGCATTGTTTATCTCAATGCAAAATGATCGGCATCCCGCATCCATGTTCCCGAGATAGATCCCCAAGGATACATTGGCCAAGCTCCTTCCAGAGACTTGGATCACCAACTATGAAAAGCTACACCAAAGCATAACAAGCCTTTCCGGTCTACGAGACTCGGAGTTCGTACGGAAAAAAGATGGAACTGTTTCCATCAAATTTGGCAAGGAAAAGGAAGAAAGTCCTTCTATCTTCTAGACCCTCTTCATGATTGAACCATGCGTTCCTCAGTCAATTTCCGAGCCAGATCCAAAAAAACTTGTTCGACATTTCAATAGTGATGGACATCCTGTCCATTACTACAAAGACAACTATGGTCATTGTTTTTGGGATCCTTTTTGCCAATGTTCTCATTGCACAAACTCCCGACGAAGTAGATCCTTTTGCGAGATCTCCACCTCGGAGAAAGAAACCTAAGGATAAGGTGTACCAAAGATACTTAAACGGAGATCCCTCCGTAGATACTCTTGGTGAGTGTGATAAATACCGGTTCATGGTTTCTTATGCACCACCTCCACCACCAGAATCCGAACTACGACCCAAGTTTCACCGGATCCACCAAAATCTCCTCCCCCATCTCCTCCTCGAAAAGACAAGCTCTTTCCCGTTTTATAAGCCAATCTTAAAATGGGCTAAGAAACATTCTTACCCACTTGAGGCTCAAAGCAGAAACACCTCCCACTTCTTCTATCACCATGTTCCAAGAAAGCAGACTTTCCCCCTCTTGTCGAGAGAAAGTTATAAACTCTCGTTCCCGCCGCGAAGAGTTCATTGATCCACAAGGCGAGATATCGTCACGTTCCTAAGATATCTACCCCCACCGATGTGGATGAACATGGGAGACAAAGAAAGACTCCCGTCGCTTTGAAAGCTGTTCTAAATTGGCAATCGAGACTTTGTTAGCACAAAACAATGCCTTCAAGGCAATTGATTCCAAGATCGGAAATGTGCAACAAGATCTCGAAAGGTATGATGAAAGTACCAAAAAGATGTCCGAATTCCGAGGAAAAGGCTTCACGCCTTGGAATCGGGACAACATCCGGGGTATCATTATCTTGAAAATCCAAAGCCGAAATAGAAAAGCTCAAGAGGCAAATCCAGCTTCTTGAAGAAGGAAGGTTCAGACCTTTCGATCCATTGGCACCTCTGTTAGAACCGGATATTTACTTCCACCGCCACAAACGTCTATCTTTGCCACTATCCCAGAAGATCCCTACAGAAGGGAACCGGATATAGCGAAATACGAAATCGCCTCAAAGCCTTGCGAAGGAAAAAGGAAAAGAAAAGGTGCCACCTACAAAATCGGGTTCGCTTGTTATAAGAGAAAGGCCGGATCAGGATATGATGTTATCAAATCCATTAGAATCTTTTCTAAAGGATTTGGGTACCAGAACCCGATCCCGATACTCAACAGCCGGTCCCGCCATTCCGGAAAAATAGTCCCCGCTTCCAGTCGAGCAAACTACTCCTGAGACTGAATCAGATTCAGCATCTTATTCATCTTCTCCATCCCTCTCTATTCCTACAGTTGATTCCCTCCCCATTGGGCCAGTAACTTCAGCAATATTTATGGCTGATCCTCCAGATGAAGAAATGGAATCAAACTATTCTGACCCAGATAATGGTCAGACTAGTAATCCTGCTCGCCATGTGTCCATGGCATCAAAACAATTCTTCACCATTGATGATATTCCTTATTACAAATGGCCGAAAGACTTGAAGAATTTCATACTTGGTTGAATACTCAGTCCATCACCAACCATGATATGAATGATGTCTTGTACAACTTTGTTACAAGATTCACAGGAACCCTCAAACTCTGGTGGCAATCAATTTCAGAACAAGACCATATTCATTTTCTGATGTCACCGAATTTCAGCCATGCCATTACTCGCTTGTATCATGTCTTTGTGGGAAAACCCACTGATCTCATAGAGATAAAAAGAAGAGAATTTTTGAAAGAAGATGCTGCTCCTTGCAAAGGAAACATCTCGATAAGCATTATCGAGTGATGCTTCACTTTTTATCGGGTTGGAGCGGATCCAAATCAAGTATGTTTTCCTTACTTCCATCCCTAAAGAACTATCCCAGATGGTTGAAAGATCTTTCTTTAGAAAACAAAGAAGAGTGCAAGATATTCCCTTGGGTGAAATACAGCAAGAAGTTCATCTATGCCTCGAAGAATTATGCTTAAAGCGCCGGATGGTCCGCACCTACATCACGGATGACAAGCGCCTTGAATCACTCTGCTCTCGCCAGAAGTTAAAAATCAAATGCTCCAGGCAAGACTGTGATGGTACTTGTGGCAAGTATTCCAAGAAGAAGAAACATTTCAAGAAGTTCTGGATAAAGAAATCCAAACATGGCTCCAAACATTTCCGGAAAAAGAAGAAATGGCGATACCTACGCAAAAGAAAGGATCGCACAAGCCACAAGAAATCAAATCGTTGCTACATTTGCAATCAGAAAGGACATTTTGCCAAAAATTGTCCTCAAGCAAGAAAAGGTCAGAATCATTTAATTCATCACATTGAGAATGAAACAGGAATTTCTCTTGAAAATGATGATATTGAATCATTATTCTCTGTTGATGAAGAACCATCTGAACAAACTCTTTGTGTCATCCCTACTTACCAAACTGCCAGTGAGACTGAATCAAACTCAAAGTCTGAAGATATTTTTCATATATCATCCTCATCCTCAGAACCAAACCTTGACATATTTTCAAGCCAAACTCACTGTCCCCATTTCCCAGTAAAAATCCTCACCTCAAAGTTTGCCAAACCCATCACTGTTATTGCTCTCATTGACACAGGAGCAAGTTGTTCAATATTGGACACCAAAGTTCTTCCTGAAGAATTCTGGACTCATTATATCCGATATTTCAACTCGGCCACGGAGATACTTTCTCCGCAAATGTCGAACCACTCGTGAATCGTCCAGTTCTTTCCTCGGTGTTCCATAACCGCAAAAATCTTCGGATCAAACCTCCCCAATAAAGATCGATAATTGGGTGGGACATCATGACTCAAATCTCTCGGCTTCGCATCATTCCGGAAAAGGTCTTGGTATAAAGATCAATTTTCTGAGTTCGTCAATATTCGAGACTCTTTTCCATTCGGATGAGTCTATTAGATCCAATCATGCAAAAATTGTTAGAATCTTGTTCGGAATCCCATTCGAATTCGCTCAAAAGTGTTCCCATCCTTTATGGAAAAACCCGGAATTCTTTGTTCGCCTTCTTTTCAAAAAGAATGAAGACATAAATCCAACCAAGGCGAGTCATGTGGGAATGAAGCGAGAACATCGACTTTAGCTCAAAGGGAATGCTCGAGAACTTTTGCAACAAGGCCTAATTGAAATCTACGATTCTCAATGGGCTCGCGAAGCCTTTTATGTCAATAAGCGTGCCGAGCAAAAAGGGGAAAAATGAGGCGGTAATCAACTATCAACCTCTCAATCTTTTCTCCAAGATGATAAGTTCCCTTTGCCATCTAGAGATTCTCTCTTTACCGGTTTAACCAAAGCCCACATTTATTCCAAATTCGACCTTAAAGCCGGATTTTGGCAATTGGGCATCCATCCCGAAGACACGAGATCCAAAACAGGATTTCGTATCCCGAATCAGCACTTCCAATGGAAAGTACTTCCTTTTGGTCCGAAGGTAGCACCATCCCTTTTCCAAAAGGCCATGTGTCGTATATTCCAACCAATCTTGTCAAGTGCGGCGGTATACATTGACGATATTCGCTCTACAATCCGACGAGCAGTCCCACATGTCAACTCCTTGAGCGGTTTACGAAATTGTGAAGAAACATGGCATCATGCTTTCTCAAAGAAAGATGAATATTGCTCAAACAGAAATCGAATTGCTTGGTATGCACCTCAACAAAGGGACATACTATCCGGGGCCACATATTGCTCAAGAATTATTGAAGTTCCCTGAGGATAACTTCACCACAAAACAAGTTCAGCAATTTCTTGGGATAATCAATTATCTTAGGGTTTTTGTCCCAAATATTGCAAAGCTTCTGATCCCTTTGCAATCCATGCTAAAGAAGAACCCCCCAACTTGGGGAAAAACCCAGACTAGAGCAGTCTCTGAGCTTAAGGAGATCATGCAGAATCTCCCACCATTGCAAATACCATCAACAGGCAAAAGGATCCTTCAAACTGACGCCAGTGATGAATACTGGGCAGCCATCCTCTTTAAAGAAATTGATGGTAAGAGACACCCTTGTGCTTACAAAAGTGGAAAATTTTCCCAAGCCGAAATGCATTATCATTCCACTTTCAAAGAAATCTTAGCAGTAAAAAATGGCATAAAAAGTTTGAGTTTCATCTCATTGGCCACCACTTCTGGTAGAATTAGACATGGCATCTTTCCCTCGGATGACCAAGTTTAAACAGGCGCAGATTCCAAATTCTCATTTGCTTCGATGGGCTGAATGGTTTTCGAAATACTCTTTTGAAACCAAACATATTCCTGGAAAGAAAAATGTGCTTGCTGACTTCCTCTCTAGACCAAAAGCACCAGCCGAAATCAACATGTATATCAAAAGGCCTGCCTTCCATATGCTCAATTATGGAGTGAAATACAAGGTTGAGAAGATCAAGGATTTGTCCAACTAGAAATATCCCCATGAGATTATTCAACACATCCAGAATGACAATCTTGCTGAAAACCTGGAAAACCTCATGTGGCAATGCCACACAGATCTATTCAGATTCAATGGAGGTTCGATTCTTTATCCTTTTGGGTTAAATTCGAATTATCCATTCATTCATACCCTTATCTAGAAAGAAGATGATTTCCCTGATCAACTCAAGACGTTATTATGGTACTTAACCAATAAGTACTTAATAGCTATTGAAATTCCAACCAGACAATTTGTTGCCAACCTCACCAGGATATTTTTACTCGGGAAAAATGTTGAAAAAGAAAGTGATAAGAATCTCTTAGACTTTCTAAATTGGTTCTATCATCCTAATTACTGGAAACAACTTTTAGAAAAGGAACTGAGAACCACGACTCCAAATCCTGAAGTCCATACTATCCTATTTTTCCGACGTCCATGGCATTTTTTCACAAATAGTGGCACCATCGTCCACATCGCACAGAAATAGGAACCACATCCTACAAACCCTATCTGAATTGCAGAAAAGCTCGGATTCACAAATCTTATCCAAAATTTGTTAAATTTGATGAACATCAGTACCGTGAACTCTAGAGAATCTTGTGCCAAGAAAACAAAACTATTCCTGAAAATGTTTGGAATAATGTACCCACTACGTGGGATCATTATGACCTCGAACCTGAAGCCAATGAAGCACTTGAACAATACAGACAAGCTACATCGTCTCAAGATGATGAAATGACAGGAACAAATGATCTTGTCCAATCCACCCAGGACCCCTATGCACGCTTTGGAGGTCCTCTGTCCCAGGATCCCTACGAACTAGGACCTTTGTCCCTATTCCAAAACATGGATACATCCTTTTATGCACAGCCATCCAACTGGCCTCAACCAAGCATTCCTGCCGACACTCGGGAAATTGGCAACACAAAGCGGGCTGAAGAAGAAGCATCCCATTGGGCTCATGAAGAAGCATCCTCATCACGAAGGCTGAGCCAAATCCTTTCACCTGAAGACCTTGAAGCCCTTGAACAAAAATATGAAGCACATCTCCTAGAAGACAGCTCAGATGACTCAGTCTTTAGCTACAATGCTCGTGACGGACAAGACCGCTGAAAAACCGTTGTCCGTACAATTTCACTGTAGCAAAATACTGTTCACTTTTTACTGTAGCACTAGGCTAGGGAAAGTACTGTTCACAGTACAGTTACTGTTCATAGTGTGCGAATAATTCCCTCTCGGAAGTTTTCGGTGCCTCTGTTTGTTTCGGACCCATGTGTTTGGTCCTTGCTTGTTTGTTGGTGACCTCTTATTGTCTATATAAGGTAAGGAGGATGTAATGTGTTGGGCAGAGTCCCTCGAAGTAAAGTGAGTGTTTTATGCAAACTCTCTCTATGGCTTTCTAAAACTCCTCTTCTTCTCCAGCTGGTAGGATCCTCCAGAAATGCAGCTTGGGTAGATTAGAAACGTTTCCATCCTGAAATTTTTGGGTGTCTCTAGGCTCGAACTAAAGGGCTGAGTGGTTTTTCGCTAAAAGGCGAGTCTACGAAGGGTTTGAACGGGAGTTGTTTACCCCTTGTGGGACGCATACTTGCAGAGAATTTACTCTCCTTCCCTGGTTCTAAGTCTAGGTCCATTCATGGTATCTTAGAGTATAAACTCACCGGTGTATCGCGAAAACCGGTTCACCGCGACGACGGCGCGACGGCGACCGAAATTGAAATTTTCGGTGGCGTCGACAAACTTGGGCCAGGCCTAAAATTGGCCCAACAAATCTTAGCCAAAATCTGAGATTTGTTTTCAACTTGGGCTGGGCTTCAATTGACTGAGGACACGGGCTGAGCTTGATTCATGTGGGCTGCTAAACTCAAGATGGGCTACTGCACATGTGGGCTGGATTGAGCGAAATTGCTTGGGCTTCGCTGGCTTCTGGGCTTGCTGGGTCGAAGACACGCGTGTGCAGCAACTTCGGTCTTCGATCTTCGTCGGGCTGCTGGTGGGTCAACAATTGAAGCAAGTTGGGGGAGCTTTGACCGAAGAAGGAACTGCTTGGACAAGGCAACGAAGCTCGGCTTCGTGAAGATGGGCAAGCTAACACGGACAAGGCTTCGCTGGCAGCAAGCTTGCGACCAACTTCGGTGGAATCGTGGGCGCACAAATGAAGTGGGTGAGTTCGTGAAGATGGAGCAGCAGCGGTCAACAAGATGGAGGAGTCCGCTGGTGAGGGTTGACAGCGGGGAATGGCTGCACGCGTTGGAGAGGGCGAAATCAATAAGGGTCTCCGGTGGAGAGCAGGCGGTGGAAGAAGACACGGTGTGGGCAGGTGTTGGCGTTGAATTTCGGTAGGGCTGCAGCACTCACGGGGTAGAGAAGTTGAGGAGGAGACGGACGAATGGAAAAGATAAGGGTGCTGGCGGTTGACTGGAAGACTTTTGGTGGAGAGTGGCCTGCTGCGTGACGAGAGAAGGCGGTGAATTTTGCTGGTGGAAGTCCGAATGAAAAGAGGAAGCAGCCGGTTTTCTGCTGAAGCTGTACTCGCTCGAAGAAGACGGTGGAGAGGCGTGTGAAGGAAGCCAAGGAGGGGCCCAATATCAGCAAATCTTATCTCCTTAATTAAACACATGTCCCCCCTATTACTTTCCAACAAATCAAACCCAAATTTAACCATTTTGATGACATAGTCCAAGCTCCGAATTTCATTCTTTGGTATTCAGATTCTTCAACAAATTCCCAATTTAATGTCCAAATTTTGATGTAGAAAAAGTCCACGGAATTTCTACAAGTCCCCTTCGCCATATAGCTCGGTTTTCAAGTCAAAACTATCTTCAATTCGGCCAATCCAAATTTCTGTTATTTTTCCGCGACATCTGAATCGATATTTCCATAAAAACCTCGGAATCTCTGAAAATTCTTCGGAGGAGGAGTCGATGTTCCTCAAATAGCTTGTGACATCACAGAACTTTCAATTTCTGAAATTGGGTTCAAATTCGCGGTTATTTTCAATCCGGCGCGCTTTTAGCATGACATAGTCTACCGGGTAACTTTTAGGAATTTTTAGTGCAATTGACCCGTGATTGATTTATCTCGAGTCACAATGTACATCTTCGACACATTGGCGACTCTCGATTGTTAGCTTTTAGCATGACATAGTCTACCAGGTAACTTTTAGGAATTTTTAGTGCAATTGACCCGTGATTGATTTATCTCGAGTCACAATGTACATCTTCGACACATTGGCGACTCTCGATTGTTATGAAAATCTCAAGATCTCAAATATGGACACAGGGTACCCAAAACGATAGAAAATAAATTTAGTGCCGATCGATGAGAAGTTTGCAATCAGGTGGAATCACCCACATTTTGATCACCTATCTCAGTCGAATCGACCTATCTCTGATCTCTAATCGATTTTTAAGTGTGCCGTAATGACCCTTGCAAATTAGCATGGTCGAGCGGTCGATTCCTGGTCGAATTCTCAAGTTTTTTGCGTTAAAATCCCTTAATAATTTTCCCAGATAGTCTAGTTATCTCTTGAGTGATCGGCTCAAAGAATAGCACTATAGACACGTCGACGAAAGGCCCGATTTATTCAATTGAAATCAGATTTGAAAAAATCAGAATGTCACAAATCTTCTTGGATGCAATTCACGGATAAGAACGACAAAGAAAAATCCCTCCCAAGCACTCGATGACGAAACGGCGCTTCAAGACCAATTCTTCATGATCAATCTCCAACCACCCACGGCCACAAGTCTATATATAAGTGAGACCCTTATTCTTTTGCCGACTTCTCAAGGACTCTATTTCCTATCTTAAATGATTTTATCCAAAACGTATCTCTGTATGTTTTAAACAAAATCCAAATCCAAGTGAAAGTTGGACTTTCCTATTTTAGCGGCCAAATTCTCCAATGCAGATTCGAATTTTGGAAAATTGATCTTCGGATCTTCTTTGCTCAATTTCGAATGTCCACAACATATCCAATTTGGAATATTCGAATTTCGTATTGGGCTCAAACTCGAGACATAGTTTAACAATATCCACCTTGGCTCGACATTTGAGCCAAGTTGCAATCGTTTCGCAAAAATTCAAACTCTGCCGCTACTTTTCCATAGCCCTCGATGGGCTCAACTACCACAGATATCATCCAAGTTGAAGCTTCGCTTGAACTTCGCCATAACCAAGGACCTCATCAGAATACCAACTCCACATGCACCTTTAACTACTTTGCAAGGATTTTCTGACGCAACCTCCTTAACCGCAGATAAAAAAAAAACCATTGTTGCATCCATATCTGTTAGGAGATTGAATACATACCTTGTTAATATCAACAATTACGGCAACCATTGGCTCTATAGGTTCCACCTCGCTACAAGCACCATATGTATCGATTACTTTGCTAGTACTCGTACTCACTACCTCAGGAGTTTCTGGTCGCAACTCCACCTCAAGCTGAACACCGTTCAAATCCGTTTGAGCACTGCTATAATCACTCCTAGCTAAAAGTACTAGAGACTCGTCAAACGTAACTTCTCTACTGATAATAGGTGAATTTAACTCCGGGCACCACAACCGATAACCCCTCTCACCTCGTGCATAGCCTAGGAATATGCACTTTTTTACCCTTCCATCGAGCTTACCATCACTCACTCGAATATAACATGGGCAACCAAATATTCTAAGAACAGAATAATCAACAACGTTACCTGACCACACTTTTTCAGGAGTTCGATATCCAATTGCAGTCGATGGGGATCTATTCATCAGGTAGCACGCCGTACTTAGCGCATCCGCTAGGAATCTCCTAGCCATACCAGCACTAGAGAGCATTTTATGGGCTGTCTTTGTTGACACCTAAATTTTGATTAGGTTTTTAATTAGACCTTAGTTTCTTTATTTATGTATTTTTCCTTTTTTCGAATAATAAATAATAAATAAATAAAATAAAAACAACAACCCATTGGGGTTGGGCCTTTTGCGCCCAACCTACCTCCTTTTTTCCCAAAGAGCCCAACCCCTCTTTGGGTGCATTTGGGAAAGCTTTAGGGGAATTTTTTTAGAAAAATGCAAAAACCTTTGAGTTAAGAGTGTTTTCCAAAATGCAAACTGTGTTTGGTAAATTGTAATTTGAAAACCCTTTGTGAAGTACCTTTGAGTAAAATGGTGTTTAGGGGAATTACATTTATAAATGACTTTTTTTAAAAAAAAATTATCAAAAGAAAAAAAAAAAAATGATCGGTAAAGGGCAGGCGGCCACTGGCGATCGAAGTTTGTCGCTGGCGGCCGACATCTGACTCAAGTAGCCCCAGAGACGACTGGGGAGGGCTGCCTAGGGTCGAGCGACCCTCGAAGACCACCAGACAAAGGCCACTCGGGGTCAGGCAACCTCCGGCAACCCCGCCGACCCCCCAAACACCACCGACAAAGGCCGCCCGAGGTCGCATGACGCCGCCGCGACTTCTGGCGACCCGGATCTGGGGCGGCGAGGTTGCACGACGCCACCTCGACCTTCGGCAACCCGCCGTGACCTAGATCCAAGGCGTCGAGGTCGCGGGAGGACCTCGCCGCCTAGGATCTAGGTGGCGGTGGGGTCACGCGACACCACCGCAACCTAAATCCGGGTGGTCGCGCGACCTCGAGTAGCTGTCGCCGACGCCACGCTACCCTCGCCTGAGGTCGCGGCGACTCAGATCTAAGCCATGAGGACCTAGATTTGGGCCGCTGCGACTCACCGGGGCAGCCCCTTGCCATGGTCATTGAGTCCACTACTCATGAAAGGTTACATAACGCCACGACTCACGGAGGTCGCTCAACTCTCCGACAATGATCGCCTAGGTCGTCGCGACCACGCCAGCGTCCCTCTAGCCGTCGCTGGCCTCTCGCAGTCAGGAAGAACCAAACCGGTCACCCTCGACGGAGAAGATGAATAGTGTCTCCTCACAAGGAAAAAAACGGAAAAACAAAAAGTTCATAAGGACAATTTCGGAATAAAAAAAAATAATGAACAGTACCCCGTGGGCATGCCGAGAAAGCCGAAAGCCCAAGGCAGGTCCTCACCTACCTTGGGCTTTCAGCCTTCACAAGGCTGGCATTCTCCAAATGGGGGTTGAAAATTTTTTGCCAAACACCTTTACATTAGCCCAAAGATCTTTAGGGGCTCAAAGATCCTTGGCAAAGTGCTTGCCAAACGTAGCCTTTGTTTTCTTCCTCCTTGGCTTCCCCCCCTCGCCTCTGTAACACACGCGCAAAGGGCGCAACGTTGGACGGACAGGCAACGACGACGCATGTAAACGAGCTGGTGAAGGATGGGACACCCCTTCAAAGAAAGCAAGTGGGTGGCTGAGGCGAAGCCAGTCCGGCCGCACCAAGGCTGGTCAGTGCACGGAGGACCAGCAGCCAAAGCTCTCTATCGATCGGACTCCCTCACCTATAAATAGGCCAGCACCACTTCCATCGAAAAATAGACATGAAGGCCGCAAAGGATCGAGGGTTGCAAGCTTCGAACCTCCCACCGAGAGACTTCAGGGGAGGCCAAAGAGCCGGCCAACCAGAGATCTGAGTCGAGGCCAAAGAGAGAGTGGGTCAGATCTGGCCAGTGGAGGCTCAGATCTGGCCGGAGTGGAAGAAGCCGAGACTGTAGAAGGTTGGAGCCAAAGAGAGAAGGTTTCGGAGGACCAGATCTAGGAAGCCAAAGACTAGCCGCCGTTGCCCTGTCGCGACCACCTCTCCCTGCTGCTGTTCCTCGCCCCGGTGCCGTCGCTGTAGGCTTGCCATCTCACTAACTAGCAACGCCGCCGTGTTGTACTCTCACTGTGGACAGGTAACAAACCGCCGACCGACTCGTCATCGCCATCAACGCCGTCACCGCCGTTGTCACTATCAAGCTCGTTGTCACCGCCGCCGCCGTCGTCGCCGTCGACCCGGGGACGTCTCGGTCTCCCTCACCAGCGCCGCTAAGGAGCAAAGACTAGAGGAGGCCGAGAACCAAGTCGATTCGCGGGTCTGTTCGACCCAATTTCCTTGTTTCTGGGTAGGGTTTCACAAAAAGCGGGCCAACTAGCCTCGCGTGTGGGTCGTGATTAAGAGAGAAAGGGGATGCTAAGCCTGGCTCACGCCTCAAGCCCATCCAGGCAGCCGGCCATTTGGGCCACAGATCAGCGACTCGAGTCGGACCCAACCCGGGGATCCGACCCGATTCGTTTTTATATTATTATAATATTAAATAATATTTTAATAAATAAAATAAAATATAATTTATTTTCCAGAAAATCAAAAAATCAAGAATATCTCATATTTTCCCAAAAAAGCCAAAAAGTTAGATAAAGCCTAAAAAATTATTTATATTTTCAAAAAAAAAAAATTAAAAATCGAAAAATGCTCTTTATGATAAAAAAAATAGAGAAAGACAAAAAAATATGTTTTTCATCCACAAATACATAGAAAATCCCTCAAAAATCCAAAAAATCTTAGGGTTTAAACAAGATTAGGTACCAAAATGGCATTAGTGATTAACTAGTGTAATCAAATCCCAAATCATAAATTCTCTAGTTGCGCAAGAGCGAGTATTTCTCCCGATATTTCATTTGGGTTTCTAATCGATCTACCCAAAATCGATTAGTGGCAACTCCGTTTAAAAATTAACTTACAGATTAAAAACTTGAACTATTAAGTCGTGAATTGGTGGGCTTGGGAGAGCTCGGTTAAGCCTAATAAACCTATCCAAACCATTAGCCTCCGCAGGCGCCCGCCACGATCAGGAGCCCAAAAAAAAAAAGTGGTCGCGACAGCTTGACGACTCCACTGGGGACTTGAAGACTTAGGCATTTTTTTTTTTTATCTTGTTAAAATGCTTTGTTGACTTGGTTTTTTTTCTATGCAGGTTAGTAGCTTTCTTTTACTCCGTTAAAATAAAATGTCTTGTGATTATAAACCGATGTGCATGCTTTACTGTTTTAACATTACACATGGCACACACAACCCGGCCGCCGGACCTAGGCTGCCATAAGATATTTAGGATGGTGTTAAGAAAGATACGGCTTCGAACGCGAGACTGCGTTGTAGATGTTGCCTTTCTTTCCCCGATTTTCTTTAGGTAGAGCCAAGGTTAAGAGGGTATGCTGCCAACACGAGACTGCGATGGGTAGACACCCTTTTAATTGCAACAAAACTTCTCAGTTAGAAATCAAGCTACACGTCCCATGCACATGTCTCTGTGCTTTCCATTTTCTTTAAAAGCAAAATAATTTCTTTACTTTTAATCAGTCTTTTTTATTGTCCCATGGCAATTTATGGTAGGTTTTTCAAGTTCCAGTTTATATGCGATGGGAGAAGATGATATCCAGTTTATTCTCGCTCCCAAAGCAGAGCTCTTCATATAGTGGGGTCAATTGGACCAGTATGCCCAAGAGCGCGTGAAAGCCAAAATCGGTCATCTTCTATCGTTGATCTAAATCCCTGTTCATCCTGAAGTCTTGCAGGCCATGGCACATTTCTGGTGCCCAAGGACATCCATTTTTATGTTTTGTGGGCTCGAGCTAACCCCAACTCTGGAGAAATACAGCATTATCACCGGAAAGTCTTTCGAGAATAGCCTTGTTAGGCCACCAATAGGCATTGACTCGTTGCGTGGGTTAGCATGACTTTTAAGAACCGAAATCCATATTATGAGGCAAATTCTTGAAAACAACCATAATACATGCTCACTAGCATTTTTGATTGTTTGTTTTGAAAATCAACCTATGACCCAAAAAAGTGAAAATTTTCTTCTAACATTTTTCGGGTTCATCATTTTCCTCCATCAAAAAAACGCCATAAGTCCCTAAATGGCATGGGTGGTTGATAAGATCTCAAGGGGGGTAAAATCGTGTCAACAGGATTTTAGCTGAAACATTCTTATCTCTTAATCATTTTAAGAAAACATGGAAAAAATCATGCAAGCCTCCTCGAAAATTTTACAGGTCTAGTTCTTTTCTCACCTAAGCAAATTTCGATGCCTCATGCAATCATCTGAAACAAATGATTTCGAAAATCCATTACAGAAATTTGTGATCCTAGGACCATATATTCCCAACCAAAACTGTTTTAAATGGATAAATTTCTTAAGAGACTTCGCTCCTGAGACATTCCAATGGTGTACTGGTTGGTTTCATTAAAAGAGAGCTCACTTTGCTTACAGACGTAGCCATCCAATTCCGTTGCTCGGCCTCACCGGTGCCACTCCCTATTACCCATATAGGGTGGCCCAATAGTATGGAGCCCTTCAGGAGATCTCGCCACTTTCCAGGAGGAAAATACATCCACTCTGTTTTACCCATCAAAGCCATGACTACGCATTCGAGATTGTCATTATTGAGAAAACATGGAGCAAGTGACATTGCAAAAGAATCGTGGTACCTGAAAGGCTTAAGGGACAGGAAAAAGCCCACCATGCCTTTGAGTCCTACATCCACAACCATCATATCCCGACAAAATTGAAGCCATCAATCCATCACCCAATCAGCGAGATCAACCAGCACGAGCAAGTAGAGCTTATGCAAAAGGATTTGGGAATAGGCTGGATACACATCTCAAAGCTAGTCCAAGAAAGCAAGCACCTTTGCAAGAACAAAGCTCCCCATCGCATATAAAATGACAGTCATGTGCCCCATAGTGTTAATTTTGTGAAATTTTTGTCCCATTGTTTAGGAACTTTTGTTTAATACCTTGTATTTTGTTCTATCATTTTAATTTCAAGTTATAGATGTTAGAAGTCTGCGGTCTATAAAATCCTCTTTTGATAAATAAAAAGCGGTTAGATCATTGCCATGGGTCAATCTTTGTCTACTCTTGTGCTCATTCATTGTTTTCGCAATGATAGGTAATTATGAATCGCCGGCCACCAGTCGCCCGTGAATGGCCTCTCGCAATAAGGCCTGATTAGAATGATTTACAAAATCGCCTCGCTAACATTGAAGACGACGTAGGACAAATGTTCATTGTCCTTCGACAACTCTCGAGGCAAATGGAATCCACTCAAGTCAAGTCCAACTCCAAAGCTGCTTTGAGCACCCTCAAGGCACCTGCGAATTTGTCAGAGAATAACCAACAAGATAGATAGCTTGAAAAGATCATGAAAAAGCTGAGCCAGCTACAGGGGCAAGATCCCATAAACTTGTCTAATCATACCGACATTAAGATCCCTGAAGAGCTCAAAGTACCTGAATGCGAAAGGTATACTGATACCGCTCGCCAGAGGCCTACTTGTAGGCCTACCTGGTCTGAAGGATGATTCAATCCTACCAATCAAATCTGACTGGCTCCACTTTGCGGTGGTACATTGTCAGGAGAATTAGTCTCCTTAAGACCTGGGGAGAACTAACTCATGCTTTTCGCCAAGAATATAATGTTGACATCAGCCCTGACATCGCCCTGCCTTACGAAGAATTGATGGTTGCGAAGCTTGAAGAGCCGATAGTCGCAAAGACAGGAGGTAACATGCTTTTAAGAACATATGCTGTGTCAAGGAGAAGCCCGACCGTCCATTCTGATCTGCGACTCATAGAAGAAGATGTCAATAAAGCCTTGCACAGTAGGTGGGCGACCGAGCAGTATCCTGGTACTGAGAAGCTTCCCACTAGGAAAGGCAATGAGCCCGCAGATAAAGTCAACATTACTTAGAACCGAAGCAAGATAGGACAGCTTCTCAGGCTTACCACAAGAGCTAGGGTCCAAAGAATGCCGACCCCCATCAACTTAGCGAGCAAGGCTCCACCATCTCCTAGTCCCCATGACAAAGTCCAGCTAGCGAAACGAAGGGCTTTACTCAAAAGGTCCAAACTATGAGTCAAGAAAAGAAAGCCTAAGCAGTTCGAGTCCACACCCGCTACTGAATGTAGGCAAAACCTGACAGCCAACAAGTCGCCACATCGAAATTTTGAGCATCCCCTAAGGTACAATCCTGAAGGCTACCAATCCTCAGAGTACAACCCTAAAGGCCACCAGTCCCTAGGATACAATCTCGAGGGCTACCATTGTTATACAGATGAAATCAACCATTCACCATATGACTGTCTCCCATCCACACACAGGATCCAAAGCCCATTAGAAGAGGGAACATTCATCTTTGTCCGCCATGACTTGTCTCCCAATGAGCCGCTAGATTTGTCACCCACCCATGGGGATGACGTAAACACCTCATCCTCGATTGGAGATTTTGACTCAAAAGAAAGTAATGAGACGATCTCGATAGAATCCAGCTTTCCTAAAGCAATAGAATTCGCCACCACAATGAATATGCAATGGGAAAACCAGTGGCCTAACCAAGACATAGCAAGCCCATCTTGCCCTCATAGGATCATGACCCCCAGAGAAATGTGGACACCCAATCTTTGCAAGTACAACGGCATGACTTGCCTCGTGGCCCACTTGCAATATTTCCATGCATAAATGAGTCGGCACTACAACTCAATGTTATTCACAACTCAGGCCTTCCAAGAAAATCTTATAGGGTCTGCATTGCAATGGTTCGTCACGACCAGTATTTGCCTCATAAGGGATAGGAATAAGCTGTCTTCCACATTCCTACATCAGTACCAAAACCAGATTGGAACTGAACTGCCTTGCGAGAACTTGGTTCACTTCAGAAGAAGACCAATGGAGGATTTCTAAGCATATGCAAGGAGGTGGAAGGCTTTTATGATGCAAACCTACACTCAACTGGCCGAAGAAAAAATGATAAAGCTGTTCATAGGAGCTTTACCTCGCAAGCATCATTGTTGGTTGCATGGGTTGCACTTTCGTAGCTTCAATGAAGTGGTCCTCTCGTGCGAATATTTCGAGTCTACTGGAGGCAAGGAACTCAAAGGCGCTTAATTTCAGAACTAGCACGATCAAAGTGCTCATTTTCTTAGGAGTTCTCAGGGGTTTTGCCTGTTCTTATAATTTCGTGTTTCTTATCACGTCTAGTGTGTTACTATTGCATTTTCCATTCCAGTAATCTAATGTACAGTTTTAATATTTTGTTTTGAAAGCATGAGGCGGTATCCCAAACCAGCTCGGTGATGCTATTTAACCATGAAAAAAAAAATATCATCCAAGGAGAATACTGAGGGTTGGGCTTCCTCATGCTTTTTCTCCCCTAAAGACATATTTTGAAAACATAAAATATTTTATTACCAAAAGCTTTCGTCAAAACAAGATGTTAAATTTGATCATATTTGTCTTTCTAACTCATTCACTTCGTGTCTCAGAAGATCATTCCCATCCCCTTTGACTTAGCGTGACAGGGGGCATTTGAAGCTGGCACATCATTTGAACTCGCCGAGTTCAAAGACATTATTTCAAGAAAGTAAGGGCAAACAAAAAATGATCATCCTGTTTCAAAGAGGGTAAGTCTTATTCCTTGAACATAATTTTGAAAATGACGTCCCACTCTTCTATGTACAAGAGACGAAAGATAGGACGTAATAAGTGTAGGCATACGGTTAAACTCAAAGCATGCACACCATGATAGCTCGAGGCTGGATAACCTCCTCCATGCTGCTTTCGGCCTTCCTATTTTGCAAGCCATCCTTAAGGGCTCTGTGCACTCTACCTCACTCCTGTCCAAATTCTTCTCAAGTCGGAGCAATATCTTCTCCCCTCTGTTGGTGAAAACTTCCTTATTTGTTTTGAAGTTGACAAAACGTTTCCATCAGTCTAGTCTGAAGACTTGTAGACTCAAATGTTAAAGTCTGACGAACTCGAGACTTTGTCATCAAAGTCTGAAGACTGCAAGACTCAAGACTTAAGTCTACCCTCACTGATAGTCTCTAGACCGATGAAGGAAATATTTATCCGATGAAGAAGACTTGTCCTGATGCGAGTATATCTTTAAAGATTTGGCTCGTACGGTTAAAGAAGATCTCACGGCTGGAAATAGCATCTCGTGATCAGTTATTCTTATTGAAATCAATTTGATAATTAGATCTGTTGATTGGCGAAGTATACTTGGAAGATTCTACTTATGGAAACCTAGATCCTGATTGTATGCGTGAGTAGGATTGGTGGGCTATCATCACATTCCTTAAATAACTCAAGATCTCCTTAATTGATTCTGTCCAATGAATAGATTGGAAGAACTCCTGTGGAAGGTGCCAACGGTTATAAAGGCATGGAGGAGTATATAAGGAAGACACTCGAGTTATTCGAGTGTGTGCGTGAAAGAAAAATTCCAAAGTCTGAAACTCTTAATTCTTTGTTGTTTCAATTGTTGGGCTTAAATTGTACTCAAAGAGAGATTAAATACTTGTGAGACATTGAGGAAGTGTAGCGGAGTTTCTACACTATGGAATCAAGGACGTGAGACTGTAAAATCTCTTTTGATTCTTAGTGGAATTTAGCTAGTGGGCTGTCAGTGCGGGAAAGTGGATGTAGACTTGGTCTAAGCCGAACCACTATAAACCTTGTGTTTCAATTCTTTTTCCCTAATCTCTTTATTTTAATTCGTAGCTTTATATAACTGTTTATAATCTTTTACATCTTCAGTCTATTATTCTCAGAAGATGAATTAATTTGTTAAGTTTTGCAAAAACTTCTTTGATCACCTATTCACCCCCTCTAGATGCTCTTACTAGCCCTATCAATTGGTATCCGAACTTATATGCTCATTTAATTGAAGTATTTTTACTTCTGAGTTAAAGATCTATGGCTAGTATGTTGGCTCTAGGCTTGGTTAAAGGCCAAAGCAACACTAGACCACCTTACTTCAATGGAAAGGAATACAGCATATGGAAAAACAAGATGAAGGCATTCCTAAGATTGAAAGATCCTCTGGAATGGGATGTGGTAGAAAAAGAAATCATTCCTAAAGCTACATTAGCTTCAGAAAGAGGAAAAGAAGTTGCAGACGCTAGTGAGATGACCCAAGAAGAAATAACCAAGAGACAAGCTCTCGATGCTAAAGCAATTTACTCCTTATATTGTGCATTATTTCTTATTGAGTATAACAGAATATCTTCTTGTGAAATAGCCAAAGAAGTATGGGATAGGATGTACATTACCTATGAAAGAACTGATCGAGTGAAAGAAACAAGGATCAATATTCTACTCGGACAGTATGAAGCCTTCAAGATGAAGCTAGGAGAATCTATCACTGACATGTTTAGTCGTTTTATAGAAATTATAAACGGTCTAGAGTATCAGGGATAGCCAATCTCAGGACCAATGAAGGTCGACAAATTGTTCCATGGACTCTCCAAAAACTGGAATCACGTAAAGACTTCAATAAGAAAAACACAAAGGATCATGCCACTTTCGGTAGATGAGCTAGTTGGCACACTTCAGTCTTATGAAGTGGAGCAAATCAACAAGGAAGAAGATCCCAAAGGTAAGAAGTCAATTGCCTTAAAGTCTAACGATAATTATGATGTTACAGACTCTGAAGAGGATATAGACGATGAAGAGCTAACACTTATGATAAAGAGGTTCAGGAAACTGAACAAAAAGGGAAGAAAATTCAAATGGAAGAAACAAAACACTCAAAAGTTTCATAACAAATCAATTGAGGATGATGAAACCAACAAAGATGTGATCTGCTTTGAATGTAAGAAAAAGGGACACATCAGACCTAATTGTCCTCTGTTGAAGAAAAAGAAGGGAAAAGCTAAGAAATACAGCAAAACTCTCAAAGCAGAAATATGGAGTGATACTGAATGCGAAAAAAATGATGAAGATTATGCCAATATTTATTTAATGGCAAAATCAGAATCAGACTCGGACTTTGAGACAGATGCAGACTCAGACTCAGCCAGCGAAATCGAGGTAAGTAATTTGAAATTTCCTACTAAAATCTCGAAATACATTGATGAGCTTTGTCTCAGTCTCAAAACCTCTCTTAAGAGGATTTCCAAGCTAAAAAGTGAGAATTCTACACTGAAGCAACAGGAAAATTCTTGGAAAAAAAAGTTTGAAAATTTAGACAAAAGTGTTGTTGTTTTGAAAGAAAATGCAGACTCTCTTTCAAAAGAAAATACATTTTTTAAAAATGACATTTCAAATATTTCAAAAATGTTTTCAATAGGATATGAAAAGTTGGAAAATATTCTTTCAGTACAAAGACCTTATTTCAACAAGTCAGGCTTGGGAATGACTTCATAAATTATTTCTCTAATTGATTTTCCAAAAGTGAGGGAAGGAATCAAACAAAGACCTACAAAAACTTTTTACATAAATCATTTTCAAAAAGTCTTCGTAAAACCTGTTGGCCGAAGTGCTCTTAAATATTCTAAGTGCAACAGCTCAGAACATTTTAAGAAAGAATGTCCTATGGTTTGGAGACATGTTAAGAAGAAATGGACAAAAACTGTATATTGCACTAACTCCACTAGACCAAAGAAAATGTGGGTTCCAAAGAAAGCTTGAGTTTCTTTTTTAATTGCAGGTCACTATCAAGAAAAATGTTAAATGGTATTTGGATAGTGGCTGTTCAAGACACGTGACTGGAGATTCAAGTTGTTTTATAAAGTTTGTTCAAATAAATTGTGGAAAAGTCTCTTTTGGTAGAAGGACTGGAAGAAATTGTGCAAAGGAAGAATTATTGGGTGTAGAACTGTAAAGATTGGAAGTCTCACAATTAACAATGTCTCCTTGGTGGAAGGACTAAATTACAATCTACTCAGCATAAGCCAACTGTGCAACACTGGATTCAAAATCAATTTCCAAGAAGGAGTATGTTCAGGAACTAGTAAAGATCTTTTTCAATCTTTTACTGGACGAAGACATAGGAGCATTTATCTCTTGGATATAAAACCAGAAATGTCTCAATGTCTAATATCAATTCAAGATGAAGTGAACCTTTGGCATCGAAAGCTTGGCCACGTCAACATGAAGCAAATTGCCAAGATCTCTTCCAAGAAACTTGTTCGTGGGCTACCCAACCTAAAGTGTCAAAAATCTGACTTATGCACACCTTGTGTGTTGGGAAAACAGGTTAGAAGTTCTTTTAAACAAATAAATCAAGTTTCCACTAACCGTGTTTTACAGATTCTACATATGGATTTCTTTGGACCAACCAGAACTCAAAGCATTGGTGGAAAGAGATATTGCCTAGTAATTGTGGATAATTATTCACGATTTACTTGGATTTACTTTCTGGCAAGTAAGTATGAAACTTTTTCTCACTTTTCAAAGTTTGCCAAGAAAGTACATAATGGGAAAGGATATGTTATCTCAAGCATACGGACAGACCATGGAGTTTTCTAAGTCTATGCAGGATAAATTTGAGATGAGCATGATGGGTGAACTATTCTTCTTTCTCGGATTACAAGTAAAACAATTGAATGAAGGAATTTTCATTCACCAAGAAAAATATGCAAAAGAACTTGTTGAAAAGTTCGAATTTGAGAATTGCAAAAAGATTGAGATACCAATATATAGTTCTTCGAAGCTGGACAAAGATGAAGGAGGAAAGAAAGTTGACCAGAAGCTCTACAGGAGTATTATTGGCTCACTTCTTTATCTTACTGCTTCTAGACCTGACATTTTGTTTAGTATTTGCATTTGTGCTAGATTTCAATCTGATCCCAAAAATCTCATCTAAGTGCTGCAAAACACATCATCAAATACGTAGCAATTACGTCAAAGTTAGGTCTGTGGTATCCCAAAGAATGAGACTTTACTCTCCTTGGATATTCAGACGCAGATCTAGCAGGATGTAAAGTTGATAGAAAGAGTACTTTTGGTACCTGTCAATTGCTAGGAAACAGGACAGTATCACGGTTCTCAATGAAGCAAAGCACTATAGCTCTTTCAACAGCAGAAGTAGAGTATGTGGCCCTTGGAAGTTATTGCTCTCAGATCTTATGGATAAAATAACAACTGAGAGACTTTGGAATCGAAGACTCATGCACCGAGATCAAATGTGACAACACCAGCACAATTAATCTCACAAAGAATCCAATTCTTCACTTAAGAGCAAAGCACATAGAGATTCGACATCACTTTATTAGAGATCATGTTCAAAATGGAGAAGTTGATTTAATTCATTGACTCAAAGAATCAACTGGCGGACATATTTACAAAACCACTAGAGAAAAGCTTATTTGAGTCTATTCGCACCAGACTGAACATCACATCTTTTATTTAGTAAAGTCTGAAGAAGCTCAGACCCAAAGATAAAGTCTGAAGGTGCTCAGACTCAGAAGACCAAGAGTTACAACTATAAGTTATTTCAGTAGTAGTAATTTAATTTTTGGAAGTCCAGCAGTGGAGATTCCAAAAAAGTCTATGTAGGTGAACTTAGCATCGGCCAGCTTGCGATTCAGTTCATCAACGAGAGGTTTGAGCATGTCGTTGAATAACATAACCGCGATGTTGACCTTGTCGACGCATAGAGATCCGTTGGTCCCAAATCTTGAAATTTCTGTTGGGGCGCAACCTATCACACAAAAATCAGATCCGTGGAAACTGCGGATATTCCAAGTAATAATCAAATGAAAGTGATTAAAAAAAAATAGATGTTAATTCAAATTAGAACTAGAGTTATCCAATGCGCATTAGGAGAAAGTTGTTACCTTCAACTGTTGTTGGTATTGCTCGATTAGTACATCGGCATATTGGTCGGGCGTGTAAAGCTTGCTGGTCTGATATACGTCTGGCATGAAGTAGTTGTTGATGTAATCGTTGCTTCCCATTCCTACAGTGTATATGCACTTGTTTAAGTATGCCGTAGCATTTGATCCCAACATGTCTCTGACGCGCGAGATTGTGACCAAATGGTTTTGCAATTGATGGTTCAAGCTAATTCGATCACCCTGTTGGAAGAGCACGTAAAAGATATCTTTTTGAATATATGTACAAATAATATAGGCAGACTTAAGGGGGCTAGTGAGTGTTGTCCAATCGAGCCATCAAATAATTAGAGTTTGTTTGTTTCGTGGAAAATATCTTCCTCATTTGGTTCGCTAAGGAAAATAACTCAATGGAAAATATTTTCCTAGTCAATAGAAAACGTTTTCAAGGTATCAGCGCTTAGATTCAAAATTTTACGCTTGAGCACGAAAACCTTAACATTGGTTCTCGAGTCTTAGCGTTCAAGACTAGGCCTATGGTGGCCAGGCCTAGGTTCATTGAGGCGAGACTCAAGACCTCGATGCTCAAGCATAGGCCCCTAGCACTTACGCTTGGATCTATCAAGGCTGGGCCCAAACTCCTTATGCATGTCCCCAATGCTTCGACACTGAAACTCACGTCCATAAAGGCCATGCTCGGGTCCCTGATGTTGGATCTCTAATCCTAACTCTTAAGCTCAAGTCCACAAAAGCTGTACTAGGGTCCTCGGTGCTCGTGTTTAGGTCCTCGGTTAGAAACTTTTGCTCCTCTAAAAGTATCTTTTCAAAAAAAAAATCGAATTTTTTTATATTCGAATTTTGTTTTTCCTTTTGTTTCTTCTTCGGGCCATCGCCGACCATGACAACAACTGGCGAGCTCTAATCTCTTTAGAATGGGAGAGCTCACCGCCTCTGGCAACTAGACTCGAGCTCACCTAAGGCCAACGGGCTCTCAACAACTGGCAACAAGACTTGAGCTCGGGCATCATCAAATTAGGCGAGCTCACGCCTTGCGGCCTTTGGGGAGGCTTAAGCTCGCCTGAGGACGGCAACCGGCGAAGGAAAAAGCAAAAAGAAAAGAGAATATATATATATATATATATATATATAAATTAAAAGTAATTAAAAATAATTTTAAAATACGAATTTTATGAAAATTTTACCTATTAGACTTTCCGTACCAAACAAATGGAAAATACTCTTAGTTAATTTTTAAGTTTTTAGCCAAACACCGAAAAATGAAGTCATTTTCTTGAAAAATATTTTACAGAGATGATACATTTCCTGCAAAACAAACAGATCCTTAGCATAAAATTCTACATATTTATTTACCAGTTGCTGTCCTGTTTCGTCTCGAATGCCTGCCCCACCGGATGCATAATTCACACCGATGAGTATCTCTCTCCCTTTTACAGAAGCAAAGGGTTGAATGTATCTGTCAAACCCCAGGAGTCCGGCTGTATTCACAAATAAGACACATAATAAAAAAAAAACTGAATAGCAAGCCCATGAATGTAATAGGCGCACGGCTATAAACTCACGAGAGTTTTTGCTTTTTGGCTTCCTAAGCAACTTCTAGGAAAGCGTGATACTATGTTCAAGCCACATTACGTTATGCTTTTCCAAGATTTAACATGAACAGTTAGAAGGGTCATTGAAAAAAGGAGAGCAGGTAAGAAAGCAGACCGATGATATCGACGGAGGTGCGGCCATTGGTGAACCTTCCGGTGGCTCTGTCGGGGAAGTCAATCCCATAAGGAGGATAATTCGCTTTGGCCTGAGTCTCGAGATTGTTGTTGTTCCCATTATCAGCGAGGGAATCTCTATATATGAAGTAACACGGCACTTGAGGAGCTCCAAGAACCCAACTTGGCAAATTCGATGAGATCAAGAAGAGAACAGGCAAAATAACTCCCCATGCTCTATTGTACTCAAACGACGCCATTTTGAAATGGGAAATATATCTATGAAGAAAGACTTAAGCTTCTCTGTTGTGTATTATGTATGTGTTGTACTTTAGCTAGTACGTCCATGATGGGGTGCAATTGGATCGCACCGTATCGTCTTGATATGCTACGATGAAAGGTTATGAAGGGAGATGTATAAAAGGCTTTTGAAGACAACCGTTGGAGGTTGTTGTTGGCAGAACATACGATCAGAAAATCCTCTCATTTGTTCATTCCATTTCCATCAAAGAGATAAGGCGTTCCATTTCACTTTTACAAGAACTATTTGCATTTACGCCGTGGAAATCGGGTGCTTTCCTCGTGATCGCATCTAGACCAATGTGAGGTAATATTGTTCGTGTTTCATCGGCAATTCAACATTCGTTCCGAGGCTAATTGTTGTTTGCGCATCAGATAAAGGTAAGTCGTTTTCCGCCGACTTGAATTCCATCATTGGTATCAAAATCCGGTCATAATTTCTGCCTTGTTTTTCAATGAATTTTCTCGTTTACCATTTGATATCGGAATCAGATATTGTATTCTACATTGTTTTGATAAGTTATTGGTCGGAATTACAATCTAAAAAAACTCGAAATCGAACTATAACGAAGAACGAGTTCAGGGTCACGTGCATCCGTGCTGTTTTGGCCAATTTTCAAAATATTTTTTTGGCCAAAATCAACTTTTGAATATACAAGGTGAAAGTACTCGTCGAGATGAGTCTGACAGTGGTTTGAGCTCGACCGGAGGAGGCCGGACGCGCCCACATGTGCGGCTAGAAGCTGCTGCGCGTGGGCCTCACGCGCCCTACACGCTGGGGACGCCAGTGCGTGCGCAACACGCGCCGATCGGCGAACCGACGAGTGCGCGTCGCGCGGAGCGACGCGACGCGTGATGACATCACAGATGACGTCATCGATGACATCATCCCAACGGTTGTCATCCAACGGTCGGTAACCGTTAGGATGACATCATCGATGATGTCAGCGCCGACGACAATTGGCCAGCCGGTCCCCGGCCGAAGACCCGACTAGACCGGTGATCCAACCCAACCCGTTGACCGGTCAACGGTCGGACTTGTCAACGGTGGACCGGTCGAACCGGCCAGGAGCCTTTGGGCTCGCTGGCGCGTGCGCCACACATGCCGCGCACTCAAGTGGCACGTGGGGGCGCGTGGGAGGTCCGGTTAGAGCGTGGTCGGAGATGTTGGGTTCGTATGGATGTGCTTTACACTGTGATATAATTATTTTTTTATTTTTGAATTTTTTAATGGTATGAAAATGTGTAGAGAACCCTAAGTACGCATATTTTTGGGGGTTTAATGCATAGTTTATTCATTTTTAGCTTGTATTTTCTTATACTTTAGGAAATACAGTAGCTAGCTTATATGGAAATGATGTCATATATGCTGTGTAAAGCTTGGTTCGATGATATCATGTATATAGTTTAATATACTTGCAATTTTCAAGTTGCTAGAAAATTCAAACAATGGTAGGAAATCCATTACATGTTGAATTGCGATTTTGATTATAGTTGAAGCATGATTGTTGTTTGAACGTTGGTTCATATCATGCTATGTTTTTGTGTTAATGGAAAAATATGGAAATTACATGAGGTCATGTAATTATTTTTCCTAATGGGAGTTCGTAGGTTGGTAGAATTCGAAGGAGTTCTCACCTAGAACTTAAAATTTACGCATATTAAACTAATTAATGATAATAGAACAATTGTACATAGAAGTTGATTGGGAACATAGTGAACTTTTGTTTCTGTGTCTTTTGTTGAATTATCATTAATTTAGTTTGTCTTTGCTGCAAATTAAATATGTGTATTACTCTGAAAGGTGTGCTAGTATTGATTATGCGTTTATTATGTCAATGTGTTATAGCAATTGATTATGGCTTCAGCATCCAAGACCATTGTGGCTGACCTTAATAAGGGTGAGAAGCTGAACAGTGACAATTATGATAGTTGGCATCGAAAGGTTCAATACATCATTGAGGAGCAAGAGGTTTTGGAAACCCTCAACCACACCATGGATGAATCTGAGCATGGAACTTCAGCTCAATACATGAGAGATCTAGAAGCTTATCAAGCTTGGAAAAAGAAAAATAGCATTGCTCGCATCACGTTGCTAAGCTGTATGCAAGATGATCTCATGTGTGAGTTTGAAAGTTATGAAAAAGCTCAAGTTATGTGGGTTGCCTTGAAAGATAAGTTTGGGGGTACATCTGCCACTAAACTGAGGAGACTTACTATCAAGTTTAACACATTCCGAAAGCGCCCAAATGTAACGATGAGGCAGCATCTTCGGGAGACGTCAAACATGATTCGTGAGCTGAAGTCGGCAGGTCACTCCCTTACTGATGAACAACAAGTTCAGGCTATTATAAGGTCTCTTCCTGACAATTGGAAGCATATGAAGATTAATGACGCATAATGAGAATATTGTCACTTTTGATGATATTGCGCATCATTTGGAATTAGAGGATGAGCGCCTAGAGGCTGCGAAATCCTCTACCCATGCTTATGTTGCTGAATCGAGTTCGCGCAAGGCTTCGGGCTTCAAGCGCAAAAGGACTTCTCAATTCAACAACAAAGGGAAAAAGATTGATCAAGCACTTAAGAGGGCTAAGACCTTCCAACTCAAAAAGCGTGGTGGGAAGAAGGACAATGCCAAGATGGAGTGCAACAATTGTGGCAAGATGGGTCACTTTGCTCGTGAATGCATTGAGCCGAAAAAAAGTACCCTATTACTCCATTACTTTGAGTAATGCTTTTATTTCTAGTACTGTAATGCTTGCTAAATCTCATCAAATGTGGACTGTAGACTCAGGAGCAACAGACCACGTAGCTAGAGACCGAGAAGCATTTGTGGAGTATCGTCGGATATAGCTTGGAAGAAGATGGATATACGTTGGGAATAACTCAAGAGTTGAAGTGAAGGGTATCGGCACATGTAAATTAATCTTACGTGGTGGTCGAAACCTATTTCTACATGATGTCCTTTATGCTCCAGATATTCGACGAAACTTGGTCTCTATAGTTGTTCTTCTTAGCTTAGGTTATGTATTGAATTTCCATGATGATTGTGTTGACATTTTGTATGGAACAGTTTATTATGGTTCAAGTCATGTATCAAATGGTTTTATGGTGTTAGACATTGACTATGATCAGTACAATGTTAATGTCGATGGTTGTTTTTCTTTAATTGCATTTCTGGTAATGTTGAGATTGATACAAGTACTTGGCATGCTAGATTAGGTCACATTAGGTTGCAAAGAACACAAAGATTAGCTAGAGAAAGCCTTTTAGGGTTACTCACTAATGTTAATCTACCCGTATGTGAACATTGTCTAGTGGGAAAAGCAACTAGAAAACCATTCGGTAAAAGGACTAGAGTCGAATTTCCATTGCAACTCATTCATTCTGACATTTGTGATCCTTTGAATGTGAGGGCAAGGCATGGAGCCTCGTATTTCATCACTTTCATAGATGACTTCACGCGTTTCGGTTATGTCTTTCTGATCTCCCATAAGTCAGAAGCATTAGACTGCTTTAGATGATATATAACGATGGTAGAGAATCAGTTGAATAAAACAATAAAGGCATTGAGAACCGATCGCGGACGTGAGTATCTATCGGAGCAATTCAAGACTCTTTGTGATGAAAAGGGAATTGTACGACAATTGACTATTCCTGGTACTCCACAACAAAATGGGGTAACTGAGAGAAGGAATAGAACCCTAATAGAAATGGTTAGGTCTATGATGACGCAAGCAAATTTACTTATCTCCTATTGGGAGATGCATTATTGACTGCTGCCTATGTACTTAACCGAGTGCCCTCAAAATCGGTCACTTCCACCCCTTATGAATTATGGACTGGTAGGAAACCATAATTAAGTAGTCTACGTCCATGGGGATGTGCAGCTTATGTTCATGATTCTTCCCATAAATATGGCAAATTGGGCCCAAGAGGGAAGAAATGTATATTTATAAGATATTTTGAACACTCCAAATGGTACGTGTTCATAGGTGAACAAGCTGATGAAAGTGTGACCGAAATAAAGTCACGAGATGTTACGTTCTTGGAGAACGATTTTCCTAGTAGAGATGAGATTGATAAGGACTTCCAATTGTATGAGATGGAAGATCCTGATAACACACCCACTAATGTTGTAAAGGGAAATGAAAATTTACCTCAACACACAAAACCTAGTGGGAGTGTTGCATCGCCTGACGAATTGAATTCAAGAGAAATTCAGTTGCTTAAAAGTAATCGTAAAAGCATTCCTCGTTGTCGTTTTGAGATTGAAGGGGAAGCATTTATGATTGTTCAGAAAGACGATGCTGAGCCTAAGACTGTTCAAGAGGCTCTCTCATCCTCTAATAAGGAAGAATGGAGAAAAGCTTTGGGAAATGAAATGGAGTCAATGAAGGCAAATCATGTCTGGGACTTGGTTGATCTACCACCTAATCGCAAGGCCATTGGAAACAAGTGGGTCTTTAAGATTAAGTGAAGGGCAGATGGTTCCATTGAAAAGTATAAGGCTCGTCTTGTAGCAAAAGGTTATACTCAATAAGAGGGTATAGACTATGAAGAAACATTTTCACCAGTTGTAAGGTTTGCCTCAATACGCCTTATTCTAGCCATCATTGCACATTTGGATCTTGAATTACATCAAATGGATGTAAAGACGGCATTTTTCAATGGAGAACTAAATGATGAAATCTATATGAAACAACTAATAGGTTTCATAGCTAAAGGTCAAGAGCATAAAGTTTGCAAATTTCGTCGCTTAATATATGGCCTTAAACAATCATCTAGACAGTAGTATCTTCGTTTTCATCGAGCCATAACAACTTTTGGTTTCACGATGATCGAAGAAGATCACTATGTATATGTCAAGCGGTCCGAAGATAAATTTGTAATTTTATCACTTTATGTGGACGATATTCTGTTGGCTGGAAATAACAAGATTTACAAGGTTTTTGTTATCACCATAAAAGAATGGTTGTCCTCTAATTTTGAAATGAATGGCATGGGAGAAGCTGATTATATATTAGGAGTTAAGATCGAAAGAAATCGATCAAAGAAACTCCTTACTTTATCACAAGAGTCTTATATTATGAAAATTCTTGAGCGTTTCAATATGCAACATTGTAATCCCATTAATACCCCTGTCATGCAAGGTGAAGGCCTAAGTACTGAGATGTGTCCTAAGACTCCAGAAGAAATTAAAGTGATGGAAACTGTTCCTTACACTAGTATGGTCGGAAGCTTGATGTATGATATGATGTGTACTTGACCCGACATATGTTATGCCGTGGGATTGGTGAGCCGATATCAATCAAATCCCGGTCAAGCACACTGGAAAGCAGTGAAGAAGATCCTGAGATACTTAAAAGGCACTATGGACTATCGACTTTGTTACCAAGGGAATGATTTACGCTTATTGGGCTACTCAGATGCCGCTTGGGGTAGAGACCTAGATGAACGTAAATCGACTTCTGGATATGCGTTCTTGCTCAATGGATGTGCAATTTCTTGGAATAGCAAGAAACAGACATGCACGGCATTGTCTACGATGGAGGCGGAATTTATTACATGTTCTGCTGCAGTGCAAAAGGCAGTATGGCTAAAATATTTCTTTGAAAATTTAGCCACTGTCACTAAGGTTCCTAGACCGGTGATAGTTTATTGCGATAGTCAAGCAGCTATTGCCTATGTAAAGGATCCCAAGTATCATGGAAGGACGAAGCACATTGACATAAAGAACAACTTCATTAGAGATATTGTAGCGCAGAAAGAAGTGATCCTACAATACGTTTCAACCAATAGAATGGTTGCTGATCCATTTACGAAGGCTATTCCTAGAGACATATTCTTGACCCACAGGATATCACTAGGATTGCGTAGAATGTGATATGTGTTATTGTAGAAGATCATTGGTTTATGTATTTGTGAACATATGTATTGTACTTGTTTGTTTATTAGTGAATTGATATTTTATCAATAAGTACGAATACAGCATACACACATATTATTGGAAAGTATGTCAGCAGGCAATGATTGGCTCACTCACACAAGCAATCGCCTCAAGTGCTACAGTTAACACGTTAAGATGAGACGTTATGTACAAATAAACGTCGAGGAGCAAGTTTAGTACATAAAATGATATGTCGCCTTGATTGGAGTCAAGATGAGGTCTGTGATTTATTTATAATAAAATCGAACATAATATTCCCATAATCATGTATGCATGTAAGATGCCAGATGCGAGTACTTAATTAGGCGCTATAGAAAGCGAGTTGATATAGCACTTGGGCTAAACATGAGTACGTGAGAAGCTCGTGATTATGTTTAGGCTAAGATCCGTATAGTGGATATAGTTAATAAATGATATACGCTCTTATAGAAAGAGAAATCCACTATAGCATGTAATTCATACTACATGTGCATTGTACGACCGACAAGAGAATGTGAGTAAAATTATCCCTATTTACTCATCATGTGAGTCCTTGAGGTAATTTATAATTTACCTCATTTTGTGCCTTATGTTACTTCTAACTATGTTCTCGAAGTGAAAGATCAATGTTGTTACTTTAGCATATTATCAACGGTCATGAATGGATATGGCCTTATGGGACGTGTCTAGAAAAGCAGTTGTTTTGAAATGGAGAGAGACATGAGTGCGAAGGAAAACTATTGTTGTTTTACATCTATCACATGTATTTACTGGTCAACCAATTATATCACCCTTATGTGATTGTGGATATAATTGTAAATATATGGTGTTTTGAGAATAGTCAAGTATAGCTTTTAAGGATAGGTATACTTGGACTACTTTAACAAAATATGTCTGGAGTACTGTGAGACATCGATTGTTTATTTATTTTTGGGGTTGTAGCTATTATGTCATCCCTTACAGGTGCATAATTTGAGCTCCCAAGTGCAGGTGTACTCACTGGTTGCACGGCTTACTTGCCAATATGAATTGTTTTGTAAAGTTGATGAATGTTGAATGCCATATATTCTTGATAAAGCGCTATCAAGCCCATCATGTCCGAGTGGGAGATGTTGTACTTTAGCTAGTATGTCCATGATGGGGTGCAATTGGATCGCACCGTATTGTCTTGATATGCTACGATGAAAGGGTATGAAGGGAGATGTATAAAAGGCTTTTGAAGACAACCGTTGAAGGTTGTTGTTGGCAGAACATACAATCAGAAAATCCTCTCATTTCTTCATTCCATTTCCATTAAAGAGATAAGACGTTCCATTTCACTTTTACAAGAACAATTTGCATTTACGCCATGGAAATCGGGTGCTTTCCTCGTGATCGCATCTAGACCAACGTGAGGTAATACTGTTCGTGTTTCATCGGCAATTCAACGTTCGTTCCGGGGCTAATTGTTGTTTGCACATGGGATAAAGGTAAGTCGTCTTCCGCTGACTTGAATTCCTTCAGTATGAATGAATCAAATAGATGGTGAACAAAAGGGTAAGAAAGCTTTCAAAGCTGGAAGCGATTGGTGGCTGGCGATGAGAAGAACAGAAAGCAAGAAGAGGACGATTTGCAGGGCAGAGAAAGGAAGCGATGGTGATTATAACTAGCCAGACAGTTGACGTTTTCCATTCGGTCGAGCATGCCAAAGTGGAATGAAAAAGGCGATTACAAAGGAATTTGGTGACATGACGCGAAGGGTATTGCTAGATAACATTGTTTTGAATGATATCCCGCCGTGATCCAGTTGGCATATTCCAGCTATTTTTGCCCTTGAATGAACCCTAGAATCTATATAAAAGATATGTCCCATGTGCAAGAGATCCACAAAAACAGTACCACGTGTATATAAACATTTATATCAATGATAAACGTGGATCCCACTTTAATTAGGGGAAGCTCAAATCGAGCCTGCAACATGGAATGTCGTAGTTTACAAACAAAGGAAAAAGTAAAGGCATTGTTGAGATGCAAGTTATGATGAAGGGTTGTTCTATTTTTTTCTTTTTGGATGTCGTGATAATAAAATTTATCGATATTTATAATGGGACGAGATATACCTACATCCTTTTTTGACCTATTTATTTTAGTGTAAGCTATCGTGCATACGATATGCGCCAGCAATACGACTTTTATTCGCCTTTAAAAAAAGTCAATTAACATGGATAAATTGAGTACAATTGCTCAGGTACACACACAATCATTGCAAGGGAAATATTATATAACCCCTATCATTTTGCATATGTCAATGTCGTGCATTTATCCGCCTTCCTATAAGTTAGTTATTCCCAAATGGAGCAAATCTATGAAATTCATGCCATCATATATGTTATTATAAAACTAAATAATGTGCATATATAATAGGCAAAAAGCCACAAAAAATCCTAAACTATACTTATTGTGATAAAAAAAAATTATGACATCAAAAATCCCAAACTATACTTGCCGAGACATATTTACACTAAACTTTTTCTTATGACATAATAACCCCAAACTTGTACCTATGTGGCAAATTTATCATCCATCAAGGTCCTGTCACATGATTTTCTAGTCAAAATAACATCATTTTTATTTCATTTAAGACACGTGGGCACCATATTAATATTGTTTGTGTTTTGTCATCTATGTAGGCAAATTTTTAATAATGCTTACTGATGGAACTTTGACGGAGGGTGGACAAGTCACACATACACAAATTTGAGATTTTTAGAATAAAAAAAGTTTGATAGAAGGTGAATGTGTCACACATGTACAAATTTGACATTTTCAATATAAAAAAAGTTTAAATTAAATGTATCACAGTAAGTATAATTTGAAAATTTTGATGTCATAAAGAAAATTCAAGGTAAATGTATCAGAATAAACATAGTTTAGAGTTTTTTTTATGGCTTTTTCCCTATATAACATGCGTGAAGAAGTTCTTCTTTTTGCCCTTTCTAAAAGTCGTGTAGATCTAACATTCCCTAGTTAAATTGATTAATTCGGGAACTTCTGGCTTAAATTCTTAATTTGTTGGTAGCTACTCTATCAGCGAACTTTCCCTTTAATTATTTCTTCATTTGCAATGTTTCTCATTTATTCATAATATACTTATTCTTAAAGCCAACTCCACATTATATTTACTACGTGCACATATCTGGTTTAGGGGTCATGCCACTCGGTGGTGTTCGCTAACTGATTCTCTTAAAATGGAAAGTGAGACCGAATAGAGATATAGAAGATGACCGTGAATTATGGACCACAAGTGCTCTTTCATGGGTAATTTGTAACTGGCAAGTTCAGGAATGTGCAGGGTGAACATTGAAAAGTGAATTTAGCAAAATATTCTATTCAAGGAACATTGCAAAAAACCATTAAAAATAGTGTATTTGGGGTATCGAGAAATTCCTAACTCAAGAATGAAAAGTTACTCGTTCAAATCCCGCTAATTATATACAAACTATTCTGAGTTAAACTCACTTATAGATCGAAAGTGGGGACTTATTTCACTTGGCTCCCAAAACTTCATGGACTTATTTTACTTTCATGATTGCAAGTGCGAAAAAGGCTTTACGTCGGTGATGTTGCTAATAGAAATCATACATTTATTTGTCCTGTAATAAAGCTATTTGAACCATTCTTTTTATATTAAATTAGGACTATAGTATATTGATGATATTTCTTATTAGTGTTTTTTCCATTCCCTTATTTTTGTTTTAGTTAATTTATTCTTTTTCTAATTCATAAAACCTCCACAAAGTGGTATCCACGAATTTCTCAAGAAGCCGGCAAACAATGTTAATAAGTTTCTTTTCTATTCCCTTACTGCTATTTTGGTTGAATTTTTTGTCTTATAGGAAAAATCCCACTCGATGGGCTAGCAAACCTGGTTTCTTGGAAAATCTGGGGGGTACACAGGACGGTTACTCTCAAATGGGTGACAGTACCGTCCTACTCTCATTTCCCTATAGATAGATACATAGAAGATGATATGTGGTATGACATATGCAGAAGCTTTTGTTGGAAATCTTAACGTATAAAAATACGTATTGGAAAAAAAAGAAAACATAATACTGTTTGTTGTAACCAAAAGACCGAGATATTAACACTGTGACAGCGATAACAAATTTAAAAGTGACCAAGCCAATGTATACTCTTTATAATTAAAGATGCTGAATTACAATTTAAATACAGACTTACTTGAATGTAATAAAATGCAAATTACCAGGTAGTCGATCAGAATTATCGAAGTCGACAATAAGCTTGTGTGCCGATATCTCGGTAGCCAATCGACAACCACAAATCAACGACTTGTGAATCAATGACTTCTTTATATAATTGGCAACTTCAACATAAAAGGTGAGATACGGCTAACTAAATCTCTTTAAAGCGATTAGTTCCTACCAACAGTACTAAATAATTTCACGAACCATGCCTCCCAAGATACAACGTCTTGAACCCATTTGTATTAGCATTATACAAATGGGACTATCAAACACATATTGAAACCGGCACACTTAAAGGATTATTTCAGAAGAGAAAACTCCAGACACAATGTAAGAGTGCTTCGAGGAGTTCTTGATTTTTTTTTTTTTTTAACTAAGTAAACATGTCTATTTATAGATGAGGGAAATAGCTTCAGAAAAACTGAAAGCACGTGATTTCTAGAGTCATGTCGGTTATGCTCACATTAGGTGAATCATTAACCTTTAATAAGAACAATATTAGATTCAGAAATTACAACAGAACGAAGAGTCACTTCAATTAAAGGCACTCTTAGCTAATGTTGAGCCATTGAAACCTATAATTACAACAATAATTACAACAGCTTTAATTCTAAAATAGCAGTCGCCTTATTTGACTGGAATTATCCTGGAGATTTTATTCAATAGCGTATGCATTTAGACGTTGGCGGCCGTGTGGACAACTGCTTCGGCCAGATTGCGAATTCCGTAAGGGGAGGCATCGGATGGAAGCAAAGCGTTGCATGCCCTCGAAGCAAACCCCAAATTCACTGTCTCCGTGGGATGGAATCCGTCAAAGAACACGCACATCTTCCTGTTCGAGCATGGAGTTTCGAAGGGAATGCAAGTGCCCAGTTCCTTGTCCACTTTACAGCAGGTCGCGTTAGGCCAGCTGAGAAAAAAAAGGAGCTCTAGTTTAGATGCTAACGGTGGGTGAGGTGGGACGGGTTTTTGGAGTTGGGGCTTGGTGTTGCAAAGGTGATATGGGGGCAAGTTGGATGGCGTGATTCGGTTATGAAGTGCATAATAGATGATGATGTTCAATGTGGGAATGGTGAAAGAGGTGTGGATTTAAGGTTTTGGGTATTGGGAGTTTTAGGGCAAACTATCACCGTTGGAATAGAGAGGGAACTCTTCAAAGGAAGAGAGACTCAACCGATTGCTAATGAAACTAGTACTTCACTCCAACTAGAGGTGTTAGACAAGGGGATCCTCTCTCACCTTATCTTTTCATAATTTTGGCCAATGTTCTCTCCCACATGGTGCATAATGCTGTTATGGATGGAAGCTTTAAAGGTATCAAATTGAATCCTCACTGCCCTATCTTATCACACCTATTCTTTGCGGATGACGCCATTTTCTTCTTGGATGGAACAATTAGGGAAGCTCAGAACCTTGCCAATATACTGAATTGCTATTGTTTTGCTTCTGGTCGTCAATCAATCTTAACAAATCTGGGGTGTTTTTCGGGGCAAGCTGTCCACAGGATTTGAAAAGAAATATTGCATCTAAAATGAGGGTTCCTATCTTAGAAAAAACTAGAAAATACTTAGGGATACCATTCGATTGGGGCCAAACTAAAAAACAGATGTTAGATTGGATCATAGCAAGAGTGGACAGAAAACTGGAGAGATGGAAAGAGCAATTAATATCAAAGGTGGGGAAAGAAGTGCTAATTAAAATGGTTGTTCAGGCATTACCCCAATATACCATGAATATCTTTAAAATACCTCTATCAATTTGCCGAGTGATTGAAAGGAAAATCTCAGCTTTTTGGTGGAAGCAGAATGCAAAACAAAAATGTATTCACTGGAAAAGTTGGGATGTTTTAAAGATGAGAAAGGAACAAGGAGGAATGGGGTTTAAAGATTTAGTGGAATTTAACAAGGCTATGCTGGGAAAACAAGCCTGGAGACTAAATCAAGCTCCCGAGGCCTTATGGAGCAGAATTTTTAAAGGCCTCTACTTCCCTCATGGTAACCTATGGACTACTACAAGGGGTGCCAGACCATCTTGGGGTTGGCAGAGTATCCTAATTGGCCAAGATGCCCTAAAACCTGATCTGAAATGGGAGGTCGGGGACGGCAAATCTATTAACTTGAGAGAAGATCATTGGCTATTGTCAAGCAAGATTGGAGGACCGGCGAATCTAAATGACCCTAAGCTAGCGGTAGATATCATTGAACCAAATATGCGTGCATGGAACAGTCAACTTATCAATGAGCTCTTCGACAGCAACATCTCAAAGGAAATTCAGGCAACCACACTCAGCATAATTACCAGACCTAACCGTTTAATATGGACAGGGCATTACTCGGGGAACTACAAAATCAAAAGTGGATATCATAAACTAAGAGCAGCAAAGACAACCACCACAGAAAACCAGGCATCATCTTCATATCAGGTCCCAAAACGATTATGGACAGAAATTTGGCATCTACAAACTACCCCTAGAATCAAGCACTTCATGTGGAGTTTATGTAATGAGGATCTTCCTACAAGAATCAATTTATGCCAGAGAAAAATCATACCTAACCCGATATGTCCATTCTGTTGACACCCAAATTTTTGGGGTTGATTTTTGCTAAATAAAATAGAAAATCACATGGCATATAGTTTAGGAAAATTTTATTTTTGTTATATTCCATTAAGATTTTTTTTACATATACTATCTTGCGCAAAACAGGAATTTTTGGATAGAATATGTGAAAAATAAAAAAGGGAAGATTGCGCGAGATGGGTATATTTCAACAATATATTTAGAGGTATCACGCGCGAACAAAAAAGGAAAAAATGTATACCGCAAAGATACATTTTTTAGACCTATATAATACCTCGCGTGCAATTTGTTTGAAGAGGCCACACAATTGAAGACATGGCCATACACTGAATTGAGAGAAACAAAACACGTGAGAAAGAGAGGAGAGGTCCTTCGGCCAAGCCTTGGTCGAAACACCACTCGTGACTATCCCTCCGCCACAGAGCCCAGCGACATTGAGCACCTGCCGCCGCGAGCTCCAACCTCAATGACGAAGCTGCTGTTCGGACGTGCCACCAGCACCGACGCTCAACCAGAGAGCATCTCTGAAATTTCCGTCCAAAACTAGCTGTGATCCAAGCTTGCTCGGAGCCTGCTTCGCAACGTTTCAAGCTGTCCCGACAAGTTCCAGCAAGCGTATGGCCCACGCTTCACTTTTGCCGCTAGAAGAAGTTTGCTCTCAATCAACCTTGAAAGGAAGTCCATTCGGTGGAGAGTCTGCAATGGTTCAAAGGGAAAATAAAAAATATAAATTGTGAAAGTGGTGGGAGTCAGGCGAAGAAAATGTGATCTGGATCCAAGAAGAAGAAAGTGAAGTGGAGATCTTGAAGGAGAGAGAAAGCATCACAAGAGGGATAGTCCACAAATTCATTGCGGTCCTTTTTTCTTTTTGCTCTAGCCAAGTTGAGGCGTCCATCAGGCCTACTCGTCCACTCGGTCAAGAGCCACCATCGAAGTTTGTGTTTTGCAGGTCTATCTCGCCGTCGACGCGGTCGCTGTTTGCTGTCGTCAACATTGCCGCACACTGCCCACCACCATCCGAGCCTCAAAATTCACATAATTACGGCAACAAACCGAAGGATTCTCGGCGAAGGCCTGGCTTTAAATTTGAAGATTTCTTTTCCATTGCTTGCGGTGTGGAATTTACGTGCGTGCAGGTTATTTGGGTCAGAGGGACATGTGAACCCGGTCAAAAGGACCATGTCAGTTTGAAGTCCAAGAGAGCCTTCGTGAGCCAGGCCCGTCTCTTGGAACTTCAGGCATCCATAAAAAATTTATCGACCCATCATCATGCTCGACACCACCAGATCGGTCCAGTGATATTGACGATCCTCGATGCTCCGGCGAGTCCTCCACCGAGCTCAGAGCCATCACCACCGCAATTCACATGATTCGTTGTCCCTCTGAGTTTGGAAACGGTATCCGAGTGATATTACAATTTAGGTAATAATTTTCATCAAATTGATCTCCATATATTTTTATTGCCTAATTTGTGAAATCGCTATCTCGTATGAATCTTTAAACGATGCTATCGTATCCACAAAATATTGAGTATTTTTTTAAATTAGGAAATTTTCCTAATTTTGCAACGTGCATATGATTAACAGTCCGATTTCACACTAAAAATACGACTCGCAATCGCACGGAAAAATCGCCAATCCGATCTCACGCTCGAGATACAATTCGCGATTTTATTTGAAATTGGCCAATCTGATCTCATGCGCGAGATACGATTCGTCAATTTATTTCCAAAATGGACATGGATGATATCTTGCCTGATTTGATGCCGTCCTGTTCTTGATGTCTTATTTTGATTGCTCCAAAGTAAAAGAAAAAAAAAATCCAAAAAAATCTTAATTAGGATTAGGTTTGTTTTTTTATTATTATCTTGCATATTTAGAATAGGGATTTTATTTTGAATCATGAAAAAAGAAAACAAAAAAAGAAAGTGCATTCATTTAGGATGTTAGATTTTTATTTGAATTGCATGTTTAATTTTAATTTCGAATTTCATAAAAGAAAAAATTAGAATTAGGGCATTCTTTGCACGTCATGGCATATTAGAATAAATTGCATGTTTCATTTTAAGTTTAGATTGATTTTTGCATCTTAGGTTAGAGCTTGCTAGGTTAAAACAATATCTTAGTTTAAATTAGGATTTAGTCGACCTAATCCTTAATATAAGCTAGATAGAATTTTAATCTAGATAATTATGTTTTGCATTTTCCTTAATTTCAGATTTCATGAAAAAATAAAATTTGTCTTAGGATAAATTAGTTGCAATTTTTAGGATAGATTGCATTTTTTAGAATAAAAAATCATGTGCATGTCATATAGAATTAGGCCTATGAAATGCACGTCATTTTAGTGATTGTTATTAGGTTCATTTAATTAGAAATCGCTCGTCATTAGAATTAGGTCATTTTGGCTAACTTAGATTGCATGTTCATTAAGAAATCACAAAAAATTTTACTCATTCATATAGTTTAGGATATGTTACCATGTCATATCATTTCATGTTAGATTAGAAGCATTGCATTGCATATGGATTTGATTCTCATTAATTAAGTGAAAATAAAAAAAGAAATTGCATGTTAATTAGAAATCATATCTAGGGTTGTTGATGTGAATTCTGATCAAACAACGCAGATGCTTTCGTTGCTACAAGATAAGTCCCGTAATTTATTTACTGCCTTACTTGGGTGTTAAATTGGTGGTTTGTGCACCCGCATGATCGCCTCACATGTTAGGGAATTAGATTTAAAATCAATTCAAGCTACCTGCAAAAACATTTTTGAAAATAAAAGAATGGTACCGAAAGGGTATTAGAGAAATCTAGTGTAACCAAGTCTCCGTACCCATAGTCTATGATTCGTAGAAGTAAAGTAAATCTCTCATTACTTTACTTGGGTTTCTAATCGACCCACCAAAAATAGATTAGTGGCGACTCCTGATTGAAAATTAATTACATGTTAAAAAAAACTTGAACCCAAGTCACGAATTGGTATGGGCTTGGGAGAGCCCGAGTTAAGTCTAGGCTTAATAATCCATTAGCCAAACCCTAGGTGGTTCACATTCACACCCGAAAAATTGGTCGCGACAATTCTGTCACCAGTTTCCAGAGTCATCCGAGCATCTTTTCATGCTGTATCAGTGGACAAAAGAAATATGGCTGAATTATAGTGTCCACATAGATGTTTCCCCAACATCTATAACAAGAACAGATAAATGGGTAAGCGAATACCTTTTGTCTGGCATCTCGGCAAGCCAAAAGGCAATTTTTGCGACTACTCTTTGGCAAATATGGAAGGCACGTAATGCTCTGCTCTTTCAAGGCCGAAAAATAAAACAAACCCAGATAATCGTGAAGCCTTTCTCTCCCAACAGCTATATGAGAAGTGGAATCCACAAAGGAAAGAGCTTACCTCAGAACAGAACACATGGATGCCTCCAGATCCGAGCGCCTTGAAGATAAACGTCGATTGTTCTTGGCAAGAAAAGAAATCAGAGGGCTCCATCGCCGGAATATGCCGAGGAGCGGTTGGGGTGTGTATTGCAGGCTTCGTGCAGAAGATCACAGCTCAATCGGCTCACATGGGAGAAACTCTAGCTGTTCAACAGGCGCTCGTGTGGCTGAGGAAGTCTCGAACTACTCTGACAGGAACTACTTTAAACGCACGAACTGACTTGCCCGACTTGCCCGTGTATATCTCCAGCGACTGTCTCCCGGTTGTGGACTCCATCTTGGGCCGAACTGAAATCCCCTGGGCCTCTCGTCCTTACGTTCTTGACTGCAGACAAATGATGGCCCAAATGAAGAATGTCTTTTTGAGGTTTGAACCGTGCCAATCAAACCGAGCTGCTGATTGGATCGCGAAATCCCATAATACCGGTTCCCTTCCTAGTAATTGGGTATCTAATCCCCTGCACGAACTTTATCTTATCTTATGTTTAGATCTTCGTACTAGTTGTAATCCACGATCTTAGTATTAATCAATGAAGTACTTTCGACCAAAAAAAAAAAAAAGACACCAACCTATGTTCCACTTACTGCATTGAAATAGAACATCATTTTGCATTCAGCAAATTGCTCGATGCGTGTGCAGTGCACAGGCATGAAATTGTCATTATTGTTCAATCAAAATGCCCTCACAGGTCAAAAATATTCTTTTGACAAAAATGGCATCGACATGAATCAAAATTTGCCAAACTGTCGTGGAGATTTTATTGAACAACTAGATCAATATCAATTGAAACTTTTCGAATTAATATGCACACATGAGCACTTAATCTCTCTATTTTCTTCTTCAGATCGTTGCGAGATGATGAATATCAAAAGGGTAAGCATCAGAAGAAAGTAAAGCTTTGTAAGCCCTTGCACCAAACACCAAATTCACTATCTCTGTGGGGTGAAATCCATCGTAGAAGGCGTGCAACAACCTGATCGAGCGTGGAGTTTCGAAGGGAATGCACATGCCATCCTCCCGAATCTTACAACAGGTTGAACTTGCAACTCGGAGAGCTGAAAATAGACAAATACAATATCATCATTGAAATTCACCCGTGAAGAACCATAGATGTTGTGCCGCGATATACTTATACATCCCTTAATATGGTAAATAGTTTCGTCATGTGGTAAACTAATCTTTGATATATTCTTAACATTAATCAAAAGGATTTCTCAAACACAAGATTGAGAGAGAGACACACACACACCTGGAAGTCCAGCAGTGGAGATTCCAAAAAAGTCTATGTAGGTGAACTTAGCATCGGCCAGGTTGCGATTCAGTTCATCAACAAGAGGTTTGAGCCTATCGTTGAATAACATAACTGCGCTGTTGATCTTGTCGACGCACAGAGATCCGTTGGTCCCAAATCTTGAAATTTCTGTTGGGGCGCAACCTATCACACTTAATCCAAATATTGCCACCTTCCTTGCTCCATAGGAATACAATGTCTAGGGTTTGAAAATTGAATTATAAAAAAAATCAGATCCGTTGAAACTGCGGATATTCCAAGTAATAATCAAATGAAAGTGATTAAAAAAGAAAAGAAATAGATGTTAATTTAAATTAGAACTGGAGTTATCCAATGCGCATTAGGAGAAAGTTGTTACCTTCAACTGTTGTTGGTATTGCTCGATTAGTACATCGGCGTATTGCTCGGGCGTGTAAAGGTTGCTGGTCTGATATACGTCTGGCATGAAGTAGTTGTTGATGTAATCGTTGCTTCCCATTCCTACCGTGTATATGCACTTGTTTAGGTATGCCGTAGCATTCGATCCCAACATGTCTCTGACGCGCGAGATTGTGACCAAATGGTTTTGCAATTGATGGTTCAAGCTGATTCGATCGCCCTGTTGGAAGAGCATGTAAAAGATATCGTTTTTAATATATGTACAAATAATATAGGCAGACTTAAGGGGGCTAGTGAGTGTTGTCCAACCGAGCCATCAAATAATTAGAGTTTGTTTGTTTCATGGAAAACATCTCCATCATTTGGTTCGCTCAGGAAAATAACTCAACGGAAAATGTTTTCCTTGTCAAAAGAAAACGTTTTCAAGGTATCGACGCTTGGATTCAAAACCTTACACTTGGGCACGAAATCTTTAACATTGGTTCTCGAGTCTTAGCATTCAAGACTAGGCCTCTGGTGGCCGGGCCTGGGTTCATTGAGGCGAGACTCGAGACCTCGATGCTCAGGCGTAGGCCCCTAGCACTTACGCTTGGGTCTATCAAGGCTAGGCCCAAACTCCTAGTGCCTGTACCCAATGCTCCAACACCGAAACTCATGTCCATAAAGGCCATGCTTGGGTCCTTGACGTTGGATCTCTAATCCTAACTCTTAGGCTCAAGTCCACAAAGGCTGTACTAGGGTCCTCGGTGCTCGTGTTCAGGTCCTCGTTAGAAACTTTTGCTCCTCTAAAAGTATCTTTTAAATAAAAAAATCGAATTTTTTTTATATTCGAATTTTTTTTTTCTTTATGTTTCTTCTTCAACCTGTCGCCGACCATGACAACAACTAGCGAGCTCTAATCTCTTTAGAATGGGAGAGTTCACTGCCTCTGGCAACTAGACTCGAGGTCACCCAAGGCCAACGGGCTCTCAACAACTGGCAGCAAGACTTGAGCTCGAGCATCATCAAATTAGGCGAGCTCACGCCTTGCGGCCTTTGGGGAGGCTTGAGCTCGCCTGAGGCCGGCAACCGGCGAAGGAAAAAGCAAAAAGAAAAGAGAATATATATATAAAAATTACAAGTAATTAAAAATAATTTTAAAATACGAATTTTATGATAATTTTACCTATTAGACTTTCCTTACCAAACAAATGGAAAATACTCTTTAGTTAATTTTTAAGTTTTTAGCCAAACACCAAAAAATGAAGTCATTTTCTTGAGAGATGATACATTTCCTACGAAACAAACAGATCCTTAGCATAAAATTCTACATATTTATTTACCAGTTGCTGTCCTGTTTCGTCTCGAATGCCTGCCCCACCGGATGCATAATTCACACCGATGAGTATCTCTCTCCCTTTTGCAGAAGCAAAGGGTTGAATGTATCTGTCAAACCCCAGGAGTCCGGCTGTATTCACAAATAAGACACATAATAAAAAAAAAAAACTCCTGTAAACTCACGAGAGTTTTTGCTTTTTGGCTTCCTAAGCAACTTCTAGGAAAGCATGATACTATGTTCAAGCCACATTACGTTATGCTTTTCCAAGATTTAACATGAACAGTTAGAAGGGTCATTGAAAAAAGGAGAGCAGGTAAGAAAGCAGACCAATGATATCGACGGAGGTGCGGCCATTGGTGAACCTTCCGGTGGCTCCGTCAGGGAAGTCAATCCCATAAGGAGGATAATTCGCTTTGGCCTGAGTCTCGAGATTGTTGTTGTTCCCATTATCAGCGAGGGAATCTCCATATATGAAGTAACACGGCACTTGAGGAGCTCCAAGAACCCAGCTTGGCGAATTCGATGAGATCAAGAAGAGAACAGGCAAAATAACTCCCCATGCTCTATTGTGCTCGAACGACGCCATTTTGAAATGGGAAAAATATCTATGAAGAAAGACTGAAGCTTCTCTGCTGTGTATGATGTATGAACGAATCAAATAGACGGTGAACAAAAGGGTAAGAAAGCTTTCAAAGCTGGAAGCGATTGGTGGCCGGCGATGAGAAGAACAGAAAGCAAGAAGAGGACGATTTGCAGGGCAGAGAAAGGAAGCGATGGTGATTATAACTAGCCAGACAGTCGACTTTTTCCATTCGCTCGAGCATGCCAAAGTGGAATGAAAAAGGCGATTACAAAGGAATTTGGTGACATGACGCGAAGGGTATTGCTAGATAACATTGTTTTGAATGATATCCCGCCGTGATCCAGTTGGCATATTCCAGCTATTTTTGCCCTTGAATGAACCCTAGAATCTATATAAAAGATATGTCCCCTGTGCAAGAGATCCGCAAAAACAGTACCACGTGTATATAAACATTTATATCAATGATAAACGTGGATCCCACTTTAATTAGGGGAAGCTAAAATCGAGCCTGCAACATGGAATGTCGTAGTTTACAAACAAAGGAAAAAGATATGTTTTAGTAACAAGTGAAAAAGTAAAGGCATTGTTGAGATGCAAGTTATGATGAAGGGTTGTTCTATTTTTTTCTTTTTGGATGTCGCGATAATAAAATTTATCGATATTTATAATGGGAAGAGATATGCCTACATCCTTTTTTGACCTATTTATTTTAGCGTTAGCTATCGTGCATACGATATGCACAAGCAATACGACTTTTATTCGCCTTTAAAAAAAAGTCAATTAACATGGATAAATTGAGTACAATTGCTCAAGTACACACACAATCATTGAAAGGGAAATATTATATAACCCCTATCATTTTGCATATGTCAATGTCGTGCATTTATCCGCCTTCCTATAAGTTAGTTATTCCCTAATGGAGCAAATCTATGAAATTCATGCCATCATGTATGTTATTATAAAACTAAATAATGTGCATATATAATAGGCAAAAAGCCACAAAAAATCCTAAACTATACTTATTGTGATAAAAAAAAATTTATGAAATCAAAAATCTCGAACTATACCTGCCGAGACATATTTACACTAAACTTTTTCTTTTGACATAATAACCCCAAACTTGTACCTATGTGGTAAATTTATCCTCCATCAAGGTCCTGTCACATGATTTTCTAGTCAAAATAACGTCATTTTTATTTCATTTAAGAAACATGGCCACCATATTAATATTGTTTGTGTTTTTCATCTATGTAGGCAAATTTTTAATAATGCTTACTAATGGAACTTTGACAGAGGGTGGACGTGTCACACATATACAAATTTGAGATTTTTACAATAAAAAAAGTTTGATAGAAGGTGAACGTGTCACACATGTACAAATTTGACATTTTCAGTATAAAAAAAGTTTAAATAAAATGTATCACAGTAAGCATAATTTGAAATTTTTGATGTCATAAAGAAAAATTCAAGGTAAATGTATCAGAATAAACATAGTTTAGAGTTTTTTTTATGGCTTTTTCCCTATATAACATGCGTGAAGAAGTTCTTCTTTTTGCCCTTTCTAAAAGTCGTGTAGATCTAACATTCCCTAGTTAAATTGATTAATTCGGGAACTTCTGGCTTGAATTCTTAATTTGTTGGTAGTTATTCTATCAGCGGACTTTCCCTTTAATTATTTCTTCATTTGCAATGTTTCTCATTTATTCATAATATACTTATTCTCAAAGCCAACTCCACATTATATTTACTACGTGCACATATCTGGTTTAGGGGTCATGCCACTCGGTGGTGTTCGCTAACTGATTCTCTTAAAATGGAAAGTGAGACCGAATAGAGATATAGAAAATGACCGTGAATTATGGACCGCAAGTGCTCTTTCATGGGTAATTTGTAACTGGCAAGTTCAGGAATGTGCAGGGTGACCATTGAAAAGTGAATTTAGCAAAATATTCTATTCAAGGAACATTGCAAAAAACCATTAAAAATAGTGTATTTGGGGCATTGAGAAATTTCTAACTCACGAATGAAAAGTTACTCGTTCAAATCCCGCTAATTATATACAAACTATTCTAAGTTAAACTCACTTATACAGGTCAAAGGTGGGGACTTATTTCACTTGGCTCCCAAAACTTCATGGACTTATTTTACTTTCATGATTGCAAGTGTGAAAAAGGCTTTATGTCGGTGATGTTGCTAATAGAAATCATATATTTATTTGTCCTGTAATAAAGCTATTTGAACCATTCTTTTTATATTAAATTAGGACTATAGTATATTGATGATATTTCTTATTAGTGTTTTTTCCATTCCCTTATTTTTGTTTTAGTTAATTTATTCTTTTTCTAATTCATAAAACCTCCACAAAGTGGTATCCACGAATTTCTCAAGAAGCCGGCAAACAATGTTAATAAGTTTCTTTTATATTCCCTTAATTGGTTGAATTTTTTGTCTTATAGGAAAAATCCCACTCGATGGGCTAGCAAACCTGGTTTCTTGGAAAATCTGGGGGGTACACAGGACGGTTACTCTCAAATGGGTGACAGTACCGTCCTACTCTCATTTCCCTATAGATAGATACATAGAAGATGATATGTGGTATGACATATGCAGAAGCTTTTGTTGGAAATCTTAACGTATAAAAATACGTATTGGAAAAAAAAGAAAACATAATACTGTTTGTTGTAACCAAAAAACCGAGATATTAACACTATGACAGCGATAACAAATTTAAAAGTGACCAAGCCAATGTATACTCTTTATAATTAAAGATGCTGAATTACAATTTAAATACAGACTTACTTGAATGTAATAAAATGCAAATTGCTAGGTAGTCGATCAGAAGTATCGAAGTCGACAATAAGCTTGTGTGCCGATATCTCAGTAGTCGATCGACAACCACAAATCAATGACTTGTGAATCAATGACTTCTTTATATAATTGGCAACTTCAACATAAAAGGTGAGATACGACTAACTAAATCTCTTTAAAGCAATTAGTTCCTACCAACAATACTAAACAATTTCACGAACCATGCCTCCCAAGATACAACGCCTTGAACCCATTTGTATTAGCATTATACAAATGGGACTATCAAACACATATTGAAACCGGCACACTTAAAGGATTATTTCAGAAGAGAAAACTCCAGACACAATGTAAGAGTGCTTCGAGGAGTTCTTGACTTTTTCTTTTTTTGAACTAAGTAAACATGTCTATTTATAGATGAGGGAAATAGCTTCAGGAAAACTGAAAGCACGTGATTTCTAGAGTCATGTCGGTTATGCTCACATTAGGTGAATCATTAACCTTTAATAAGAACAATATTAGATTCAGAAATTACAACAGAACGAAGAGTCACTTTAATTAAAGGCACTCTTAGCTAATGTTGAGCCATTGAAACCTATAATTACAACAATAATTACAACAGCTTTAATTCTAAAATAGCAGTCGCCTTATTTGCCTGGAATTATCCTGGAGATTTTATTGGATAGCGTATGCATTTAGACGTTGGCGGCCGTGTGGACAACTGCTTCGGCGCTGACCAATATCATCCCAATCTCTTTGGTCAGATCATCGCTAGATTGCGAATGCGGTAAGGGGAGGCATCGGATGGAAGCAAAGCGTTGCATGCCCTCGCAGCAAACCCCAAATTCACTGTCTCCGTGGGGTGGAATCCGTCAAAGAACACGCATATCTTCCTGTTCGAGCATGGAGTTTCGAAGGGAATGCAAATGCCCAGTTCCTTGTCCACTTTACAGCAGGTCGCGTTAGGCCAGCTGAGAATTTAAGGAGCTCTGTAAACATGTCTATTTATAGACGAGAGAAATAGCTTCAGAAAACTGAAAACACGTGATTTCTAGAGTCATGTCGGTTATGCTCACATTAGGTGAATCATTAACCTTTAATAAGAACAATATTAGATTCAGAAATTACAACAGAACGAAGAGTCACCTTAATTAAAGGCACTCTTTGCTAATGTTGAGCCATTAAAACCTATAATTACAACAATAATTACAACAGATTTAATTCTAAAATAGCAGTCGCCTTATTTGACTGGAATTATCCTGGAGATTTTATTCAATAGCGTATGCATTTAGACGTTGGCGGCCGTGTGGACAACTGCTTCGGCCAGATTGCGAATTCCGTAAGGGGAGGCATCGGATGGAAGCAAAGCGTTGCATGCCCTCGAAGCAAACCCCAAATTCACTGTCTCCGTGGGATGGAATCCGTCAAAGAACACGCATATCTTCCTGTTCGAGCATGGAGTTTCGAAGGGAATGCAAGTGCCCAGTTCCTTGTCCACTTTACAGCAGGTCGCGTTAGGCCAGCTGAGAAAAAAAGGAGCTCTAGTTTAGATGCTAACGGTGGGTGAGGTGGGACGGGTTTTGGAGTTGGGGCTTGGTGTTGCAAAGGTGATATGGGGGCAAGTTGGATGGCGTGATTCGGTTAGGAAGTGCATAATAGATGATGATGTTCAATGCGGGTGTTAAATTGTGTCTGAAGTTTGAGCCCCTTAGACAAATATGCATAAGTCTAGCCGAATAAACAAAGTTCAAGGGAGACTTTGTGATGTCTTCGAATTTTGTTCTTCCATTACTCCCATCTCTTCGTGCGCATTCGTAGAAGGAAGAAGCCAAAGAAAGCTGCATGGGGGTTTTAAATTCTTCAAGCATGCAAGCGAAGTCAGAGAAGAGAGATTTTTCGGCCAGCAATTGTCTTCTGCCGAAAGAGGAAGGCATCCACAATCTTCTGCATTAAATATTGGACCCACCACCTGCTGCAAATGCATGAAGATGACTCCTCTTTTACGCATGCCTCTCTCCGAGAACAAGAAATTTGAAGACTGCGGCCCACCTCATTTCACGGATTCAAGGCACACGATTGTTGACTCTCCTCTGCCTCATTAAATGCTTGCCCATGCACATGCATGATCCGCATGCATGCCTTCAAATATGGTGGGCGTTCGGTGCCGATTGTGGGCTTGTCTTGTGGGCGCCTGCGCTGCATTTAATGAGGCCATTTATCTTCATTTTTCTTGTCTTGTTTTCTGCCCTCCTCGCTTAAAAGGAGAAGACGTCTGAAGATGCAGAATGAGAGCGAGAGCAAAGAGCTCGAGAGAGAGTGAGAGGCTTGAGCTCCGAGAGGTTTGTGCAGTCCAGTGAGTGAGTTGTTTTGTTAAACACCGTGGGTATCGGGTATAAAGTAGGGCTGGGAAACACTTGAGTGCATATGTGATTGTAATCCTGTAATTCTCCGATTTATAGTGGATTGATTTACTGGCTCTCCCCGTGAACGTAGGTTCCAACATTCGGACCGAACCACGTAAATTTCTGGTGTCCTTTCCTTTTATTGTTCCTCGTTTTATTTCAATCGATTTCTATAGCTCCCAACATAATTGCAAAATATACGATCCGCTTCCACTGCGACGCCGATTTACAACAGTGGGAATGGTGAAAGAGGTGTGGATTTAAGGTTTTGGGTATCGGGAGTTTTAGGGCAAACTATCACCATTGGAATAGAGAGGGAACTCTTCAAAGGAAGAGAGACTCAACCGATTGCTAATGAAACTAGTACTTCACTCCAACTAGAGGTATTAGATAAGGGGATCCTCTCTCACCTTATCTTTTCATAATTTTGGCCGATGTTCTCTCCCACATGGTGCATAATGTTGTTATGGATGGAAGCTTAAAAGGTATCAAATTGAATCCTCACTGCCCTATCTTATCACACCTATTTTTTGCGAATGACGCCATTTTCTTCTTGGATGGAACAATTAGGGAAGCTCAGAACCTTGCCAATATACTGAATTGCTATTGTTTTACTTCTGGTCGTCAATCAATCTTAACAAATCTGGGGTGTTTTTCGGGGCAAGCTGTCCACAGGATTTGAAATGAAATATTGCATCTGAAATGAGGGTTCCTATCTAAGAAAAAACTGGAAAATACTTAGGGATACCATCCGATTGGGGCCAAACTAAAAAACAAATGTCAGATTGGATCATAGCAAGAGTGGACAAAAAACTGGAGGGATGGAAAGAGCAATTAATATCGAAGGCGGGGAAAGAAGTGCTAATTAAACTGGTTGTTCAGGCATTACCCCATTATGCCATGAATATCTTTAAAATACCTCTATCAATTTGCCGAGCGATTGAAAGGAAAATCTCAGCTTTCTGGTGGAAGCAAAATGCAAAACAAAAAGGTATTCACTAGAAAAGTTGGGATGTTTTAAAGATGAGGAAGGAACAAGGAGGAATGGGGTTTAAAGATTTAGTGGAATTTAACAAGGCTATGCTGGGAAAACAAGCCTGGAGACTAAATCAAGCTCCCGAGGCCTTATGGAGCAAAATTTTTAAAGGCCTCTACTTCCCTCATGGTAACCTATGGACTGCTACAAGGGGTGCCAAACCATCTTGGGGTTAGCAGAGTATCCTAATTGGCCGAGATGCCCTAAAACCTGATCTGAAATGGGAGGTCGGGGACGGCAAATCTATTAACTTGAGAGAAGATCGTTGGCTACTGTCAGGCAAGATTGGAGGACCGGCAAATCTAAACGATCCTAAGCTAGTGGCAGATATCATTGAACCAAATATGCATGCATGGAACAATCAACTTATCAATGAGCTCTTCAACAGCAACATCTCAGAGGAAATTCAGGCAACCACACTCAGCATAATTACCAGACCTGACCATTTAATATGGACAGGGCATTACTCGGGGAACTACAAAATCAAAAGTGGATATCATAAACTAAGAGCAGCAAACACAATCACCACAGAAAACCAGGCATCCTCTTCATATCAGGTCCCGAAACGATTATGGACAAAAATCTGGCATCTATAGACTACCCCCATAATCAGGCACTTCATGTGGAGTTTATGTAATGAGGGTCTTCCTACAAGAATCAATTTATGCCGAAGAAAAATCAAACCTAAGCCGACATGTCCATTTTGTCACCAGTTTCTAAAGTCGTCCGAGCATCTTTTCATGCTGTGTCAGTGGACAAAAGAAATATGTCTAAATTATAGTGTCGACATAGATGTTTCCCCAACATCTATAACAAAAACAGATAAATGGGTAAGCGAATACCTTCTGTCTAGCATCTCGGCAAGCCAAAAGGCAATTTTTGCAACTACTCTTTGGCAAATATGGAAGGCATGTAATGCTCTGCTCTTTCAAGGCCGAAAAATAAAACAAACCTAGATAATCAGTGAAGCCTTTCTCTCCCAGCAGCTATATGAGAAGTGGAATCCATGAAGGAAAGAGCTTACCTCAGAACAGAACACATGGATGCCTCCAGATCCGGGTGCCTTGAAGATAAACGTCAATTGTTCTTGGCAGGAAAAGAAATCAGAGGGCTCCATCGCCGGAATATGCCGAGGAGTGGATGGGGTGTGTATTGCAGGCTTCGTACAAAAGATCACAGCTCAATCAGCTCACATGGGAGAAACCCTAGCTGTTCAACAAGCGCTCGCATGGTTAAGGAAGTCTCAAACTGCTCTGATAGGAACTACTTTAGACGCACAAACTGACTTGCCCGACTTGCCCGTGTATATCTCCAATGACTGTCTCCCGGTTGTGGACTCCATCTTGGGCCGAACTAAAATCCCCTGGGCCTCTCGTCCTTACGTTCTTGACTGCAGACAAATGATGGCCCAAATGAAGAATGTCTTTTTGAGGTTTGAACCGCGCCAATCAAACCGAGCTACTGATTGGATCGCGAAATCCCATGATACTGGTTCTCTTCCTAGTAATTGGGTATCTAATCCCCCGCACGAACTTTATCTTATCTTATGTTTAGATCTCCGTACTAGTTGTAATCCACCATCTTAGTATTAATCAATGAAGTACTTTTGACCAAAAAAAAAAAAAAAGGCACCAACCTATGTTCCACTTACTGCATTGAAATAGAACATCATTTTGCATTCAGCAAATTGCTCGATGCGTGTGCAGTGCACAGGCATGAAATTGTCATTATTGTTCAATCAAAATGCCCTCACAGGTCAAAAATATTCTTTTGACAAAAATGGCATCGACGTGAATCAAAATTTGCCAAACTGTAGTGGAGATTTTATTGAACAACTAGATCAATATCAATTGAAACTTTTCGAATTAATATGCACACATGAGCACTTAATCTCTCTATTTTCTTCTTCAGATCGTTGCGAGATGATGAATATCAAAAGGGTAAGCATCAGAAGAAAGTAAAGCTTTGTAAGCCCTTGCACCAAACACCAAATGCACTATCTCTGTGGGGTGAAATCCATCGTAGAAGGCGTGCAACAACCTAATCGAGCATGGAGTTTCGAAGGGAATGCACATGCCATCCTCCCGAACCTTACAACAGGTTGAACTTGCAACTCGGAGAGCTGAAAATAGACAAATACAATATCATCATTGAAATTCACCCGTGAAGAACCATAGATGTTGTGCCGCGATATACTTATACATCCCTTAATATGGTAAATAGTTTCGTCATGTGGTAAACTAATCTTTGATATATTCTTAACATTAATCAAAAAGGATTTCTCAAACACAAGATTGAGAGAGACACACACACACACCTGGAAGTCCAGCAGTGGAGATTCCAAAAAAGTCTATGTAGGTGAACTTAGCATCGGCCAGGTTGCGATTCAGTTCATCAACAAGAGGTTTGAGCCTATCGTTGAATAACATAACTGCGCTGTTGATCTTGTCGACGCACAGAGATCCGTTGGTCCCAAATCTTGAAATTTCTGTTGGGGCGCAACCTATCACACTTAATCCAAATATTGCCACCTTCCTTGCTCCATAGGAATACAATGTCTAGGGTTTGAAAATTGAATTATAAAAAAATCAGATCCGTTGAAACTGCGGATATTCCAAGTAATAATCAAATGAAAGTGATTAAAAAAAAAGAAATAGATGTTAATTCAAATTAGAACTGGAGTTATCCAATGCGCATTAGGAGAAAGTTGTTACCTTCAACTGTTGTTGGTATTGCTCGATTAGTACATCGGCGTATTGCTCGGGCGTGTAAAGCTTGCTGGTCTGATATACGTCTGGCATGAAGTAGTTGTTGATGTAATCGTTGCTTCCCATTCCTACCGTGTATATGCACTTGTTTAGGTATGCCGTAGCATTCGATCCCAACATGTCTCTGACGCGCGAGATTGTGACCAAATGGTTTTGCAATTGATGGTTCAAGCTGATTCGATCGCCCTGTTGGAAGAGCATGTAAAAGATATCTTTTTGAATATATGTACAAATAATATAGGCAGACTTAAGGGGCCTAGTGGGTGTTGTCCAATTGAGCCATCAAATAATTAGAGTTTATTTGTTCTGTGGAAAATATCTTTCTCATTTGGTTCGCTCAGGAAAATAACTCAACGGAAAATGTTTGCCTAGTCAAAAGAAAACGTTTTCAAGATATCAACGCTTAAATTCAAAACCTTACGCTTGGGCACGAAAACCTTAACATTGGTTCTCGAGGCTTAGCGTTCAAGACTAGGTCTCTGGTGGCCGGGCCTAGGTTCATTGAGGCTAGGCTTGAGACCTCGATGCTCAAGCCTAGGCTCCCGGCATCCACGCTTGGGTCCATCAAAGCTGGGCCCAAACTCCTAGTGCCTGTACCCAATGCTCCAACACCGAAACTCGAGTCTATAAAGGCCGTGCTCGGGTCCTTAATGTTGGATCTTCTTCAATCTTAGGCTCAAGTACATTTGCTCCTTCGATTAGAAAATTTGCTCCTTAGTTTTTTTCAAAAAAATTCAAATTTTTTATATTCGAATTTTATTCTTTTTCTTTTTCTTTTCTTCCATTTTCTTTTTGTTTCTTCTTTGGCCCGTCACCGACCATGACAACAGCCGATGAGCTCTAACCTCTCCAAAATGGGAGAGCTCACCGCCTCTAGCAACTAGACTTGAGCTCACCCAAGGCCCCCGGACTCTCGACAACTGGCAATGAGGCTTGAGCTCAAGCGTCATCAAATTAGGTGAGCTCACACCTCACGGCCTTGGGTGAGGCTTGAGCCCGCTTGAGGTAGGCGACCGGTCAAGGAAAAAGCAAAAAGGAAAGAAAATATATATAAAATTAAGAGTAATTAAAAATAATTTTGAAATATAAATGTTATGATTATTTACCTATTAGATTTTCCTTACCAAACAAATGGAAAATACTCTTTAGTTCATTTTTAAGTCTTAGCCAAATACCGAAAAGTGAAGTCATTTTCCTGAAAAATATTTCACAGAAATGAGACAGTTCCGGCGGAACAAACAGATCCTTAGCGTAAAATTCTACGTATTTATGTACCAGTTGCTGTCCTGTTTCGTCTCGAATGCCCGACCCACCGGATGCATAATTCACACCGATGAGTATCTCGCTCCCTTTTGCAGAAGCAAAGGGTTGAATGTATCTGTCAAACCCCAGGAGTCCGGCTGTAATTCACAATTAGGACACATAATAAAAAAAAAACTGAATAGCAAGCCCATGAACGTAATAGGCGCACGCCTGTAAACTCACGAGAGTTTTTGCTTTTTGGCTTCCTAAGCAACTTCTAGGAAAGCGTGATACTCTGTTCAAGCCACATTACGTTATGCTTTTCCAAGATTTAACATGAACAGTTAGAAGGGTCATTGAAAAAAGGAGAGCAGGTAAGAAAGCAGACCAATGATATCGACGGAGGTGCGGCCATTGGTGAACCTTCCGGTGGCTCCGTCAGGGAAGTCAATCCCATAAGGAGGATAATTCTCTTTGGCCTGAGTCTCAAGATTGTTGTTGTTCCCATTATCAACGAGGGAGTCTCCAAATATGAAGTAACACGGGACTTGAGGAGCTCCGAGAACCCAGCTTCGCAAATTCGATGAGATCAAGAAGAGAACAGGTAAAGTAACTCCCCATGCTCTATTGTACTCGAACGACGCCATTTTGAAATGGGAAATATATCTATGAAGAAAGACTGAAGCTTCTCTGCTGTGTATAATGTATGAACGAATCAAATAGACGGTGAACAAAAGGGTAAGTGAGCTTTCAAAGCTGGAAGCGATTGGTGGCCGGCGATGAGAAGAACAGAAAGCAAGAAGAGGATGATTTGCAGGGCGGAGAAAGGAAGCGATGGTGATTATAACTAGCCAGGCCTAAAGGAAATAATCTTAGCATTACCAGATAATGTGAAGCATGATCACATGCATAATGTTATAGTTCAAACCCGTGATTAGGTAGGCCGTCGTTTTCTTCATATAATTCAATGACAGTCGACTTTTTCCATTCGCTCGAGCGTGCCCCCCAATTCTCTGGGGGAAGGAAAGTAGAATGAATAAGGCGATTACAAAGGAATTTGGTGACGTGAAGCGAAAGGTATAGCTAGAAAATTTTGTTTTGAATGATATCCCCGCCGTGAACCAATTGGCATATTCCAGCTATTTTTGCCCTTGAACGACCCTAAGTTTGGAAAGATTTGATTAGATCAAATCATAGGGATTTTATTGAATCAATTAAAATCATATCTAATCTGTACATTGTATCTTTTCCTTTTTCTTCTACACATACTTTGTAATATAATGTAACTCTGTACATTGAATGAATCCAGAGAAATACACAGAAATTCCTACACTTCTTCCTCTCGATTTACTTTTCCCTTCATATTTTGATAGATCCCAATTTAATTAGGGGAAGTTGAAATCGAGCTCGCAACATGAAATGTTGTAGCTCACAAACAAAGGAAAAAGTTATAGTAATAACTGAAAATGGGGAAAAGTGTCACAAAAATCCTAAACATTTTATAGTTATGTCAATTTAGTCATAAATATTTTTACTTAGCGCCAATTCAATCCTTTCCGGCTAATTTTAGCTGGATTTTGCTAACCGGGTGCTAGTCGACTGACGTGGCACAATCAGCACCGATCTAAGCAACTTTTAATAATGTTTAGATATTTTTCAATTTTTATTTTATTTTATTTTTCCTTTTTCCTTTTCCTTTTCTTTTTCTTTTTTCCTTTCTCCTCCTCCTTCCTCAGCCAAAGGCGATGGCCGGTGAGGTTGAGGTCAACCTCACCAGCCTCTAGCAAGCCTCATGGCCACTGGTGAGGCTCAAGCTCTCACCAAAGGCCGCAAGGGCTGCTCGCACTAGGCATCGAGGCTCGTATTCGCCGAATCTATCAAGGGTCAAGCCTTGCTGGCCATGGGTGAGGCTCAACCTCACCAACCATAGCCTTTGGTTGGTCATCGAGGTTCGGCGACTGGCTGGAGGAAGGAGGAGTAGAAATGAAAAAAAAAAAAAAAAGGAAAAATATTATTAAAAGTTGTCTACAATAACACTAGTTGTGCCATGTCAGCCGACTGACACCCAGTCAGTAAAATTTGGCCAAAATTAGCTAGAATGACTGAATTGGCACTAAATCAAAATGTTTATGACTAAATTGGCACCAATAAAAAGTTTAAGACTAAATTTGCACAATTATAAAAGGTTTATGACTTTTTTGACACTTTTCCCAATGAAAAAGTAAAGGCATTGTTGAGATGCAAGTTATGATAAAGTTTTGTTCTATAGATGTTGTGGTAATATAATTTATCGATATTTATAATGGGATGAGATATACCTACTACCTTTTTTGGCCTATTTATATTAGCGTTAGCTATCGTGCATATGCTCAAGCAATACGACTTTTATGCGCCTTTATAAAAATTAATTAATATGGATAATTGAATAAGATTGCCCTAGTACACACTATGATTAAAAGGGAAATAGTATGTAACTCCTATGGTTTCGCATATGTCGAAGTCGTGCATCTCTCCACCTTCCTTTAAGTTAGTTATTCCTAATAGAGCAAATCTTTGAAATTCAAGCCCATCATGTATGTTATTATAAAATGAAATAATGTACGTCTATAATAAGAAAAAAATTATCAAAAACCCCAAACTAAACCTACTCTGACACATTTACCCTAAACTTTTTCTTTGACCAAAAAAAAAACCCAAACGTGTATTATGTGACAAATTTACCATCCATCAAGTCTCCATCACATGATTTTCTAGCCAAAATTATGTCATTTTTGTTTTGGTTAAGTCACGTGAGTATCATGTCAACATTGTTTGCCTTCGGACATCCACATAGGCAAATTTTTAATAATGCTTACTGACATAACTTTGACAAAGAGTAGATGTGTTACACGGGTACAAATTTGAGATTTTTAATGGAGAAAAGTTTAGATAAAATATGTCACAGTAGACATAATTTGGAGGTTTTGATATTATAAAGAAAAATTCAAGACAAATATGTTACAGTAGGCATAGTTTAGAGTTTTTGATGACTTTTTCTCTTATATAACATGCATGAAGAAGCTTTTCTTTTTGCCCTTTCTAAAAGTCTTGTAGATCTAATGTTCCCTAGTTGAACTTGAATTATTCGGGAACTTCTGGCTAGAATTCTTAATTTCTTGGTAGCTATTCTACCAGCGGACTTTCCCCTTCAATTATTTATTCATTCGCAATGTTTCTCATTTATTCATAATATAATTATTCTCAAAGCCAACTCCACATTATATTCACTACATGCATATATCTAATTTAGGGCTCATGCCACTGGATGGTGTTCGCTAACTGATTCTCTTAAAATAGAAAGTGAGACTGAATAGAGATATAGAGGATGGCAGCGAATTCTGGACCACAAGTGCTCTTTCATGGGTAATTTGTAGCCGGCAAGTTCGGGAATGTGCAGGGTGACCATGGAGAAGTAAATTTAGCAAAATATTCTATTCAAGGAAGGCCACAAAATCCCTAAAAATAGTGTATTTGGGGGTATCAAGAAATTTCTATCTTACAAACGAAAAGTTACCCGTTCAAATACCACTAATTATATACAACCTATTATGAGTCAAAATCACTTGTACAAGTCAAAAGCTAGGACTTATTTCACTTGGTTTGGAATGCTCTATGGACTTATTTTACTTTCATGATTGCAAGGGTGAAAAATATCTTGCATCGGTTATGTAGCTAATAGAAATCATACATTTATATGTCTTGTAATAAAGCCGTTTGAATCGTTCTTTTTATATTAAATTATAATTATTGTATACCCATGATGTTTCTCATTAGTGTCTTTTCCATTCTTTTGTATTGGTTTTAGTTGATTTATTTGTTTTTTCTAATCTAAAAATCCCCACAAAGTGGTATTCATGAATTTCTTAGGAAACCAGGCAAACAATGTTAAAAAGTTTCTTTTCTATTCCCTTCTAGCTATTTTGGCTGAATTTTTTGTCTAATAGGAGAAATCCCACATGTTGGGGTAGCAAACCCACCAAGTGGGTATGATTTTCCCAAAGAATCGGGTAAACGTGTTGTGTACACGAGACGGTTACTCCCAAATGAGTGACAATACCGTCCTGCTCTCATTTCCCTATATATAGATATATAGAAAGATAGAAAGATGAAAACTTGTATGACATATGCAGAAGCTTTTGTTGGAAATCTTAACTTATACGAACACGTGTTGGGGAAAAATACGTAACACCATTTGTTGCAACAAAAAAATATGCACATAGATAATAACTCTGTGACAGCGATAACAAATTAAATAGCGACCAAGTCAATGTATACTCTTTATAAATAAAGATATTGAATTGCAATTTAAATATAGACTTACTTAACTGTAATAAAATTCCAATTGCTAGCTGGTCGATCGGAAGTCTCAAAGTTGACAATAAACTTGTGTATTGATATCTCAGTAGTTGATCGACAACCATGAATTGACAACATGCATTTGAATCAATAACTTCTTTGTATAATCGGCAACTTCAACACAAGAGATAAGGTATGGCTAACCAAATCTCTTTAGGGCAATTAGTTCCTACACACAGTGCTAAGAAACTTCACGAACTATGCCTCCCAAAATATAGCATCTCAAATCTCTTTGTATCAGAATTTTACAAATGGGATTTTGTCGAAAACAAACATATTTAAAGGATTGTTTCAGAAGAGAAAACTCAAGAGATGCTCTAGAAGTGCTTTGAGGAGTACTTGATATTTTTTTGAACTAAGTAGGCATGTCTATATATAGACAAGGAAGCAGTTGCAGAATATTGAAAGGACAATATCTCAAGACTCATGTCGGATATGCTCACATTAATTGAGTCATTAACCCTTAATAAAATAACAATATCAAATTCAGAAAATACAATAAAACGATTGAAGGGACGCTTGCTAATGTTGAGCTATTAAAGCCCTCAATTATAACGACAATTACAACAGCTTTTATTCTAAAATAGCAGTGACCTTATTTGACTGGAATTATCCAGGAGATTTTATTCAATAGCGTATGCATTTAGACGTTGGAGGCCGTGTAGATAACTGCTTCCACACTGACCAATATCATCCCAATCTCCTCGATCAGATCATCGCGAGATTGCGAATGTCGTAAGGGGAGGCATCAGATGGAAGCAAAGCGTTGTATGCCCTCGCAGCAAACCCCAAATTCACTGTCTCCGTGGGATGGAATCCGTCAAAGAACGCGTATATCGTCCTGTTCGAGCATGGAGTCTCGTAGGGAATGCAAGTCTGCAGTACATTGTCCACTTTACAGCAGGTCGCATTTGAAATTAGCCCAGCTGAGAATTAAACAAATCAATACAACACATGTCATGTAGAATGATCAAACCATAGTGCATTGATCCCAAAGACAGGGTGAGAGAGAGGGGGGGGGGGGAGGGGGAGGGAGGGAGAACCTGTGCCAGGACCAGTGGTTGAGATGGCGAACGTGTTTATGTAGGTGAACTTAGCATCCGAGAAGTTGCTATTGAATTCGTTTATGAGGGGTTGGAGCTGATTATTGAACAAGATAGCAGCATTGTTGATCTTGTCCACGCACGCCGAGCCATTCGTGCCAAATCTCGATATTTCTGCGGGGGCGCATCCCAGCAAACCCAATCCAATGACTGCCACCTTCCTCGCTCCATAGCCATACAATGTCTAGGGTTTTGGAAAGAGAGAAAACGATACGATGATTAGATTCGAGGATGATAATGGAGGATCTATGAAAACCATGGATTATTCCCGGAGCGTCGTGGAATTCGGTTAAATAAAAGAAATTGACAATGAATAGGTTTCAAAAGGAGAGAAAAAGCAATGGGGTTATACTTGAAATAGTCAAGAAAGGGTTGTTTTTAAGTTGCTCAATAGAATCGAGCTTCCAATATACATTGAGAAAAGAAAATAGACATGCACCTTCAACTGTTGTTTGTATTGCTTGATTAGTACATCCGCGTATTGCTCGGGCGTGTAGATCCTACTCGTTGGGTATATGTCAGGCATGAAGTAGTTGTTGAGATAGTCATTGCTTCCCATCCCTACCGTGTATATGCACTTATTTAAGTACTCCGACTCATTCCCTCCTAGTATTTCTCTCACGCGCGAGACCGTGATCAAATGATTTCCCAACTGACGGTTCAAGCTGATTCTGTCGCCCTGTTTGAAGAAGGCACAAGATATTTAACTTAAATGCTCCACGATTAGAAGTCAATCCAACCTTGCATTTGCCCCCATGTTTACGTACCAATGCACAAAAGCACCAAGCAAGAACATTACCTGTTGTTGTCCCGTTTCATCGCGAATACCGGCTGCACCGGATGCATAATTCACACCTTGGAGTGTGTCGTTGCCTTTTGCAGTGGCAAAGGGTGGAATATACTTGTCAAATCCCAGGAGCTGAGCTGTAATATTCAATGAGAAAGATCCTGAATTAGAGCTAGCTAGCTTTGCATGCATAAGCTCGAGCCCATGAACGTACGTTCTCAATTATGACCACACAGAATTGCAGTAATTTGTGCGGCTAACAAAATTATGCAACTAAACCTGGTTAGCCGCACAAATTACTGACCTAGTTAGCCGCCTTCCTTTAATTTGTTCTTAATCGCATCTTGGCTGGATATAATTAACTGACCTAATTATGCAACTAAACCTAATTACGAAACTTAACTCTTAATTATTGTAAAATAAGTAGGTGAAATTTTTCTAGGCCTAGGCCTATGCTCAATTGAGAAGGTTCGATTCCATTCTGGTGTATTTTGGCATTAGCACATAGCTCCAATAAAGAAAGGAAGAAGATAAACTGCAGCTTCGTGCGAGAAATAACTAATTAGTATATGCATGACGTGTGCATAGCACCTCAGCTAGATAACACATCTTAAGAGAAAATCATACGGATTATCAAACCTTTATGCAACAACATCACCACTTTCAAATATTCGTAAAGTTTTAAGCATGCCAACATATCCATGAACGAAATATTATAAACATGCATGCATGCACGACCGTGCACTCATGTAGGTTTTTTCCTTTCTGGCCTTTCAAGGTGCAACTATAAGGCTATTTCATTTTTAAAATCAATAGTTATGCAGATGCTCCCTGTTAACAAAAAAAAAAAAAAATGGAAAGGTGAGAAAACGGACAGATGATATCAACGGAGGTGCGGCCATTGGTAAACCTTCCAGTGGCGCCCTCGGAGAAGTCAATCCCATAAGGTGGGTAATTCGCTTTGGCCAGGTTGAGGAGATTGTTGTTATTGCCATCGTCGGCGAGCGAGTCTCCGAAGATGAAGTAACACGGGACCTGAGGGGCTCCAAGAACCAAGCTCCCCAACAAATTCAAGGCCACCAGGAAAAGCCAGATTGCCATGTTAAGAACAACTCAGAAAAGCCAATGAAGGACACTCCAAACAAGGAAAGGGAAAAAGATATAACGAGGGAAGCCCTGTGAACTGGCGGATGGAGAAGAAAGCAAAGGAAGGGACTATTTATAGGCAAGAAAAGATTAGATATAATCTATAAATTTCTAACTTAGGCCTTCGGATCCCACTAGCTAGCAATAGCTGATATCGTTGAAATTTTATTTGTCACGTGGCTTGTATTAAAATTATTTAAATTCGACAAGTGGGTTGGTCTATGATACATTAGTTTTGCTTTTTTTTGGTCGAATATGACATAATAGTTTACTCACTTTTTACGTCGACATTTCATATTCGGACGTGTACCGAATTGTGGTACCCGGACTAAAGGGAGGAAAAGCGCGCAAGAAAACGAGGAATGGTGACGCGAAGTGTACATTTTGGAAACCTACTTTCTTAGGCACTTTATCGTTAGGAAGTTTCTGCTTTGGGAAATCGTGCGAATTTGATACATGAAATGGTGTGACAAAATTTAACTTGATATTTATATAATTGAGTCATATTTAACATCTTATAACAAAAGGGATATTAGTAAGTAATATTAATTTCTCAAATTTATCTAAATATATTAATATCATTCATCCCACAAAGCTATATCCAATTAGGTCCGATTCCCAAATTGGAACTAGACCAATGTTCACCTCTTTTCCTTATCCTTCATAATTGGCTTATCAATATGGCACTTCATGAGTAAAAAGCAGTGACAACATTGAAGTTATAAAGTTTCAAATATGAAATGGGACTTATGAAAGGAATGAATAAAAATGACACAAAAATAGGATTAAGCATTTTTAGGAATGCTTGAAAAATTGAGATATTCTTTCAAACATGTTACTGATTGGTGCTCTTGCACATTTCAAAATGGTGATGAAACAAATGAAACTCATGCATTCCATGATTACCTTCCAAATCCACAATGTGTGATATCATCACATCACAACACATCACAAGAAAAATTAGATTTTAGTAAGGTTTTTTAGGGGAAAAGTATATCAAAATTGTCATAAATTCCATATGGCGATTATTTCAGTACCAAAACTTTTCGAGCAATCATTTGATTACCAGTTTTGAGAAAAAAAAAATGATCATTAAAGTACCATCGCCAATTTGAGCTGCTAGAAAATCTCATATCACAATGTTTTAATATAAATCATCCGACATGACTCATCATGTCATTTTGTCCATTGTCCACTCTAGAATTGATTTTTTTTATAATAAAAAAAGCCAAGTCGAACTTAAAAATTCAGTAAAAAAAAAGTCATGTAGAACTCTTTGCTGGAATTTGTCACCTAGAGACACTCAAGTGATTGTTTTTTCTCTGATTTGTCACTTAAGTGGTCCGGTGAAAATTCTTTGTACCAAAATAAGTGCCATACAAAAGTTATAACGCTTTTAGTGTCATTTTTCCTAATCTCTTAGGGTGCGCATGACAAAATTTCTGAAACAGAAATTGATTTCTAGCCAGAAATTGAGAAGTTCAAAATTTTAGCTTCTGATTTCTTCTTCAAATCAATTTCTGGAATAGAAATCTGTTCCAGAAATAGAAAAATCAAATTGCATTACCAAACGGATTTCTGTTCCAAACCTGTTCCGGAAACAAAGAAACAGAGAAATAGAGAAATAAAAATTTTATCATGTGCAGCCTTAGTATCCTAATTTTGCTCTTTCTTGCTTTGAGAGAACAATCGAGGAAACTTCATGTTATTGATGAGGCAAAGGCAATGAAGAGCTATTCCATGAGTTTCTAAGATTTTCGTAATGTCTCGCAAGATCAATAAGTGAAATTAACTTGAAAAAGGAAAAACTAATTTTATGGTAATGAGGAATATAACTCGTGCCTACCTTACTTATAAGAATCAATTTGAGCAAACAAGATGGGTCGATTCAAGTACAAGATTGGTACCCAAAAAAAGCACAAAATTGGTAAGCACCTAATTCTCAATAGCATACGGTATCTCGTTATGTCAATATGCTAATGTATTTTCCTCGCAAAGTTAAATGTACATTAGAGAAGGCTAACCTTGCCATAAGTCGTACCTTTAAGTAATGCCTTCCCCATGCCTAAAACACCAGCAAAGCGATTTGAATACCGTCTTTAATTTGATTTGACTCGGTTTAATTTTGATCAAGACCCATTGATGCCTAATATGAAATAGCTAGCTTTATTTTTTTTCGTGAAAAATGAATGACTTAAAAAAATATTTTCTTAAAATGATTTGGAGATGAGAGCAAAAAATGGGGCTGTATATATATAGGCAAGAAAAGATTAGATACAATCAACAAATTTCTAACTTAGGCCTAGGGATCACACTAGCTAGCAATACCGAATATCATTGAAGATCTATTTTTCACATGGCTTGTGTTAAAAATATCTAAATACGATTGGTGGGTTTGCCTATGATATGATAGTTTTGTTTTTTTTTTGGTCGAATATGATATAAGAGTTGACTCACTCATTTTTCGTTGACATTTCATTTTCGGGCGTGTTCCGAATTGTGGTACCCGGACTCACGGGAGGAAAAGAGAAGAGAAAAGCGCGCAAGAAAACGAGGATTGGTGACGTGAAGTACACGTCGGAAACCTACTTTTGTTAGGCACTTTATTGGTAGGAAGTTTCTGCTTTGGGGAATCGTGCAAATTTGATATATAAAATGACGTGACAGAATATAACTTGATATTTATATAATCGAGTCATATTTAACATCTTATGGAAAAAGGGATATTAGTTAGTAATATGAATTTTGTAAATTTATCTGAATATATTAATATTATTCATCACACAAAGTTATATCCAGTTAGGTTCGATTCCCGGATTGTAATTAGACCAATGTTCACCTCTACTCCTTGTCCTTCATAATTGGCTTAACAGTATGGCACTTCAAGAGTAAAAAGCAATGACAACATTAAAGTTATAAAGTTTCAAATATGAAACAAGACTTACGAAAGAAATGAATAAAAATGACACAAAAATAGGATAAAGCTTCTTTTAGGAATGCTTGAAAAATTGAGATATTCTTTCAAACATGTTACTAATTGATGCTCTTGCACATTTCAAAATGGATGAAACAAATGGAACTCATGCATTCCATGATTAGCTTCCTAATCCACAACGTGTGATATCATCACACCACAAGAGAAATTAGATTTTAGTAAGTTTTTTAGGGGAAAAGTATATTGGAAGTGTCATAAATTTCATACAATATTCATTTCAGTATCAAAACTTTTCAGACAATCACTTGAGTAGTAGTTTTGAAGAAAAAATGATCATTAAAGTACCACCGCCAATTTGAGTTGCTGGAAAATCTAATATGGCAATATTTTAATATAAATCATCCAACATGATTCATCATGTCATTTTGTCCATTGTCCACTCTAGAATTGGTTTTTTTATAATAGTAAAAAGCCATGTCGAACTTAAAAATTCATTAATAAAAGTTGTGTAAGACTCTTTGCAAGAATTTGTCGCCACAAACACTTAAATGATTGTTTTTTCTCTAATTTATTATTTAAGTGGTCCAACCAAAATTCTTTGTACCAAAATAAGCGCCGTACAAAAGTTACATCACTTTTAGCATGACAAAATTTCTGTTTTTTCTATTTTTCTGTTTTTCTGTTTCCCAGAACAGGTTTGGAATAGAAATCCGTTTGGTAACGCAATTTCATTTTTCAATTTCTGAAACAAATTTTTATTCTAGAAATAGATTTGGAGCGGAAATCAGAAGTTAAAATTTTTAGCTTTTCTATTTCTGGAACAAAAATGAGAAATCAAAATTTTTCTCATCGTTCACTTTCGTCACCGCCCGTCACCCACTTGCCGCCCGTGGGATGCCAGACGCCCACCGCCAGTTGTCGGCCGCCCGCCACTGGCCCCAGCCACCAGCCGTCGACCGCTGGCCGCCAGCCACCGCACTCCGACCGCTCGTCGCCAACCGTCGGTCGTCGGATCCGGACGCCCACCGATTCCTTGGCCGAGTCATCGCCAATCATTGGATGCTGAAGGCTCACCACCAACCACCGAATGTTTGTCAACGACCATCCGCTGCTCGCCACCGGCCGCTCGCCACCCGCTGCCGAACTCCGGCCACTAGCGACTCACTACCAGCCTCCTATCGCCGAACTCTAGATGTCGAACGCTAGACATTGAACTCTAGACATTGGATGCCGGTTGCCGATTGTCAAACTCTGAACTTTGGCCACTTGCCGCCGGTCATCAAAGTTGGCGCCGAACACCGAACGTCGGACTTTAGACTTCGACCGCCCGCCACCGGTCACCGGACGCCGAACGCTGGTCGCCAAACGTCGGACTCCGGCCATCGGACATCGGTCGTTGCCACTCCTAGAAATAAAAATTTTATTTTGTTATCAAACGAATTTTTATTTCAAAAATAGAAATTTTGAATTGTTATCAAATGCATTTCTTTACTCAGAAACTCGTCCATGAAATAGAAATTGAGAAATCAATTTCTGGCCAAAAATTGATTTCTGTTTTAGAAATTTTGTCATGCGCGCGCTTAGTATCCTAATTTTGCTCTACAAATTCCTTGCTCTAAAAGAACAATTGAGGAACCTTAATGTATCGCGAGATCGATAAGTGAAATTAACTTGAAAAGTGAAAAAAAAAATTATGGTAACAAGGAATGTAACTCGTGCCTATCTTATTTATAAGAATCAATTTAGGCAAACAAGATGGGTCGATTCAAGTACAAGATTGGTACCCAAAAAAAAAAAAAAAAAAAAACACAAGTTTGGTAACCACTTGATTTCAGGGAGCATATAGTATCTCATTATTTATTATGTCAATATGCTATGCTATTTTCCTTGCAAGATTAAATGTACATTAAAGAAGGCTAATCTTACCATAGGTCTTACATTAATGAGGAATATAGTTCGTGCCTATCTTACTTATAAGAATCAATTTAAGCAAACAAGATGGGTCGATTCAAGTACAAGATTGGTAAGCACTTAATTCCCAGGAGCATACGGTATCTCGTTATGTCAATGTGCTATGCTATTTTCCTTGCTAGATTAAATGTACATTAAAGAAGGCCTTCCCAATGCCTAAAACACCAGCGAAGCAATTCAAATATCCTATTTAATTTGATTTGACTCAATTTAATTTTGATTTGGACCCATTGATGCCTAATCTGAAATTAGTCATTTCATTGGTTTTGTATTTTCATGGAAAATGAATGATTTGAAAAATATATTCCTAAAATGATTTGGAGAAGAAAGCAAAAGAAAGGGCTATATATAGGCAAGAAAAAATTAGATATAATCAATAAATTTATAACTTAGGCCTAAGGATCGCACTAGCTGCCAATACCGAATATCACTGAACATTTATTTTTCACATAGCTTGTGTTTAAAACATTTAAATACGATTGATGGGTCGGTCTATGATATAATAGTTTTTTTTTTTTTGGTCGAATATGATATAATAGCTGACTCACTCAATTTTCGGTGACATTTCATGTTGGGGCGCGTGCCGAATTGTGGTACCCGGACTTGACGGAGTAAAAGCGCGCGAGGAAACAAGGAATGGTGACGTGCAGTGTACACTTTGGAAACCTATTTTCTAGGCACTTATCGTTAGGAAGATTCTGCTTTGGGAAATCATGCAAATTCGATATATCAAATGATGTGACAAAACATAAGTTGATATTTATATAATTGAGTCATATTTAGCATCTTATAAGAAAAGGGAAATTAGTTAGTAATATGAACTTCAGAAACTTATCTAAATATATTAATATTATTCATCCCACAAAGTTACATCCAGTTAGGTCCGATTCTTGGGTTGAAACTAGGCTAGCGTTCACCCTTATTCCTCACCCTTCATAGTTGGCTTATTAATATGGCACTTCATGAGTAAAAAGCAATGAGAACGATAAAGTTATAATGAGACCTGCGGAGGAAATGAATAGAAGTGACACAAAAATAGGATAAAACAGGTTTTAGGAATGCTTGAAAAATTGAGAGATTCTTTCAAAATTTGTTACTAATCAATGCTCTTACACATTTTCAAAATGGTCATGAAACAAATGAAACTCACGCGGTCCATGATTAGCTTGCAAATCCACCGTGTGTGATATCGTCACATCACATGTGCTGTGCTATTTTCCATGTAAGATTGGTAACACTTGATTCTTGATAAGGTACGTATCTCCCGTTATCTCAATATGCTGTGCTTTTTTCCATGCGAGATTGGTAAGCACTTGATTCTCAATAGGGTACGTATCTCCCGTTATCTCAATATGCTATGCTATTTTCCATGCAAGATTGAATGCACATTAAAGAAGGCTAATCTTGCCATAGGTCTGACCTTACTAATGCCTTCCCCTTGTCTAAAACACTAGCAAAGTGATTCAGAGTACCCTATTGAGTATTTAATTTGATTTGACTTGGTTTAATTTCAATTAGGACCCATTGATGCCCAATACGAAGCTAGCCATTTTACTAGCTCTCTTTTTTTTCATGAAAAATAAATTATTTGAAAAATATATTCATAAAATGATCATTCATATCGCTTCTAAAAACATATGAGCGAAAATTATTTTAAAATTTTTAGATATAAATTAATGTTGGTAACGAAAGTATTTTGCAATGACCAATTATTTCGAGGGATACAAGTGACCATTTCTAAGAAAACATTTTTCTAATCTTCATTTTTCGGTGAAACAAACGGGCCTTGGTTGACAAATACAATGCAGAATTGCAAATTGTTATTTTTAAAAGTAAGCTATTTTTTATTTGGTGAGCCATAGGATAAAGTATGCATTCGGTTGGCGAACTAACTCCGAGGACCACCCCCACTTCTTTTTTCGATTATATACCTTTAACGGCTATAATAATTGTCTTTTTGTTGGGAATTCAGCCTTATTATTATCATTATGCCATTATGGTAATTGAACATCGCTCTCTCTCTTTTTTAACCGCTCGTTCTCTCGACGGTCATTTGCTTATTTTCTTTTCTTTCTTTTTGGTTTATGCATTTTTCATATATGCATTCGCCATTTTTTTTTTCCCTTGCATTTATAATAGAAGCAAGAGAATCGATTGATTGAAAATTTATGCTTTATGCAGTTGTTTTTCGGACCCTTGGGCTTGTCATTGACCCTCTTTGCCCCCTCTTTTTTTTTATTTTTTTATGTAAAAGGTGTTAATTTGTGGAAACGGGTCCGATACAGCTTTCCACCTACCGGGATTCAAGATTTTTTAAGTGGGCCCATTTTTTGGGAATCAATCTGGGCCTTTCGCTCGACTCAATCCAGGGATATAATCTACGGCCCAAAAAAATTTCTCGAGGGATTATTTACGGCCATAAAAAGAAAAAAAAAATCAAAAGGATGTTATCCCTTGTTTCTATTGGAGAGGCTTTTTTTTTTTTTCAGTATCAAAAATAGATAGTAAATATTGAGGCATAGAGTTGTGCCTCACCCTAACAAGGAAAAGTGTAATTATTGAACTTGCTGACTTATAGCACTAATGCGGTTGTGAGGGGCAGGCTAGAGTGTTTTGAATGATGTTAAAGGAAACGAGGATAAATCAAAGTGTATGGAGATGTATGTCAATAGATAAGCAAAAATAAAAGGCATAATCGATCATCACCGAGACCTAAAGGACATACCACCCGCCAAGAAAGATAATCGGGATTAACGAAGTTTACCACCGAGGCTTAATGGACAAATCACTTGTGAAAGATAAAGGACTTTGGAATAGAGAAAGTCACACCAAAGCGTAAAGAAAGAACCATCAGCTGAGGATAAAAGGATTCTTGACTCACCACCAACGAGTAATCCACTTTTTAAGGATAAAATAATCAGGATAAGAGTTATCCACTCTAAATTCACTCACGCTGAGGAAAATCTCATATATTCATTTATTCAAATCGACGTCTACAATGAGATAACACTATTTATAGAGATAGTGCTAAACAAAAGCCAGGACTCTTTGAATCCCAAAACTAAACAGACTCTTGAGGAACTTACCTAATAATGACTCTTAAAAACAATAACATAATAAAGACTTATAAAAGTTGTGAATAAAGAGATTTAGATGCATGGGTCTAATTATTAGAAGCATTAAAACTTCATAACTTCTAAATTCGTGCGCCAGTCTTAGAAGCCAAATAGCCATAGTAGAAGATCACCAAACAACAGCAAAAATTGACCAAAATAGCCCCTCTGCCATTAGGTTTTGGCTTTGAATCCGGCAACCATTATGGTGAATTGACAACTCCTCAATTAGTTTCATGATGGATAGTCTTTCCCATTGATAATTTTATTTCTAGATCAATCGAATCATATAATGCCCAAAATTTTCTTGGCTTCGGTGAGCATCGATGACATTGAGTTCATCAATGGAGCAAAATCGGATGCTCCTGCATCAGGCACTTTCCAATTTCTAACCATATAAGTTCATCCAAGGCCCATTTACCAAATATTAAAGGTTAATACCATCAAAAATTTCAAATTGATATATACACAAAATTGATTTTTGTGTAACAAAAGATCCCAAATTAGTACATGCATGCTACATTTCTCCCTTGGTAATATTCATATAATGAAAAATCTGAAATCGATACGTTCGTGCCAGCTTCACCCCAAAATATTATTCATGACATGAAAAATCCCAAATTGATATACTCATAACAAATCTACGAAAATCTTAATACAAAATTGGGACAAAATTGGGGACTTTAGTAGATCCTTGAAATGTGAGGGATCTCTTAAAGCAAAATTATCATATTTTAGCATATTTCCTTCTCTCTTTTATTTTTTTTTTCAAAGATTCGTCTTCCTCAAAATGAACTCGTTTAGGAGACCCAATAATGTTGAATTTCCACGTTGAATCCATGTCAAGTACCTATTGTTCAAGTTGCTTGCCAAGAATATACGATGGAAACTAATTATTGGCATATTCGTTGTGATGTACTAGTTTGGATTCATTTTTTACATGGAAATTAGTTTGGGGTAGGATAAATATGCACATACGTGCCAATTTATGATTTGTTTTTGTGGTTTTAACCCATAGTTAATCAAAACCATTAGGTGGGACTAAAGTAACTCAACTGCCACCAAGTCAATTGATGTGACTTTCCCAAGTATTCACTCAAGAGGAATAAAGTCAAAAGGCATACTTTATCAAATGGGTTAGCTTGAAGGAAGTCCTGTCCAACTGTCCCCTTTCGGCGTAGCACGGAGATGGCAATTGCTATTTTGCCAAATCTAATTTCCACAAAAGTCGGTCTCACAAAATTAAATTATAATTGAAGTTGATGAGATATATGTATACGTATATATATCCACACATGTCATGCTCAAAGGTTTAAGATTTCATCTCTTGAGAAAGGGTAGCAAGAATAGAATATTCCTTTCCCAAGCTGGGGCCACCCGCTTACCGCAAAAAGGCCAAACAGCTCATCTCATCGTGGCGCTAGTCAAGCCATCGACTGGTGAAAATCCCATTAGCAGAAACTCCATTGCAAGCATTGCATTTGACATAGTAAAAGAAAACTTGCGAACCCAGTTAATACGAATGCTTATCTAGCTTCTGTCCTGGCCGAAGTCTGATAGTTAACATTTTTCTTGAGTTCGGAGTGCCGTATACTTCAAGTTAGGTAACGACCAAGTCTCAGAAATCCTATATTTAATTTAGGTGTAGTGTTATGTTATTACATACTTCGGTCCGACTGAAACTTTGTCGAATGGTATTTGTAGATCCACCTCCTGTTTTGCTACTATTGTGGGAATCAATACGCCTTCTCTAAGAAGTAATGCAAACTTTAGGATGGAGCTATGCTATGGAAAATTCCTGAATTTTTCTTTGATGTTTAATGTTGTCTTTGAACTCTCTTTTCTTTCCAATTTAGTCCTTCAACTTTACAAAATCGACTCAGTGTGATCCTTCTGTCAGCAAAACTAATGTGTTGGCCGACGTGTACAATAAGTCACTAGTCTGGACACTCTGACTTTCATGAGCAATCCAAGTCGCACCCCTCTCCGTGTAGTAGGACAAGCACTTTACCTTCACTGCCCATGGCTACTAGATGCAAACCAGTCACAATTGTGGCGGATGACTAACACTATTGCAGTTGAATACCTAATTACCACTTAACACTACTGTTGTTATGGTAGATATTTTTACCTTCATAACCGTCATTTTGTTTCTCTCCCACACCTAAAGTGCGACGTCAAATATGAGGCCGTAGCATCAATAAAAAGTTGGGACCTAAGATCTACAATCACGACCTCTAAATTAAGGTCGCGCCAAAGATCTAGAAGTTCGAGAAAGTGAATGTGGACTAAGATAGAGAGAAATCCATTGTTGTTGGGAAAGAACAATAAAAGGAAAGGAAAAAAAAGAAAAAAGAAAAAAAATAGATGAGAATAATATCATCATTGCTGACTTAGCAATAAGAAAAATCATTTGAAAGTCACAGTGATCGTCCTTAACTCACCAAATGCTGAGTCGGTCATCCACATTAGCAAAAAAAGCTCATAATTTGATGCCACACTCGACGAAAGGACTATACAAAGCTAATATTAGAAAGTGCAAGGATTAAATTGAATAAACAAATATTTAGAGGCGACATTGAAAATTGAGTAGAAGTTTAGGGACTATCCAAGATATTACTCTTTTCATAAACTTAAAAAAAAAAAAAAATTATATGAGAGAGAGAGAGAGAAAGAAAGAAAGAGGGTTGAGAGTTCATGGCATGCACGATTTTATGGCCGGTGACCGACTACTTTCCCACTCCTTCCCTCACAAAGCGGAAACACCTTAGGCATCCTCTTCCATCCATCACAAAAAGAAGGGGAAAAAAGGCTGTCTTTCTTCCTCTCTCTTTTTATTTTTTCGTTTTGGCCCCCTCCTCTTTTCCAAAATAACAATAATTTCCCCCCACAACAAACGCTCAATGCTTGAGAAAATCACGTAACGTTTTCTTTCTCAAAGCGGCAAAGACAGAGATGAACATAAAATCCAACCATACCTTTCTATCTCAGTAACCCCAACAAGAATGTCTGAGCTCTCACCATTCTCCCATATTTTTATCTCCCCTTTTTCTTATGCCATTTTCTCCCTCAAAATTCCCAAACCACACCACTAAATCTCTCACTGAAAATACGCAAACTCGGTCAGTTCTACATGGCGAAGAATTCAGTAAATCACCAAAAGGAAATGTCCGAAAAATGAACAAAGAAGGATCCCCCTTTGACTCCCCCTTGGATTTTTATATGAAGCCCTCACTTTTCCACCCAAAGAAAAGAGAAAGAAAAAACAAGCGAATCAAATGAGCTAGCACGAGCTAGCAGTACTAATTTGTCCGCATTATACTTGGGGCTAAGTTAAACCCCAATCCAAAAAAAAATTAACAAAAAATTTTAATTAATTAATAAAACAAGGGAGGAGGAAAAGGGGGAGAGGGGGGTGATTTTTACAGTTCATTTGAGCTCGGCGGACTGTTGGCTTTTGTTGCCGTTAGTGATTGGCACGCCTGGCACTCATCATCATCATCATTCCCTCCAACCCCTCCCCTCTCTCTCTCTCTCTCTATCTCTCTCTCTCTAGCTTTTTCTCTCTCTAGAACGCCTCCTCTCCTTCTTCTTCAATTGCGCTATTTTGTTAAAATCCTTTTCCCCTTTTCTCCCCTCCCCCAGCCCATTTCTTTCTCTTCCTTCCTTCTTTAGTCCCCACCCTGCTCTGTTCCTCAAATCTCTCCTCCTTTTTCTCTCTCCTTCGCTTCTGGACCTTTCTCCTTTCAAGGGAGGATCTTTTGGCCACCCCTCGATTTCTTTTTCCTTAATTCGGTCGGATTAGATTGGATCGACTCAACCCTGTTCGGAAATTGTCCGTCCCGAGTCCTGGTAAGCTCGTTTCCAGCTTCGTCTGTGGGCGAATTGGGTTAAATGCGTGAACTTGACGGTCGTTGATTGTTGTCTCGGGGAGCTGGATTCGGATTATTCTATTCTGTGTCTCGTTTTCGGTTTTCGCGTTTCTGGGTCATTGGTTTCTGGGTAGAATGATCGTTTTCTGTGATCTGCGTCGGTTGCTTGCGTGTTTTTTTCGCCTTTTTTTAATGGTATGCCACCCTGATTTGCACGGAAAATCTGGTGGAATGTCGATGCGGATTACGAGAATAGTTGCAGCTCGGGTTGTTCTTTGATGGGTTCGACGTGGGGTGAAATCTTGGGAGCTTAGGAGAGAGATGGTAGTGGGAAAACTCTCGAAAGTTGAGGTCTTGGAGATCAATGCGCTGTTTCGAAATGCTGTACATTCGACAATGTGTCTGGATTTCGTCAATTTCTTCCGATGTAAAAGTTTCGAGCTCCCTGCTCCCCCGATGAATGCTTCAGCAATCTAAGAGCATTTTCTTTTGCAGCAACCAGCTCGCGATTTTTTTTCTCGTTATTCCTTTTCCCATGCTCTGGAAATTCGTTTCAATTTGTTGTCTTTCTTATTTTCTTTCTTTCCAAATTTTTGTGTTTTGCCTTTCGTGATGTTGAGACTAATATCCGCTCTTAAATGATGATGCTGAAGACTCAAGATCCTCTACTAGTCTAGCCCCTCGGAATTATGCCTCACAAAAGCATAACTGGGAATGCAACTGATATTCATACCAATCCACTCGTATATTATGGTGTTGAAGGCTCCACATCCTCTCCTAATTGAGCCTCTGAAAATTGCGCCCCGAATTAGATAACTAATGCTAAAGATACCCTCGATAAGGATGAGTATGACAAGTCAACTCAGGAATTAGGAGTTATTGAAAAGCACACGTATAGGATGTGATTTTCTTTCGACTTCTCCTTCACTGCAAATATTTGCCTTCTTCTCCAGCTGTGTTTCCCTGATACTAGGTTGCTTGTTCAACCTTTTATATATGTCACCCTTCCATGAGTAGAGAGGAGGACCACTTTGTTGTTGGCACTTGACTGTACCTGAGAAGACCAAAACAAAAAAGTAATAATTGAATTATGTTTCTGAATTACCTAGGGAAGTTGTATTCAGAAATCTAATTCAGGTTGCAATTCAGAAGTTGAAGTTAGGTCTGTGAAGTATTTCATACCCTCTTTGATATATCTAGTTGGCCCTCGTTTTCTGCACTTCAAATTAGGATAAGCATTTCTCTAGTTTGTGGAACAATAATGTGATAGCAAGGGGAAAACCGTTGAGAACCATACATATACAGGTTGGCAGTCATGGTCATGCATTATCTACTGGGTATTTTCTATTGCAAATTCAAATGAAGAGTTCTATGTTCTGACTTCTGACATTTGCGAACGTCAATGCTAGTGAAGTGACTTAAAATTCTCTTAAATTAGTCTCTATTCCCACGAATGAGTTTCCACACAGATTCTTGCTTACAGTTTCCATCAAGAAGCAACTGTTCATCTTCCTTTCTTATCTTCCTTTTTCCTCATAAAATATATACTGCTTTCAATTATGTTGTTGTCAATTTCATCTCATGTGATTTGACTCGTGCAAAAATGTAATGATGTTGCAGGCGTCTCTTCGTTAATTTAAGCAAACTGGCAGCAGACATATATTTTTAAAGCTGCAGAGAAAGCATGTCTGTTTCCATGAGAGACTTGGATCCAGCTTTCCAGGGAGCTGGACAAAAGGCGTATCCTCTTTCTGTCTGAATAATTAGTGGGTTTGCATATTACAATGCTTTGCCAAAAAAAACTACTGATATGAAGAGGAATATTGCAATTTCTCTGGTGCATCTATTTACAGTTCAAAATGACAGTATATTGGCAAACAGAGCAGCCGTAACAGTTCTACCCTTCTCTACGTTCTTTGTTTCTGTTCGAATTACCATCTAAGCATCATTTATGTATGATTCTCCTTAACCATTCGTAGTGGAATTGAAATATGGCGAATTGAAAATTTCCGTCCTGTTCTGGTCCCTCAATCATCTTACGGAAAATTTTTCACAGGGGATTCCTATGTGATTTTGAAGGTAAATGTTTTGGCTTCAATTATTTCATCTCTAGCATCTTTTGTACTATGTATTTGACATGAGGAATATGCTCAACTGCACTGTCATTGGTAGTGTTCCTGAGTTGATAATCCAAATGAGATGTAAAAATGGTTTCAACACAAACACAAAGATGCCTGTTCCTTTAAGTCGCTCGGTGCAAGTTTCAAATAAGTGTGCACCCCAGTTCATATCATGATGGCCTGACTAGGTTATATGAGGAAAGAGGCTTATCTATTAGAAATTATTTCGCCAAAGACCTCGTTTAGTGTTCATCTTGAAATTGAATTACATAAAAAATGAAGATCCTACTACTAGACTTTTCACTTTCGCGGGATCCATTACTAAGATACAGTTTCTATCCAAACATGAAAAGGATTCCTGTTCCTATTAAATCCAATTCCATGGTGAACTGAACGAGGCCTAATAGAAGAGAAAAGCTAAGATGAATTAGATATATTCCTGAGTTTTCTATTCTATTATGTTGTGTGTCATTGGGTAAAAGAATCTATTGTCTTCGCTTTAAAGATTGCATCTCAATACCTGCAGACTACTGCATTGAAGAATGGTGCCTTGCGTCATGACATTCATTATTGGCTAGGCAAGGATACGACTCAGGTTAGTTCCTCACTGCTTTGTTCATCTATAATAGCATCGAATATGTTGAACATCAGTAACATCGGCTTTATTTCTTTATAGGATGAATCTGGTACTGCAGCCATAAAGACAGTAGAATTAGATGCAGCCCTTGGAGGACGAGCTGTTCAGTATCGTGAAGTACAGGGTCATGAAACGGAGAGATTCTTATCATATTTTAAGCCATGTATAATCCCGCAGGAAGGTGGAGTTGCAACTGGGTTCAAACATGCTGAGGAGGAAGAACATAAGACACGCTTGTTTGTCTGCAGGGGAAAGCATGTTGTGCATGTAAAAGAGGCAAGTGATCAGATGTAGAAGTTATGAATGAAGATTGTGTTTTTAAATTGACCAAATACCTGTTTTTATTTCGCTGATTATGTTGTGTTACTTTACAGGTTCCTTTTGCTCGATCTTCACTCAATCATGACGACATTTTTATTCTGGATACCAAGTCAAAGATTTTCCAATTCAATGGTTCGAATTCATCCATCCAAGAAAGAGCAAAAGCTCTTGAAGTTGTCCAATACATCAAAGATACATATCACCATGGAAAATGTGACATAGCAGCCATTGGTAAGTGAACTAATAGATTATCAATCAGGTGACCGAGAACAACAATGTACACGAGTCTTACAAATATTATGAACAGAGGATGGAAAATTGATGGCGGATTCTGAGACTGGTGAGTTTTGGGGATTTTTTGGTGGCTTTGCCCCTCTTCCAAGAAAAACGGCTTCTGAAGAGGACAAGAATGTTGGCATTTATCCTACCACGCTACTTCGGTACGTATTCAATTCTTAGACTGCATACCTAAGGTTAAATATCTCCAATCTCTGTTAGACTAGTGTTTCTCTTGAAAACAGAATGCTAAATGTGTATTTGTATTTGTTTGTGGACATTAATTCAGCTGTCAAAAGAAAATAATATTTAAATCTACCAATGGTTGATTCCAATTCTGTTGCAGTTTGCTGTTTTTCTTTTTCTCCCCTATTGTTTTCACTAACTCCAATCATCTGTGTTACAAGTGTGGAGAAGGGCCAGAGTGAACCTATCGGGGATGAGTCTTTGACAAGGGATTTATTGGATACAAACAAATGCTATCTTCTGGACTGCGGGTCGGAAGTGTTTGTGTGGATGGGGAGAAGTACCTCTCTTGATGACAGGAAGAGTGCTAGTTCTGCTGCTGAGGTAAAACAGTATAGCTACTTATTAGACATGGATTTCAACTGCTATGTGTCTCTTATCTCTTTCGCCATTGTTCAATGAATGAAACAGGAGTTAATCCACGGTCCTGATCGACCACAATCTCAAATAATTCGTCTAATTGAGGGATTCGAGACTGTGGTATTCCGTTCGAAGTTTGATTCCTGGCCTCAGACAGATGATGTAGCAGTGACTGAGGATGGGAGGGGCAAAGTTGCAGGTTGTTACACACATTTTGGATTTTGACACTTTTTGCAATGTCTTAATATCCAACCTTGGGTGCATTATATAAATCCTTCTTGGCTATTACTCTTGTTGCTACCTTTTCTGCTACTTATCCTATGGATACCATTTCGTTTTCATTTGTAGCACTTCTGAAACGCCAAGGACTAAATGTGAAGGGTCTCATGAAAGCTTCTCCTGTTAAAGAAGAACCTCAACCATATATCGATTGCTCTGGACATTTACAGGTTCTATACGCACATCCGAGCTGAATTTATCTGCAAAATGTTCTTTGTCAGTTGTCTTTTTGTATTTCAGGGGTAGGTGAGATGGTGGTTCAGTGTTCCAGACTATAATATTATGACACATCCACATCGTTTGTGCAGGTTTGGCGTGTAAATGGTCAGGAGAAGATTCTTCTTCAATCTGCTGACCAGTCGAAATTTTATAGCGGGGATTGCTATATCTTTCAATATTCTTATCCAGGAGATGATAGGGAAGAATATCTCATAGGAACATGGTTTGGGAAGAAGAGCGTCGAGGTGAGATAATTCACATTATTCATTCTCGTTTTCCCAACTGCTGAGCAATTAATTATGTGTGATGTCTAATAATTGCAATACTGTTAGCATAATGCTTTTTTGTGAGAATGACATGAATTTTTAAAACTTTATCGGAGAGTTTTTTTTCCAAGAAAGCATGTTTGTTGGAGGGCCTTCTACTAGGGTAGACATTACTTGAAAATAGGTCCTAAAATCAGAAAACGTAAGTTTTGTAGAGGTTAATCGATAATTAGCAGGTTTTCGTGCAAAGATGCCCGGCAAAATGAACCACTGACCCTTTGGTTTAAGGAGAGCAACATTCCAGAAATGTATGGGCATATTGATGGTTAGAATCCTTATTGATCGCTTCCTGGAAGGCACTGTTTTCTTGCAATGAGGATGCTGCTTCTTAGGAGAAGTGATTGATTTGCATTTTCTAATGTATATTGAAGAACAGATAGTAGTGGCTTGAAGTTGCTATTGATTAAAAATTATCTAGGTTTCAGTCAAGTCTTCCGTTACACATTGTTGTACTACAATCCACTGTGGACAGCTCAATTTAACCTTTATGGCATTGGTAGTGTGGTCGGCAAACTTGTTTGTTGCACTAACCTGGTAAGGTTATTCTAATAAATGAGCAGGATTTGATGCTTCGCTTGCATGATACAGATAATAAGGGACACTCTGAAACCTATACCTCTCTATTTGCCAAGGAAATTGGAATTGACACAGAGAGTATCATCCCATTAACATGGAATGTCATTTGGGAGCTTCGGAACAGAATGGTGTTGCTTGCAGCCACCTCTGTCTTGGTATTCTATTGTTGAAAGGAAAATATTAAAGAGTGGCCCCAAGGCCCTTGTTAAGGGTTATTAATAATAGGGGCACTATTTCAACTTTTCTACTTTCTTGAAATATGTTTTTTTTCTTTTCAATATTTAGGACATATCAGAATGTGTTTTTACTTGTATTAGCAGTCTTAACTAGTGCCCCTGGGCCACTTGTTAACAATACCCTTGTTAAAAAAAACTTCCATGTAACTCATGATTTATACATTTCCTATTTTGCCTTTTCAATGTTCATCAATGATCCAACCTTCTAGGATGTGCAGTGTCTTAAGTTTTCCCCATAGTCAGTTACTTTTATTGTTTCTAGACTAGAATTTGAGTTATATTCCTCTTCTCTAAATGCTATTATCAACAAAGAACCTCGTCAAAGACAGTTGCCTGTATTTTTGCATTTATGAATAAGGGGCTGCAGTTGGTGTACTACATAACACTGATGTTGAGAAAACCCATAGGTGTAGAAAGTCTCTGTACGTTGGTAACTTTGTTTTCGTCGTGATTGAAAGCAGGAAGAGAGAGCGTCTGCTCTTTCACAGGTTAGCAAGATGGTTGAGTCTTTGAAGTTTCTCCCTGTCCAGGTTGGTTCTATCATACTGCGATTGCTTTTGCTCTCGTCATCTGATGTTATAGTTTTCATCTTGTTTGGATAACTAACATCTTTGATAGCACATTTTAGGCTCGCCTATATGAAGGAAATGAACCAATTCAATTCTTCTCAATCTTTCAGAGCTTCATTGTTTTCAAGGTATGTGGGCAATAATTGTAGATTATTTTTTATACAATATTTTGGTAACTGATAAAATTTTCATGCACTTCCATGGCCGTAATATTCAGGGTGGCTTGAGTGAAGGGTATAAGAGCTACATAGCAGAGAAGGAAATCCCAGATGAGACATATAAAGAGGATGGTTTGGCATTATTTAGAGTCCAGGGTTCTGGACCTGATAATATGCAAGCAATTCAAGTGGAACCAGTATGTCGTGTTTTCTGTTTTTATTATTTTGTAGAAACATGTATGTCATGTTTGCTGCATGAAACTCACAGCATGTGATGTTTTGGTTATCTGCTGATGGAATTTTCCTTTTTCACTTTATGCAATTAATGAATCAGGTTGCATCATCTTTGAACTCCTCATACTGTTACATCTTGCATAGCGGCTCCTCCGTCCTTACGTGGTATGGGAACCTTACAACCTCAGAGGATCAGGAACTTGTTGAGAGGCAGCTGGATCTGATAAAGGTTTGATAATAGTGAAAATGTCTATAGTTTCAGTATTCATGAGTATACTATGACTTATGTGATTGGCAGCCTTCCTCGAAGACAAATAACTGGTCAAACTCAGTTTTCATATTCTTGAACGTCTCCACATGCAGTTGCTTTCTGGTTTTATCTGAAGCTTGCTATTATTCTGAGAGGTGCCTTCTTATTTACTCTCTAAATGGGTCTCGATTGTATTCAGCCAAATGCACAATGTAAAACACAAAAGGAAGGTGCTGAATCTGAACACTTTTGGGAGTTATTGGGAGGAAAATCGGAATATCCCAGCCAGAAGATAGCACGAGATTCTGAGGGTGATCCTCACCTCTTTTCTTGCATCTTCTCAAAAGGTATACATAAGGTGATTTCAAATATTTGTTTAATTTCTACTCCTTTCATTCCTTTCTGTATATAGATGTTACAACTGATCTATCTTTTCTTCCATGTTTTGCCGCTGCGAAAAAAATGCTTGCTGATTTGCAGGAAATCTGAAGGTGTGTAAAATAATTTCCCTGTTGATCATAAGCATTCATTCCAACTCTTGCCTCTATTCTGCCGTATCATAAAACTGAGGCATCTCAGAGTATTCTGATCATTTTACTAATGTCTTCCTGTGTTTTCAATTGCCACTGCTTTAGGATGCTTGCATATAGTCTTACTTGTTGTGCTAGCATGTTATCGAGGTCCTTACTTATACAGCCATTCTGATATTGTTATTGCAGGTGACAGAAATACACAATTTTAGTCAGGATGATTTGATGACTGAAGATATGTTCATCCTGGATTGTCACTCAGCAATCTTTGTCTGGGTGGGACAACAAGTTGACTCCAAGATGAAAATGCATGCTTTAACCATTGGAGAGGTATGGTTCAACTTGAGGCATAGAGGTGGCATAGTATTTTGAGTCCCATGTATTTTTACATGTTCTTCTGCTCAAGTGTTTAGGTCCATAATTGAAAGCCTTTGCTGCATGAGCAATTTTTGAGTTGTAAATTAAAAATCATTGTTTATGGTTCATAAAAGATGATGAACACCAACTTTATGATTTGCAGAAATTTCTTGAGCATGACTTTCTTCTTGAGAAACTATCTCGTGAAGCTCCAACATATGTCATCATGGAAGGAAGTGAACCACCTTTCTTCACGCGCTTCTTCTCATGGGACTCCGCAAAATCTGCTGTAAGTAATTGTAATCATTATACATCTGAGTTTTTGCTGTCCTAGAATTCTGATTAATTTTTTTTTTCCTGGTGAAGATGCATGGGAACTCATTCCAAAGGAAGCTTACAATTGTTAAGCATGGTGGTACACCAACTATTGATGTAAGACTTACGTACTTTGAAGCTTCTAAACATGCCTGCTTGAATGATTGTTAGCTGTTTAGGATTATCATGCATATCCACTTCTTATCAGCTTGTTTATGCCTGTACGTGGATATCTTGACTCGTTAAGGAACTCCCATAATTCTTTTCAACTTTCACTCATAACAGGCAAATATATGGAGAACTGATTTCTGAAGTGACTGAATTTCCAAAAGTTGATAACAAAATGTGGTTTTTTTTTCTTCTAATAGTCAACACACATCAAGATGCGCTTTTCTTGTTGATATATGCTGCTTGATATGGATAATTACCAGCTCACATCTCCAGCTAGATTGTTCTCTGTTTGTGGTCAATTTGATTTAATGCATATTGCATGATCAGAAACCCAAGCGTAGAGCGCCTGTTTCCTATGGAGGAAGATCTAGTGTACCGGACAAAAATCAGAGGTCGAGAAGCATGTCTTTTAGCCCAGACCGTGTTCGCGTCAGGGGCAGGTCTCCTGCTTTCAATGCACTAGCTGCTAATTTTGAGAACCCAAATGCAAGAAATCTCTCAACTCCACCACCAGTTGTCAGGAAGATCTTTCCAAAGTCTGTCACCCCTGATTCAGCGAAACTGGCTTCCAAATCTTCAGCTATCTCCGCTATCAGTTCTTCTTTTGAGAAATCACCACCAATACGAGAAGTCATCATACCCAAATCTATCAAAGGTACGTCATAACTTATAAATTAATGCTTAGGGAAATACACCAACAGCCGACTATTGTTTCTATGGAGTTTTATCTGATCATTTTGTTTTACCGGGCAGTGAGTCCTGAGACACCAAAACAGAATTCAGAGCCAAATAACAAAGAGAACTCTATGAGCAGCCGAATAGGATCCCTGACCATTGAAGAAGATGTGAAAGAGGGTGAAGCTGAAGATGAGGATGGGCTTCCAATCTACCCATATGATCGTCTTAAGACAATGTCAACAGATCCTGTGGCGGAAATTGATGTTACCAAACGAGAGGTAGTAGCTTGAACTTGGATACACTACTTTATATCTTAGTACACCTGTTCAACCATGTTCTGAGATCGTCTTTGCATGAAATGTCGCAGACTTATTTGTCATCAGCGGAGTTCAGAGAGAAATTTGGGATGACAAAGGATGCTTTCTATAAGTTGCCCAAATGGAGACAGAACAAGCTTAAAATGGCACTTCAATTGTTTTGAGTCTGGCTTGATAGCTCTATTTATTCTTTTGCTTTCTCCACTAAGGCATGGCGAGCAGAAGGAAGCTTTCCTGGATATCTGTAATAAAATCTTTCCTTGTCTCAGCTTTCTTCGATATTACTTTAAATATAGCTTCATCGAGTGTTGTCTAACCACCAATTAATTACTTTTCATTGTGCAGTTGGTGAATTTGGAGCGGCATTAGTCAAAGGGACAGAAAGGTGCTTTTTTTTTGGATGCTTCTGCTCCCAAGGAACTATTTTTGGCAATTTATGGACAGATCAGATCTTTTTTTCCTTTTTGGGTTTGTCCTGGTGTTGCAAAGAATTTATATTCTTTCCGGTTTTCTTTTTGTTTGTTGAGTTAGTTGCTTGGTATTCTTTATTCTCAGAGGCGTGTTGTGAGGTTGCAATTTTGTTAATTTCCCTTTCTCTTTCGATTTTTCCGAGAAAAATTCCATTTTGGTGCCAGATTAGGAGGTTTGCAGTATCTACTCAAAAGAGTGTACTCTTAAGTCTGAAGATGTAAGCGTGTACAGCAGTGTAAAATCAGCTTTACTTGGTCAATTTGCTCTTGTAATAAAGGTGTGATTTGTGTCCTGTATGATCCTTCTCTTCGCACGCACGTATCGAATTTTTGGGGGAATCAATCCGAACTCCATTCTGCGCCTGCGAGGCAAGGGCAAGACTGCACTTATTGATCATCGTTCCTGAGCTAGAGAATCACCTAAAGTTGCTCGTCTTTGGCCATTTTTTCCTTTCTGGAGATTTTATGTGATGCTGGACAGGTATGAGATCTTCTATGAAAGGTAATCTAGTATCCTGAAGTTGAGACTATAACATCCTTTTATTTCAGCTTATTGAAGGTTCAGGCTCAACTTGAGGTTACATGGCCAGTATGGTTGGCATTCCTCTACTTCTGCAATCAATTCTAGTTCAAAGAGAGCAAAATGAGATTACCCTTTATCTCCTTTTCAGCTAATCGAGAGAGCATTCCCAAAGGGCAAAAGAGGGAAAAAAAAAAAGAAAAAAAAAAGGAAAGGAAGATACCAACCCATGCTTGAGATGAGAAATTGAGAATGGCATCTTGCTACTTGAAAACCTTAAAGAAAAAGTCTCGAAAGGAAGAACAAAAAGTCCATTTTCTTTTCCGTTTTGGTCAAAGAGTAAGAGTGCGCGTTTGCTCTCCTCCTTTTTAGCTACACCTTTTCTTGGACGCATCCAGAAATTTGCAGACCATAAACCATTTGATTCCATAAATCAAGCAGGATGGAATTGCGGATCGAACTAAAATTCTAAACCATATTTTTGCATTTCAGCGCATAGTAAAATGCATGTAGACCCACTAAAAGGAAATATAATGTGTACTTGCAACTCATCCTCACATGATGTGATAACACGTGAAGTTTTATTTCTACATATAAAATAAGTCTGTCAGACTGATCGTATTTATCCAGAATTGACACACACGTCATCTTCTTTCCTTCATTGTAACTATTCCTTACCTCGAGAATTGAGACTCAATTGGTTATTTGGGTAGTCAAGATTGTAACATATGTCCATCGCAAGCTATTCTCACGGTTGGATCTCATTATATTATGCAAAAGAATCCAATTTAGCATTTTATATCTTAGCAGTGAAAATTCCAATTCTAGTCTTTCTTTTTGAACGGCGTAATAACTATTATTATTATTATTATTATTATTATTATTATTATTATTATTATTATTATTATTGTTTCAGCAACGGTTGGTTATTCGGATTCTGTTTTACCGGTATACATTAACTTATTTAGCACAGTGGCAGGGCCAATAACTATCCAAACGGAATTCACGTGGCGCACATACATACATACATACATACATATATATATATGTATACACAACTAATCCAAACAGAAAAACAGACTTCCGGAATGTCTCTCCCTCTCTTCGTTCCTTTTTAGTGAGAGAAAGAGAGAGAGAGAGAGACGCTTCATCTGTTTATGAACTGTGGAGCACCTGCTACAGAGAAGAGCAGCTGCACCACTTCTTTCTCCTAGAGAGAGAAAGAGAGGGGAAAGCGCAGGATTCCTCGCGCCGGCGCCGGCGCCGCCATAGAAGCTCGCCGCCGAGGGATAACCACCTCCGGCGCCCCCGCGAGAATGTCCGCCGACAAGGTCGCTCCTCCTCCGCAGTCTCCGACTCCGCCGCCGCCGTCGCGGCCGCGGCCGCGGCCGGTGGAGTTCTGCAAGGGCGTCAACGGTCTCCACAAAGTCGTCCTCCGCGAGTCCCGCGGGAGCTCCGCTGAGGTAACTCCCCTCTCCGCGTCCCTTCCTTCCTTCCTTCCTTCGCCGTCTCGTTCGTCTCGGTTGGAGCTTCGATTGATGCGCGTGCCGGTTCGCGCGGCTGTTGATCTGGTCTCGCGAATCGGAGCGGCTGATTCGTTGATGTCGCTGTTCTTTGTGGGGCGGGCTCGAGGAGAGTTGAGGTAGCTGCTCGAGCGTGTGTTTTTGAGGATTTAGAGTCGCGTCGATTGGGGGTGAGCCGACGAGAGGCGCGCGTGCGATCCGTGATTAGGGAGGGACGCGTGCGTATCCGTATTCTAGATCATACTTCGGGTTGATTATCAAAACACTCGGAGGACTGGGCGGTGCCGACATTTCAACCTTTGCTAGTGACGCTAAAGTACTGTTTGATGGATTTCGAGAAGTTAGATCTGCTTGCATGTGAAAGCAGTATTGTGGTTATTGGTGGTGTAAATGGTAGTATCAAGAGATTTAAGAAGATAGCAATCGCCTCGGATGCCTGAGGTTAGCTGATACCATCTTTTGTGAATGTGCTTGACCAGGGCACTGTTGAACTTGAGATATCTTTTGCCTAATTTCGAGGGTTGCTTTTCGGGCCGGTCTTTTGGGATGACAAGTGCAAGCAACGATTCACCAATTTTTTCTCTGTACCAAAGCTTTATGTAATTTTAACAGGGATTCTTTATGCTCATATGATATCATCCTGTAGCTGTTGTAGCTTCAGCTCGAAGAACTTTGAATATCGACAATTTTAAGCCTCGTGGACAGGCTTCTGTCTACTTGTTCTTTCGTCCTTTCAATGAGATTATGGACTACTCTGAATATGAAGAATCACAGTAATGCGTTTTTCAGAGCAGTTGCCGGAATTAACTATAGATTTGATTATCTCATTCCAGGCTTAATAAAGGCTATTGAAAAGACTGATGGAAGTGTATCTCAATGAATTTTTTAGTGCACGCTAATTTGCTTGAAGGTCTTCATTGTGACACCCTGACGATTTATCCTTCCACTCATGTTTGGCTAATGAGATTTCTTTTTTAGACATGATTTGATAATGCTTTCATTTATTTCTTTTCCTCTCTGTTAAGATTCCAGTTTTTTGTGCAAGGGTACATAATTACTCATGATAGATGTGTTTTTCCTTTAGTAATTGTAAATTGTCCTCCTCCATTCTCCATTCTACTTCAGGTTTATCTGTATGGAGGTCAAGTGACATCTTGGAAGAATGATCATGGGGAGGAGTTGCTTTTTGTTAGTAGCAAGGTAAAGAGTGATAGAGTCAAATTTTATTTTATTTTTCATCATGCAGGAAAAAGCCATGGGACTTTCGCATAGGTTGCTGATGAGGTTCTTAAAAAGTCGTTTGGCATCTGTTTCTCTATGATGTCGAATTTATTTGACGTGGACTCTTTGTCTACGGCCGTGAATGTTTCATCGTGCTCCTTTTTTAATTGCTTTTGGTGGAGACAAATTTTGAATACTTAATGAGCTGATGGTTTGCCATAAAACATCAAATACTTGCATTTTACACTTCTCATACTTAACATTTGAGATCATAATAAACCTTTATCTTCTTTTATGGTGACAATTTTTATGCCCTCAGGTTAGAAAATTGGCTTTGCTCTTGGTACGTTTGCGTGTTGACAAAAATGGATGTACCTTTACATTTGGTATCTTATTAATGATCTTTTCCAATTTTTCCAAACCTCATGTCATGTGTAGTTTGCACCATGTACCTCAAATCTTCTCCGCATTTCATATTCGTTGTGTTATCTTGCATGGTCCAATTCCACTTCGACTGAAACCCTTCATTTGTTACAGGCTATATTCAAGCCTCCAAAGGCAATTCGTGGAGGGATACCGATATGCTTTCCTCAGGTGCCTGGTTTTACAGAATATCCATTCTGTTGTAACTTAAGTTTAGGCCATTTGTCTCAGTTGAAATATGTTTATGTAATCTGCAGTTCTCAAATCATGGTTCTTTAGAGCAACATGGATTTGTGAGGAACAGGGTCTGGAGTATTGACAATGACCCAGCTCCTCTTCCTACTAATTCCACTAGTAAGGCTTATGTGGATCTGATCTTTAAGCCATCAGATGACGACCTTAAGATCTGGCCTCACAGGTAATTACAGGTCTTTACTTGTACCATAAGGATTCCAATCCACATACAAATCTTTTGCCGGAGAATATAAGACAAGATCTGGAACATCATTTCTACATATTCTTGTTGTTCCTGCTATACCTAAGAAATTAATGTGTGGAAGGAGCCTGAGTGAAGAGGTCAAGGACGGATTCTTCTCTGTGAAATAAATGACTTTTTGCTCCCTACTAACTAGAAACTAGAAACAGGAAGGACTCGAAGGAATTTGTGTTCTAAGTTCTAAAGTCAAAAAGCATTCCATGCTCCTAGCTCCTTTGACACCATTCTGCACTACTATGAATGGATGGTTGAATTCGAACATTGGGACCTTATTGATACTTTCCTTGCGTTCTATTATTCAACTGTTATCTACGTTATCATTCCTCTGAGATTTTCCTCTTTTATCTGTCATGTTTAGTTTCGAGTTCCGTCTGAGAGTAGCCTTGGGACCTGGTGGAGATCTGATGCTGACATCTCGCATCAGGAATACTGATGCAAAACCTTTCACTTTCACCTTTGCCTACCACACCTATTTCTCCGTCTCTGATATAAGGTAATAGAAGAAATAGGTTTTACTCTACATTCCCTGTTTATTTGGCTTGGTAAATGAATCTGTTATTGTTAGAATGGCTATTGTGCATGGAGAAATTACCTTCTCCTTTCAATAGATACTTATTGTTGATCCTTTGTTTTGATGGGACTTAGTCAACAAATGTGTTATTTGTGTCTTACTGAAATTTATGTTGAACTTATACTTGTAAGTGACCCATTAGGACTATGCTACTATATTTCTAGAAGATTTATGAACGGCATTATTAAGTCTGTCATTGGTCAATGGCAGGCTATGAAAATGGTCATTTAATCTTATGGTTTTGGTTGACAACAAACAGATGTTCAGTTTATACAGCTTGACCCTGCAGTGATTGAAGTTGTTAGTAGAAGGGGAAATTGACAGGATGGAACAAAATTGTGAATATTATTGATAGGACACGATAAGCCGCACATGCATTTCGCATCATGAAGCACCAAGCAATGCCACATTTTTCGTCAGTTGGGGTGAAGAAAAAAGGTTTGGTGAGCAAATATGGTTTTTCAGATGAAATCAACTATATTACATTGATAGACAGACCTAATACGACTGCATTTCCTGCCCACAAATTCTGACCATGTGATGTTTCCCTACAAAATTTGGCATTAGACAAACTTGTGGCGGGTTACATTCCCCATTATCATATGAGAAACTGTTGTCCCTGCTCTGAAGTAGCTTTCAAGATCATTTTAGTATTTAGTATATCGCAAATATACTTCTTCATTGCCCTCATGCCAATTGATGGTTTGAAGGAATTAGGTGGTGGCTTTGAATCTTGATATTGAAGCAATGGATAAATTTTGAAGAGCAGCCTTACCAGTTGTTTTATACCTGCAATCCTGTAGCCCCCAAAATATATGATCATTTCTCAGTGAGATGGATACCTATAACATGTGGTTTAAATTAATGCTTTTAATAGAATTTTCAAGTGCAGTTAGTGTTCTCCAGGCAGCCATACTTCTCATTCTTAAGTCTATTATCATTTCAATTGGTGAATTCCATGAGTCATAAGTATGTATTTACATATGTCATGAATTTAATCAGCTCGTTTGGAAATTAGTCAGCAGATTGTCATATATTCACTAGTCGAGTCAGCTCAAAATTTTTCTTCAGCAGTATTAATTGCTTTTGATAAATCTGATTTATTTGTTCTCAGTGAAGTTCGAGTAGAAGGGTTAGAGACTCTTGATTATTTGGACAGCTTGCAGAATAAGGAGCGCTTTACTGAGCAAGGGGATGCAATAACATTTGAATCAGAAGTCTGTTCAAAGTTCCACCTTTTTCTCTTTAGTCTGTTGTGATCTTCTAGTTGTGGTTATTTATTGCATTTTTTGGTTGAACAGGTGGACAAGGTATATCTCAGCACACCTACAAAGATTGCAATTCTTGATCACGAAAAGAAGAGAACATTTGTCATACGGAAAGATGGACTACCAGATGCCGGTGAGATAAATCTGCTGGGTTATGGCTTTCGTCAATAGTTGCATCACTTCACTGCTGGACCTATGTTGGTGCATGGAATGTCTTAACTATCTTCTCTTGCATACAGTGGTTTGGAATCCATGGGATAAGAAGGCAAAGGCCATGGCCGACTTTGGTGATGATGAATATAAGCATATGCTCTGCGTTGAGCCTGCTTCCATTGAAAAACCTATCACACTGAAACCAGGCGAGGAGTGGAGAGGAAGGCAGGAGCTTTCTGCTGTTCCTTCTAGTTATTGTAGCGGTCAACTGGACCCCCGGAAAGTTCTTCAGGGTTGCTAAATAACTCTTCCTCGCAACCCATACTGTGTACAGGTGATTCTTGGAAATGGTCCCGTTATCTTTTTCTAATCTCTTAGCAAACAAAATTGGTGACTTTTCAACAAATGATTCCAACAACTAAAAGCACAAAGATGCACCATCATAAGTATCCTGACTCTATGTCACTAGTGAACTACTGCAGACGATTTTATCTCAAGTAATTTTCTTGTGCTTTGTGAGGAATGAATTTTCAGATGATGATGGGATTACATGTCTTGAATATTCATCAATAGCCTTGTTTTCTGGTCTTTTTTCCACATGAGATGTCCATCTAAGAATGCACATACCAGTAAAGTGAATGTGTGTCTGACCATAGTCAGTTGTCTTAGCCAAATGTGTCTTCTGTCTTTTTTCCCCTGCCTTAGGTTTTGGAGGCTCTGCAGAACCTTGTTGCCCATAATTTTGTCTGAACTTGAACCTCCCCATAGATTATTGAGGCCAAGAAGTATGGATGAGGGATTACTTACTATTGATTGTTGTAGACTCCCACCTAGTTTTGATTGATCAAGTAGAGCTTCAGTGTGGGAAACTGTTTTTGCTTCTGGAGATTCAGCTTTGGGAATGTCTCTTATATTAGCTTGTCCATTAATGTATCAATCACACTTACCATGTGTTGCAGGTTTTGTTGCAATTTTGGATGGATCAACCATGAATCCTGGCCATCATTTTTTTGCCCCTCCCCTTTGAGTTTTTTCTACATTGGGTTGAAGAATGGATTCATGAGTACATCAACTCCTCTAAAGATGCTGCTTTTGATGAGGAGATCCAAAATATGTCATAAAACTTTTGAGTAGTGTATGGATATAGCCAGCAAGAATTAAACTGTGGTTGTGGATGGATTGATTTGTCGTCTGAGATTTGATGCTGTATTGCATCTAGAGAATGGAAATGGTTCTGTTAGGTAGCAGATCTTACTCGAACATGTGATGGTAGTGAAAATCTCTTTAGTATGATATTCGCCTCGTCCTCTGATGTATGCCGAACCTTGCGAAACCCTTATTCGGAGCTAATTGGGTGCATTATGCCTGCAAAGTAGCTTCTAGAGCAAAAACGTGATATGCTGTCTTGGAATTTGATCGACAGATAGCAGGGGTAATACATTTAGAAACTGCTTATCAAATCATGGCAGACTTAGATCACTTCGGATCTCAGCGGGAGACATTGACTTTCAATTGATGTTTAATTCAGGAGTTCTCCCCCTGCCCAGGCCCTAGGTCAACCATCATCTGCCCTGAGTGAACTAACAATTAACTATGCAGGTTCTGTGGCGCCTCGGCTTCTTCTGTAACCTTTCTTTGTAACTGGTTCTCTGTGGAACTGGAAACCCGCACTTGTTTTCCTGCAACCGTTCTATGACCTCAGACTAGAATCCCATTTGATTGAGATCGCTATTGCTTCGGTTCCCTTACATTGGAAAGTCTCTCTCTCTCTCTCTCTCTCTCTCTCTCTCTCTCTCTCTCTCTCTCTCTCAAAACACGACATGGGCAATGATAGTAGTCAAATTAGATGGTGGGGAAGTAGTTTCTTTCTCTCACATATGATTTGAACGCTGAAACTGTAGTCTAAAGAATAACCAGTCTCCATGTCGGTTTGTTCATTGCATCCACTTCGCACCCGGGCAGTGGTGGTGGACAGGGGTGAGACACAGGAACCGTTTTCAGGCAATTACAAAGAAAATTGGCTTTCCTCAGTAAAGACCTGCGATGACGGAAGAATGTACATGCTTTTATCCTAAATTGAAATAATAAGTATATCCCGTTGGAGATTACTCTGTTTAACTTACCTGTCTATTAAAAAGAGTTTTACCCAAATTGCGGACGATGCTTAACCGAGCTAGGTCCTGGTTGTTCTTCTGATTGATGACTAAGACGACAGACTTGCATCATTACTTGAATTGTCGACTGAATGATTAGATTACTTTAACCTAGTTTTGGCCGTGACAACGACAATCAATGTCAACAATATTATTCTTGAACGACTCAGGCCTTTGGCTTGGAGTCGTTGACTCTCTCCACGTGCTTCAACATAACAGACTCCGGATTAGCGCAAGAAGCCGCTGCATCCTACAAAGATCGGAATGCTGTCTGTCTGAGCCATTGAGCATCTGAGACCTCTATTTGAATGCTCTTGGCTAATTGATTGTTCTAGCCTTTGATATCGTTCAACAGATAGACAGCAAAAAGTTCATCCTTCAACAAAGACGATTAACTCTGCAAAATTCAAACTTGGTCTTCTGGCTCATAGGGCAGATTTAAGTCCTAGACATGTGCTGAAATTTAGGATGATAAGTCTTGATGAAAAGGTATTTACATCTATGTGAACTCAGAAATGGCAAAGTGATCATCTTCTTATTAGAATCAGGAGGAAGCAAAATAGAATCTGAATGGATGATGAATCATGTTGATAAAGATGGTTCAGCAGAGGCTTGAGATGAATGGACATGCCCCTATCTTCAAATAATCTTGACTTTAGACTTGAAACAGCCAATGTGGCTGTTTTCTTTCCCGATCAGATGTAGTAGCTGAACCACCCATACTGGTGGTGGGTCCACTGCAAGCATCGCCTCGATCTGACATGAGTGACGATGATGAAACGAGCTCCTTATGATTCATCCTGGAGAAACCCGCTTCTGGTTTGCTGTAATGCTGCTGGTAGCTTTTGAACTTTTTATTGCACCGTTTCCCTCCTATGCTTAACGTTAGCTCCACTTCAGTTTCTTCATCCGAGCCTTCAATGCTCATTCCTTCATTTTTGCAAGGGTTACTAAAGCTAGGCCCTGGTAATTCTTCGTCAATGTTGCTGCTTTCCTTAGCTGGGCTTTCGAGGTCGAAACCTCTCGGCCTTCTTATGGCCTCAACACAGCTACTGCTACTCCTCTCGTTTGAAGTTGGATCATTGCTCAGACTTTGTAAATGAAACGGACGGCCGCTACTGGGTTGACTTGTTTGCTGGGGCCAATTGATGACATAGTTAGTCTCTGAACTCCTCATGGTATTCCGGATCCTGTTTTGGTCTATTTCTTTCTTCGGCTCACTCATTAGCATCTTTTGAACACTGTACAGCCGGTGGAGTTCTCGCACCTGCAATTGTTTACCCTTTTCGGTTTAAATTTTTATGAAGTAATTTTGTCATTCTAGGAGAGAAGCTGCAGAGAATCTCCTACCTGTTGTTTGAAGGTATCTTCATGCATTTGTATTGTCTTTCTGATAGATTCGATGTTATGCTTCTCGGCGACCTGATCCATGGGGTCTATGAAATTGTTCACTCCAGTGTTCCTGATGCTTTCTTTGAGCTCTCTGTTCTGAAAATGGTCCCGCTCATCCACACGGTGAAAAGAAAAAATGTGGCTACTTGGTGAAGCTACTGCTAGAGGATTGATGGCATATTGAAGTTCGGTTCCCATACCTGAAAAAGAATTAATCTTTAGAAGTTTTTCCAAATTATAGTTGATTTTGCTAGAGAGTTTATAAATGAAATAACATAAAAAGATTCTAACTGTGCACTCACAGTTGAGTTAGGATCATATCTTCTCCAATTTTCACTTTTTCGGTAGTTGGTTGAAATTTAAGAAGGCCACTACTTGAATCGTGTGGAGACAGGGTTGATCTAGAAGTGACTCAAACAAATCTGACATGATGGATAGGTCATCTCCAACGTAGTAACGAATCATGCTCATTCACACAATGACTCAGCAAAATTCAAGCATGCGCCGCACGCGCAAGAGAGAGAGAGAGAGAGTCAGCAAATTTTCTAAATGCAAAACAACAAGGTTTGTTGTCTGTCCAAACTGTTTCACAGTTCATCTTGCCTTTGGCCTTTGCAAATGCAGCCACAACATGTAGAACTTTACAGATTTCCTAAATGCCAGGATGTCTCTGACTCAAAATCAGTAAACCCAAAAAAAAGGAAGAAAAGTTCAACAGGATGTTGGTTGAATGAAATTCTGGGGCAGTTAAAATGCATGAAGATGAAAAGTAACTGGCTGTCTTAGCACTTTCTCCATCTCTCGTATCTCATTTTTCAAGAAGGATCGTCAGAGATTCATATTCTTCTGTAGTGAATAGGTCGAGAATTTTGGTAACATTAGTCCTCATAATGCAAAGAGCTCTAATTGAAAATACAGGGAGAGCAGTCGGAATTTGCTTCATAAGACTCAAAAAGAAAAAAAGGTTTAAATGGCCACCAATTAAGTGTTCAACGTTCATTGTCTCTGCTCAATATCTGGTTTCAAGAAGCTTAGAAAGATGCATCTTTATTGCCTGAAAAAGCAGAGTCTGACCAGAAAATTCATCTATGCACTGCCAAGGAAAAACTTGCACCAACCACTCCAAACGCAAGAAAAAACCATAAACAGGTATCCTCATCTACAGTGTGAAATGAAACTGACACTTCACGACATCATCTGTTCTTACTAAACAAATCGAGAGAGAGAGAGAGAGAGAGAGAGAGAGAGAGAGAGAGAGTTATGATCATCACCTGCAAGAGATGGACTTGACCAGATTTGCTAACTCTATGGAGATGGTCATTCAACATCATCTTCCTTCATGAAAATCCCCAGTATTACCATCCATAAGAAGGCCTTGCTAAATAACAAGAAGCCCAGAAACAGGAGGACAAGAACCAACCATAACCTCCATGAGCAAACATGACATGTTGTTTCGCAGCATGCGACGGAGCCACCGAACAAGGCAAACCGAAAAAAAAATAAAAATAAAGAGAGCTGTGCTTCAAGAAAGGACTCACGACATCACAACACTCTCATCCAAATAAAACTCTCGGCTGGCCAAAACCAGTCCTCACTTTACTTGGAGAGACAACAAAGCACCTTTCTCTTAAAAAATTATAGTCTCCTGGTATGTTAATAATTCAGCCCTTGACAGGCTGGGAAAGGAGGGAAGGAGAATGCCAAGGAAACCCCAAAAAGAAAAACGAAAAGGAAAGCTGTTGTAGCAATGTGACAGTACTTATTCTAAATATTATGTGTGTGTGTTTCTCTGTGTGTGTGTGTGTGTGTGTGTGTTTGAGAGAGAGAGAGAGAGAGAGAGAGAGAGAGCTATATTCTTGGGAGGGGACTTAAATAATCTTCGATGGGATTTTTGTATTAGCGTTGCACTGGACTCTAGAAGGGATGAAGATCAAAAGGAGGGTCCACATTTGAGAATATATATTCATATATGTGAATAAAGCAAGTGACATATCCTAAACATAAGCCAATGTAGGCCTGTGAACAAGATATTCCGGACAAGTCTTGCTGGACATTGAAGATCTGTGTGAAAAGAAATGATGCTATGGAAACATCCGGTGTGGTTTCTTCCCTATCCTCTGGTATTACATAATACCCACCCATCTTCTTTTCCAAGAACCATTTTAAGATTCTGATTTTTATCACCTCCCTTTCCGTACTGATCAGCGTCCCTGTCACATTCCACTCAAGTATGGTTTTTTTTTTTTTTTTTTTTTTGAGATTTCAAATTGAATTGTGCATTTTTGTGGCATAATTCAATATGAACATGACACTTATGTTTCAAAATATTGTTATCTTTTTCACCGTCGAGTCTCATTCACCTTTGATTATAACTGACTCAACTTACCATATTTTACGATGAAAAATTTATTCGTTTTACATAAATTTAGAAAGGTAGATCTGGAATATTAGCAATAAACACAACGAAAGTAAATTTATCAGCTAGTATAATATTGCCCTGTGTTTTTCAGTATGAATGTTGGCCAACTAGACTTTTTGGAAGCTCATGCTTTTATGTGCATCCCGCATGATGATACATGGTAACTGTCATCCACAGAAAAAGCAATTCTATCTTTCTTGACAACAAGGATGAGCAAAGGATGTCGGAAAGGGAGTAAGATTTGGAAACTTTCTTCTCCTATTCATTCTCCGTCTTTCCATTAATTACAAAGCGACCATTAACTCATCCGAAATCTATCAAAATCATTAAAGTTGTAAACTATACTAAAAAAATAAGCAAAATCCAAGATTTCAGCTGAACACAAGAAAAGTTGAGGGGTAATTATGCGAGGATTAATGAGATGTAAAAAGTGATGAGCCTAGAATTAAGAAAACACAGGCCATTGGCATTGAAACGAGTGCGAAAGAGAGAAACTTCCTACATATCACTTTCCTCCAAAAGATAAAGGGCCAGGCAACATACTTGTCCCCCAAATTATTATATACCAAAAAGAAAATCCAAAAAGATAATTATAAACTGATAATGATCATAAATAAATGAAAAAGAGGAAACCCTCAGTTCTGATCTGGGAAATCAACAGCCCACACATCCACATGCGTTGGGAGAGAGAAGCAATATAAAAAAATGATTGCTTTGTATGAAATGTATGCCTTTCTTTTGTCTTTTACTTGTTTATGTCTGCCCAAAAATCACATACTAACATGGCCTTTTTGCCCATTGATCTGCTCAAGCAGTTACCACTTGCACGCTTGTTCATGCACGCGCATGGAAAAAAAAAAGATTTGTCTGCTCAAATTTGTTCCATCCTTACCCTTATGCTTTACCAATTATCAGTAAATTCCCCAAGGATTAGCAAATCCCATGCTGATAGACAGTTCAGGACCTACCTCTCAGCTCATCAGCACAAAAATCCAGGAGACATGTGAATAACACGATGAAGCATATTTCAAAATCATCCCAAAAAAGAAAAAGCTGATTGTCTAACGTTATGAATACCTACAACCTTTTATGAAAATTGATTTACAAAGTGATGACAAACTTTATGAGTTTCCATACAAGTTAAAACTATGTATTCACTTAATAAGAAGTTGTCGCGATATTTTATTGAAAAACATCAAAAATCCTTTATAGTCCTTAGAGTAATTTTTCTCCTCATTCAAACTTTATCCATTTGCCCATTTGCGTCGTTACATGAGCCTTCTAGTTCTCACGTTTAATCCATGGAATGTGACTCCATTAGGTGACTCTTCTTTTCCCAATATTGTACAACTCCTTTGACAGGAGCCAACAATCTCCAGTTTTGTTGGGTCTTTACACATCCTTTGGCGTTGCATGGATGGTCTCACATACACGCCTAGCATCCAGAAAAAATCTAGGGCAAAGTAGATGAGGTCAAAGTACACAAGAAAGAGATCCTGATAAGAACAAAGGACAATAATGCCATAAATCCTTCTCTGTCCAGTAACTTTCAAAGTTGGAATCTAAAGTTTCACAAGGGACCACAAACAAGGTACATGTTTATCTTGTAATTGCTCATATGACATGTTCTCTAGGTTTTCTTTTGTCCTGGTTGAAGGTTGTCCCAGCATACAAGCGATCCCAGCTGCATTGTCCACATGGAACCCTTCTCCTCGCTAAACTTCCACCGCATAGATCCACTTTGACTTGTGCAATATCTGGATGAATTGCCCAGCGGATTCGTTTAGGCAGAAATTCCAGTTCGGCCGACTAAACACGATCCTGGGCACATACAGAATCAGATATCTATTTTTATTTTTTATTTTTTTATGTATTTTGACCAGTGGGAAGAACTATTTGTATCTGTCTATGTTGTCATGTTTCACATTCTTGGAGGAAAAGTTCATTATTGGATTTCATGCAACATGCTTGCGAAATGTTGACATCACCTCATTTTCACCTAAAAAGATTTCGAGTCATCTTCCATTGTAGAAAATCCTTGTACTTTATTAACCTAATTTTTCTCGGGTTAATCTAAGTGCTTGAGATTAGCTGCAGAGTGCACAGTCCCAAGCAAATAATTAATAATCGAATAATTGAACATAAAAAAGACATCTAATGAAGTGTAGCGGCATCCAAATCTGTTATGTGGTTCACCAATTTTGCCATCGAGAGAACAAAATCAGAGTCTCAATAGCAATTTCGCTCAAGAACATATCAGATACAGATACGACCAAAAGTTTTTCCCAAGAAGGCAAAAACTGAGCAAGGAAACCCTAGATAGTCTCATCACGTTTGTTCTCATTATAATGTACAGCATTAACCCCTTATAAACATAGAGGCCAAATATTACCACAAGAAGAAACTTGATCAAATGATAAAACGACGAATGGTATATCTGATTTTTTCTATAGTTGATTAACTGGGCATGAAGTTTAGAGAATCGCGAGACAGAGCTCAACAAATATAAATGTAAGAACACTCCTTCGTATTTATTATCTTGTTTTGCAAATTTTATATTGAATGTCCATTCAATTATTCTTATCTTGATTAGGGTTTTTATAATACCGTCACCTATGTGAATTTCATATTGTAATGTTAGCTAAATTGCACACTGCTTGGAAGTTACCTAGAGCTCCAGCTATGAATATCTTTGAACTTCTTTGATATTATTATGCATTCTGCCTGAGTTATAGAATAAACTCGCTTCTTCCGGAATTGGTCCTATTTATCTTCCTGTTTGTTTTTCTGTCTTTCTATTTGGTAGATTGACGGGGATTAAAAGTAATTAAGAGATTTGCATTTTTTTAAGTAGCCTACCGATGTGGCGATTCGATTTAGGGAGCACTAAATTATCCATTTTCATCCTTACCACCATCCATCATCAGGATTGTGGTATAATCCTGAGAAATGCCAAAAATCCTTTTCTCTAGGTTGAATGAGGATGAGAAGCTCCTTATACTATACCACATGCGTTTTTCCACAAGCACCCTTCCCAAGAGTGTTCTCGTTGTCACTAGAAGACTTATTCATACAGACTGCAAGAGTTTTACTGACAAGATCCTTAAGAAAACTGAAAGTTGGGGCACGAAGCATATGAGTTATGTAGGGCGTCTACAGCAAACTAAATCAGTCCTTATCTCCATTTGCATCTATTAAATGCAAATGTTCTTACTTCCAAAGCAAACTATATATGAGATTGAGAAGAGAATTCAAAATTTCTTATGAGGCAGTTCTGCAACAAATCATTGCACAAGTTTGCATGGCAAGTAGTTTGTTCACCTAAAAGGGAAGGAGGATTAGGATTACTTGATTTGAACATATGGAATAAAGTTTTGTTAGGCTGCACACTATGGAACCTTATTAATCATCCATCCTCTTCCCTTTGGAGCATTTGGGTTCACAGCACAAAATGCTGAGGCACCCTAATTATGCAACTTGACATTAGGGGTAGCATGACTTGGAGTTGGTGATGTCCCCTCAAATTACGACATATTCTAACTTCAATTATATCTAGCTCAGGTACTGTTGCAATGATATATATGACGAACTCATACATGGGGCTCCGGTAGTGGAGTGGCATGACCTAATTTGGAGTAATAGCATTAGCAAACACAATTTTATTAGCGGGGTAGCTTGAAGAGATAAATTACGACAATAAGAATCGTAGCACAATAGATGACCTGATTTGATATCTAGCATAACTTTTGCAAGGCCAGTATAGAAGACAAAACTCAATTCTTCTAGTGCGGATGGATAGGTAGCATTTGGCGTAATATCCTTGCGCAACATAGGATTAGGTGTTCTTTAGGAGGATAGAATGAGAACTTCAATGGATGATTAAGACGACAAAGAGCAAAAATTTGGCAGCAAGACTTTTCAAGATATCTTTCCTAGCAACCATATATTGCATTTGGATGAAGTGCAACCATAAACGGTTTCAAAACAAATCAATTGATATCCACATTATTTTGGCCAAGATGTGTAAAAATGTAAGAGGTAAGGCTTCACTTTATAATAAATAAATAAAAAGCAAACATTCCCAGTCAAATATTGTATTGGCTACTATGTAAAGACTTCCTACCTCCATCTTTTTGAATTATTACCTCTATTTGTAATGCCGAGGGATGACCCTGAGCTGTTGTACTTCATATGTTCTAAATTATATTTTCAACCAATAAAAAGTCTTTAATAATAAAAAAAATCGGCGAAAAAAGGCATAAAAGTCTTATGCATATATAGACTATGATAATTAGAAGGTTTTCACGTGAGAATTATATATATGGTTGAAGATTGTCTTATGATGCTCTTTTGTGGGTAATTATTAAGTAATTCTTTACATACCGACATATTATCTATAAAGTATTTCCTGATTTTTGACGAATTATAGAACATTTAAGACAATATGTGTATATTCACAAACCAACAAATCATCATTTTTATGCAAGTGTTGATTTGGTTTTTAATATTTTTCTTTTTCCTTTTTGTTAACTTAAGAAATTTCGTAGCGTTACTTTCTTTACAATAACTTATTTAACTCTTTTGCTTTACCAACGTTCTTATCCATTTATTGATCTTGTTGTTACATTCTACAAATGTTGATATGAATATAATCTTTCATTCTTATTTACCAAAAAAATATATATATAAAAAAAAATATATATATATATATATATATATATAATCTTTCATTCTTATCACGTATATATTAAAACTAATAAAAAAGAGAGAGTGCATAGGTTTGCGAATGTTTTATCTCCATTGTTTGCTCTTCACCACATGACTCGATGAGCCAACTTATTATAATCGCCTCATACATTCTTTTCATGAATCACCGTCACTAAGTTTCGACACAATTACAATTGGTGCCTTCTACTTGGTTGATGCTCGATACTAATGTCGAGTTTTATTTTAAAGATTGTAAGTCCTCGTTTCCTTGGTAAACATTTCCCTCTCAACAAGAGAGATTAGCTCTACCATCATTAATCGTGTTTGATATCTACAATTTTGCAACTATTTCATTATCCTATATCATCATCATCATCTTAGAGATTAAAATAAAACATTTAGTAATAGAACGTCATTAGCCTTTTGCTGGGCATTAAGACTAGAAGAAGAGGAAAACGTATGTCTCCAGACGTCGGCATACCTTCATCAACTTCTAGAAGTAACGAAGAGGTTAAAAGATGTTGTGTAATCCAAGAGATTAAACTGGATGGAGAGGACAAACGAACTATTAACATTCTATTTATGTACATTAAAAAAAAAGATAAAGAAGGAAAAAGTGAAAAAGAAAAAAAGAAAGAGAGAGAGAGAGAGAGGGAGGGAGAAGACAAAAGAAAGTGACGGCAACTTCAAGTGAAGATGGGAAAATGAATTGATTGGGAATTGAGAATGATGAAGCACGCCTTGTAGCCTTACCAAGACACATCAGCCGTCATTCCACGAGACCCCACCATCTCACCGTCTCTCTCCTCATCATCATCTTCATCCTTTCATCCTCCTACTTTTTGAATCATTTTATAGAGCTTCCTAAAACAAACCGAAGGAAAACTACTATGGAAAAATGGTTCAGAACTTTGCGAAATGCTAACAGTTTGACCATTTGTTCAAGATCTATACCTCTTCAATCTTTCCAATACCTAAACACGAGCCCTATTGAGTTATCCCGTGTCTCGTCTTTCTTTTGAAACAAGTTTCGTTCGGTCCATTTATATACTCATATGTCATATGCAATCCCTCTATGGCTTGTGGAACCAAAAAATTCAAATAACTAGGAAACCAAAGAAGGGCAACGAAGAAAATTCAGCGTAATCAGGGAACAATAATACTCTGAAGAGCCATTTTCAAATCGTGAACGTCAGTTTGGGACAAAGATAAAAGGGTCACTCTCATTGCAAACCCATCAATCTGCGCCTAGCAACGTTAAGAGACATGTCTAATCATTAGCATAGTAAGTATTAATGTTTTCTTGTTTGTTCTTGGATGCTTCTTTCGGGTTTCTGAAAAAATATATCTGCAATTACACAATTAAAATTCACGAGTGGTCAAATCCACACATTCTTGGAAAAGGAGGGGAAGACCATACTACCTATTTCTATCTGTCAAACAAAGAAAAAGAAAATAAGAATGTAATGGAACACGACAATATAGGGTTTGGCCACACTCCACAAGTGAGAATAGATTCCATTTGGAAATACCACACCCCATGATTGGAAATTGGAAAGTGTCCATATACAGTATAAACTTGATGGAAGTAATAAAGGTTTATTTTAAAATGATTCGATGATAAAATTTGGGCAAAAGGAAGTTAGAGTACATATGATATGTTTGTTACAAGATGGATGGATCGATATGATTTATTCATGTGACATTATTGAGATGATGAAAAAGAGAAGCATGCATAGTGTTTTACGCATCCGCGTACTGCTACTCAAAGCTTCAAATTAGGGCAATCTTGTCGACAAGAACTAAAGCTTGTAATAGTTGATCACCAAGTTGTCAACCGTGAATATACATGAGCACAAAATGAGTGTTATTGTACTTAGTTTGGAATGTACCTATTCACAAAAGGGGAATAGCAGTGCTCATGTTCATTAAAAAGTTTGACAAATTATCATTGATCGAAAAGAGGAGAGAAAGACAAGATAAAGTGATTCGGATGAACAAAGCGGTAAATTTTCAATGGAGCAATATATTATATTACATGATTTTCATATAGCGCAACCATCGATATTGATATGAGTAGTTATAGTTTGAAAATTTGACATATTGTTCTAAATTAATAGTTATGAATTATCGGTTGCACGGAAAAAGGCTTCACGGAATTGTGCATTGTGTGCTCATAAATTAATCCACGAACCATTAAGTTTTAAGATAAAGTTTGATGGCTTCCGATTAGTGGCTGCAATATGAGTGGTGATGGGATTTATTAAAGAAAAGAAGTTGGGGATGGTCGCACTCTCAACCAAGTTGATAAGATTATGGGGTCACGGTTTCACAAATGTTTGTAATGAATGCCTGAGGGCAATGTTGCCTCAAGTGGGACACAAGAGCAGGTACAACCCGACACGTGTCACTCAGCCAGTGATGGGAACCAAATTCTTTTTTCTTTTTTTCTCATTCCTGCTCGTGAATGCTGGTGTCACCAATCGAAGTGGGGAGGATCTAATGTTCACTTGCTTGATTTGACTTTGATGCTTATTGCTTTGGCTGATTAGTTTGGGTAAAAAGCGAGTGAGATTCTTCAAGTGCCTTATGCATTTGATTAGCCAAGCAATTTGAATCTCAAATTCCAGTCCCTATAATAGTATACTAACCCTTTTCTTTTTGGGAAAAAGTAGATGCATTATCTTAATGCGTTTTTTTAGTATGATTCTCCATTGCTTCTTTGAGAGAGAGATCACCTATTTCTCATCGTGTTCCCATCTCCCATCTCTTATGTATTCGACTGACAAATGATTCTATCTCTCATAGATGTTAAACCTCCATGAAAAGATATTAAGAGGCTAAGTGATGGGTCTTATTGACAATCGTTGTAGCATATTGTTTGGAAAAAAAAGATGAAAAACCCTAAACGCAATAATCATGTATAGTGCGTATACTAAGCTCACTTAACCTACCAATTGTATATCTAATAGACTAAGTTTATGATCAACTTCACTTCTTTAAGATTAAAATTGAAAAAAAAAGTAATTAATAATACACCTTATTAATAAGTAATTCTCTATTATTTAATCATACCTTCATTTAATTTAATAAAATTGCTTATTTCTAAGTGAATTTAGTATATTCACTATACATGATTACTCTATTTAGGGGTTTTCATCTTTTTTCCCACCATGTAACCTCTTAATATCTTCTTTTTACGGAGGAAGAGCACGTTTAGAATCTATGAGAGATAAGAACACATATCAATTAAACATGTAAAAGATGTGAGATGGGGACACGACAGGGAACAGGTTATCTCCATCCTTAGAGAAAATATTAGGTAAGTCAATGTTGCCACATAGACAATAGAACACTCAATTCAAGGCTTGTCATGTGTCCAGATGGGCCCCACTAGTCAGTCTCTTTGCCTCCCTTCCGAACCTTGCGTTTCTCTTCTTCTTCATCGTTTCTTCCTTTCGACCAAACATGGCCAATGCACCCACAATAGAGACACAACTTCTTCGCCTACATTCGCTCCATGGCTCACATCATCAACATTGTCAATGCCTTCAACTTCCCAGACTACCTCTCCTTCATCCTCGAGCTCTACGACCGCCACACCCTCTTCGACCTGATCACCCATCACGCCCTCTCCAAGCCCAAGGCAAGCCATATGGTTAAACATGCACACTGTCAATCTCCCGGTCATCCACCGCAACGTGAAACCCTAACAACATCTTGGTCCCCCTAGATACATGACAAGCGTTGAATGGAATGTTTTAACGTCTACGTGACAAGACTAACTTACCTAATGTTTTCTCCCATCCTTTTGTTGATGTATCATGTAGATCAATTAAACAATGAATCCACCCCAAGAAAAAAGAAGAACAAAAAAGAATATCTGAGGACACAAAAGCTAGATGTAAGGAGCCAAAAAGGAATTAAAGAAAGGTATTTGCTCGATCAAAATACACGCATCCAATTTGAATTGTCTCGAGTTTGGTTAGCGTACGAGGAATTCAATGCACAAATAATCCCATTTCCTAGATGGCTGAAGATTTGTTCAAATACGAGTTTAGTTACTTTTTTGTATTGTTGGCGGACCTTGATAATCTTTTAAATCACATATAAACAATGATAAGCTCTTCCACGTGAAGAGATCTGCCCCTACATAAAATATTAGTACAGACCCTTCTTATAAAGAGACCTAGGAAACATCGACAATTCAATCATCCGAGAAAACTTTCGTGGAGTTTCATGCAAGTCATGTAATATTTGTAAACATGTTGCAATCCAATGAATCAAAACCCAATGCAACTATTGAATTACGTGAATCCAATCATCCATCACCTGAGTTTGGCCACGAAGACCACCATTTATCTTCCCAGTCTCTTACTTGAGTCCCCACCCCAAAACACCTAAAAATAAAAAACCTAGGAACAGTAAAATTAGGAAAACCCTCCTACCATAGATGGTGGATCCATGGCACGATTTCACATCAAGATCTGGATTGGAAGCTATTGCATTCTCTCCACGTGCACGCGCACACACATCAGTTGACTAAGACCATGAAGCTTCATTGGCCATAAGCTATCCAATAACATAGGTTTGCGTCAGAGGAGGAGACACGACCAGTTGGAAAAGGTCACTTGCGGAGAGAGAATTGGAGGGGATTCTAGCTCCTAGTGATCTAGTTCACAAGGCGTGAAACCCCATTTGTTTCCAGCTCAGTTCCCACATTCACTGCATCAGATTGGATGTGCGGATGTGACTTCAATCAAATTGATAATTTATCATGTACCAAGAGAAATACACCGAGAATGAATAATAAATAATTCCGGGGATTGGGTTTTTAGGGCAAACGGGAATCTCTCTATCTTCGGGACAATGCTTATCTGCTCTGGATCCAATGCCTTTTCACATCGCTCCCCATTTTAGAATATTATCTGCATCCCCACGTTGTTCGAGTGCCTCATTTAGTCTGCATTTCCTCCCATTTCGTCCTCAATTATTGTTTACCTGAGATATCTACTTCGATGATAGTTGTGCATCTGTCATCCTGTGATGGGAAAAGTGATTGTGTGTTTCACTAGTATATACACACAGGTGAAGTGGGTGTGAAAGTGGAACTAATATGCTAAAAGTGATCAAATGGACATTGGTAGCATGCGGTGAAAGCAATCATACAAGCGAAAGAATTGGATTCGTTCGAATGCATCGGTGATTTGATACAATGAATTCAGCTCCCAAAATGATTTGAAAAGCGCGAAACAACGCAATAGATAAGTGAGAACATAATCAAGAAGCTTAACTTCCTTAGTCGGTGATTAGTCTTGAACACAAGAATAATATAAACGCAATGTATCACTTGACTGGTTGAAAAAAAATGGGTTGACTTAACTTTCATGTCATAAGTTGTCAATTTTATTTTTTTAAGGGAAAAATTATGAGATTTTCAGTTAAGAATAGTGAAAATAATCACTGTCTTTGCTTATCGAGAGGACATGAAATTAGGTGCAAGCAGAAATTATTAGTCGAATGTGCGCGATATCCCAATGCTTGCAAGTGGAGATATTGTTTCCCCTTTTTTTATTCATTCTTCTCTTTTAATGTAGTTAATTATTTTTTATATGCGATAATTAAAGCATCGGTTATAACATTTATGGCCTTAACATTTGATTATGTCACGACAGTTGGCATGTTGGAAAAGTGAGAAGCACATGCTTACTTTGCTCCTCTCGGTTGGGGCAAAAAAAGTTTTTATATAGGACTTCCCTCTGATTGAACTAAACTTGCTTCTTTAATGTCTAATACTCAATTAAGAAATAAAGCCCTTGATTAATTAAGTAAAGTATTCTTAACCAAAGTCCTATCTTTAGATGGAAGAGGCATTAACTGGGGAAGTTGGATTCCATATGGGAAAATTGTGGATTGGTGATCTAATCAGACAAGAATCTTGAATTTGATTGCTCATATTGCTCCCTGGGGATCAACTTAGATTTATCAACATGAATTGTACTTTTCTACAAGGTATCTCTAGGGAATGATGCAAAGTCCGAATGATTCTGTTGATTGATTGATTGATTAGTAAATGCATCTTTTTGTTCTGTTTTTGGTTCATCAGCCTGAAACAAGATTTGGGGTGCCTCCATATATTTGTGCCATGAACTTCCTGTGTAATTTCCACCAAGATCTATGTGTCGCCAATATAAAGTTTAAGTTGCAGGGCAAACATTAGTACATTTCTGATTTTTTTTAAAAAAAATAAGTAATTTTTTTTAATAACATTCAAAGGCTGAGAAATAATTGAGAAATGTCATCGAAGCTTCGTTCTAAACAAACCAAATTTTAACTTTGAACTTTTTGCATACTAAAGTCATTTTTCTCTCATGCTTAGGCCAATTGAATCAACCTCTTGAAGTAGCTACTAATGTCGATGTTTCACAAAAATACATTTGGCCATGTGTTGCATTTCAAGATATTCGTTGAAATAAAAGTGAGAGTGAAAATTCTAAGTTATGATGTGACTGAATAACCAATGCACATCTATCTATTTTATGCAGCTCTTAGGAGTTATTTGCAAAGATTAATTGCTTTTAAGATTTGATAAACATGGCAAGTCCTATCCATTCCTAAAGGATATGGTTGTTGAAACCTGTATAATTCAGCTTGGATATGTTTTGAGGGGGAAATAATCATTAATTGAGATAGATATAGATCTAAGAGGAGCCCAACAAAGAAGTTTAGAATCTAGGGCCTTGGGCTTTCGTGAAGCAAACGAGGGGTTAAACTGAGGAAACTTCATACACATTGTAATGTGAGTGGATTGACCTTTTCCAGCTGCTAATATAGATAATTTTCTAAGTTAGAGATGAGCCAAACATGTGGAGGGGAAAAGAGGAGTAGAAATGGTCATTAATACTTCTGTCTCATTCTCAGTTCCAATCTATGTCCTTAGTTGCAAAAGGAGGGGCAAACTAAAGAAAAGGAAAGGAAAAGAAAGGCAGAAAATGGGGTGAAATCATGTTAGAATGGTACGATATGCATAACCAGATAAAGAAACAGATTAATACTTTTCGTTTGTAACTTTAAAATAGGAAGGGATCTTTGATCTGTCTCTTTGCAGTGGCAAATTCTATATGTGGTCACATACAAAATAATCTACTTTCTGACCGATGATTAATAGGATAGTTGAAATGCTCAATTTAGATGGATACGTTTCAAACTAACTAATTGGAATTTACGTTGATGTAGCAACTGTGGTTTCATAATTAAATAATTGTGTGCTCAGCCACTTTTGATTCGTGAAGGGGAAAGTATGACTGATGATTCAATAGTTACTCTAAAGGAGATGGCTGTGAGGGAATGCGCTGTCTTTCTTTCTGTTTTCTTGAAATACCTAAATAATTTCCAAAGTATAAAGCAAGTACAATTTGGTCACGCGTATTACATTATTATAGAACCATAATGTTAGTGGACATGCTTGAGTTGCCCAAATCATCACAAGTCATCATGGATCAAACTTTGTACTTGGAGAACCACACTGCCCTAGGAATGGTTGCACTTTGATGAGAAGACCATAGTTACAAGAATAAGCTCATATGCCTGCAAGAGAATGAGAAAATGCGACCTCCTCTTGTTTTGAGATGTTGTTCATGAGGGATGCGGCCCTCGCCCGGCCTCTCCCAAGGCCGCCGGCGAGGCGGCTTTGCCCGGATTTGGGCGAGGCCATGGCGGCCATCACCAAGGCGGAGGCGAGGGCCGCAAAGCCCTCACTAGCCGCCGGCGAGGGTCGCAACCCTCGCTCGACCTCGCCCAGGGCCGCCTCGCCCGCGGCTTAGCCCAACTCCCGACCTCAATTTCCTCCACTTCGTTGCCGCCGACTTTTGCTCTTTTTCTCCTTTCATGAGCAGAAAGCCACTAGCAATCCCACCAGCTACTTCGATGGCGAAGGCTGGCCTCGTCCAGTTCTGGGCTAAGTCGCGAGCGAGGCGACCCTAGGTGAGGCCGAGCGAGGGCCGCAACCCTCGCCAATGGCTGGCAAGGGCTTCACGGCCCTCGCCTTCGCCTTGTCGATGGCCACCATGGCCTTGCCAGCCATGGGCGAGGCTGGCCCAGATCCTGGCGAAGCTGCCTTGCCGGCAGCCCTGGGAGAGGCCGAGCAAGGGCCGTGACCATCACCGGCAGCCCTGGGAGGGCTTCGCGGCCCTCGCCCAGTGGCCGGCGAGCCTCACCGAAGGCTCGCCAACCACCGCCGGGAAGAAGACGAAAAGAAAAAAAAAGAAAAAAATTAATAAAAAATTCGTAAAAAAAATCAAAAAAATTGCCACGATAGCGTTCGGATCACCAGCCGATGTCCAGTCAGCGCCGACCGGCCAAAATTGACCGGATGGACTGAATTGGTACCGATATTAAAAGGTTTATGACTGAATTGATTCAATTGAAAAATTTAGGAATAAATTGATACCAATGCAATAAGTTTAGGACTTTTTTGGTACTTTTCCCGGAAATTTTGCAAATTAGCCTCACACTACAAACCAATGGTCTAGAGAAGATAATGGATTTTGACGGGGAACATATATATATATATCCATTTGCTCTTAGCTTGTTGGCATCAATCTTGATCTGAACAATTATTATTCTGAAATCCGATCATGGGTTCCTCCAGATTTACTCCGCTAAATATAATTGAAAATATGGGAAAATGGCAGAAAGAGAGACAAGTTTAAATGCTTAAGTTAAAGACGGAGAGGATCGTTTAAGCTGGGAAATGGTGCAACAAAGTTTTACATAGCTCCCCCATTAAACTGGACGGTGGAAAAGGGAGCAAAGCAAACATGAGCCTTCTTTCGGCCTTCAAATACATGGAAAAAGAAGGGAGGGAATAAAAGAAAAGGACAAAGAAAAGAACGCGCAGGGAGATTTATGATCAAGAAACCCTCTCCCTCCCTTGCACAAGTTTTTTTAGCTAGTTAGTCCTTCGACTCGATCAGTCACGACCATGGTAAATGGGGAAGTGGCCGGCCTCGGGACCTTTTTCCGCAACTCTTTTGATGGAGTTCGATTAAGTTATTCACACAGTATAATGCTGCTGGATCGTGTCGATGTCCAACCCTTTCAGCTTCACCACGGACTCGACGTGACCTTTGAGTGTATTGACCTCCCGAAGCCTGCAAAGTCCAAAAAAGTTTGCTTCTTATTCAGTTCACTAGGAAGCATCCTACTAAGAAAGATCCATTTGAAAGAAAGAAAGATTGTCATCTTGTCCTGTGCTCTGCAATAGCTAGGGGAGACCTCACAACACATACCTTGCAACTTCAGCTCGTCTCTTGGCCTGCTCAGCGATCTCCGACAACTCCCTATAGCTGTGCTTGTCATGGAAGATGTTGGAAGTCTCCGGGGGTTGAAGACCGTGAAGAGTCCTCTGAGCATGAGCCCATTGGGCTTCTCTCTCCTCTTTACCGTAATCTTTCTTGGTGGTGAATGCGGTCTATTGAATCGTCAAAATAGAGCAAAAAGAAATCAGTTTTAAGTCTCATTTCGCCCATTTAAATGTAGGTCAATTGCTGTATGTAGTACCAGGGTAATACGACTAAAACATACCTTGTTCTCTAGCATGCTGACCCATGCCTTTCCACTCAAAATGTAGCGAATAGCGAATTTGAGGAGATCCAGAGGCAAGTAGGTGACGATGCTGTAGAGCCAGATGACCCCAGCCCATCCCCACCCGCATCCCTTAATTTCTGCAAAGCCCCAGTTGGCATATACAGCTAACACTGTAGCAATCTGCCAAAAGGAGAATAAAAGAAAGAATTTGTTCATCGTCAGTATTAGAACTACTATCTTTTGAGTTCATAAACATCAGGTGGAACAGCAGAAGTAGCAGGATAGTGTAATTGAAGTTCCAAAGAAATGGCTCAAGGGTCTTACGAGTTGTGCAACACAGAAAGCACTCATTAAAAGAAGCCCTGGGCGCTCAATGAATGACCAGCTACGAGATCTCGTCACGAATATCAGTGCCTGACTCACGATACTCACTTGAAGGTACAAAGCAGCCATCTCTTCCTCTCGACTGTCTTTCAGAGGTCTGACCCCAAATTTGTCCTATCATATGAGAAGCCACAAATTAGAGTTGAAAAGATCATTCTTTACATCATACAACCGGAACAAAGCAAAATCTGTTAGGGCGGAGGAATCTCATGTTTCTTACTGAGAAGAATGTGGTTTCATGCATGGCCCAAAAGAATATAACGGTCATAAGCGCCAAGTAACCCCCAAGCACAATACCAGTGGCAAAAATCTCTTTCAGTTTCCAGCTATCAGGGAGTGGAGACGGCTTCACTCTGTCCTTTGAAATCGTCATGATTGTTCCTTTAAAGAGTGAAATAGGATGCTATTAACTCACATTGTTACCATGCCATTGTAAGAAGAAAAAAACTGTCAGGTAAAATTAAAGCATTTCCCAAAGTCGTGTAAGTGCTTACCGTCATTTAGAATGGCGATAATCAAAACCATGAATGGAGAAAAGTCGAAATGCCAAATTAGAGCGATAAACATGAAACCAAACTGCAGAAGCAGGAGCAAACACAAAAACAGAATGAATAATCCATCCATAGATTGGTGCAAGTCAAGACATAATATGAGTAAAACATGAAATTACCACTATACGGATAGTAATGGACACTGCATATATCTGCAAGAAGTTAAAAAACAGAAACAATGATTAGTTCCATTCAAGAAGAAAAAAGAGAAGAAAATAAAAACATAAGAAATAAAAGAATATAATACTGACTGTGTAGTTCTTCATCCTTTGGAATATAGCTCTGCTAGTCAAGACAGCGCTGATGATAACACTCAACCCAGGTTCTGTGAGGACAATATCAGAAGCACCCCGTGCAGCATCAGTAGCATCGGCAACGGCAATTCCAATATCTGCCTTTTTTAAAGCCGGGGCATCGTTGACACCATCGCCCGTCATCCCGCAAATGTGCTTTTGCTCCTGCAATTTCTTCACAATCTCGTACTTATGCTCTGCCAAATAGAGATTTGGATAAGATTTGGTGTACTTGTTAGAGTAAGCAAATCTTCTAGTTGAAAATAGACACAAGAGTAGTAGATGAGAAAAGAAGGGACTTACCAGGGAAAACACCAGCGAAACCATCTGCTTTCTCAATGAGTTCTTCTACAGGAAGGGCCGCGATACTAGCATCCTTGTGTTGACCTAGTAGAGAAGCAGATGGGTACATATTGGTTCCCATTCCGAGTCTCCTCCCCGTCTCCTTAGCAATGGCAAGTTGATCACCTGAAAGAGCACATGTTAACCAAATGCCAACCATTGAATATCCACTGCAATTTAATTCAGCAATGATTTAACACATAATTACCAGTAATCATTTTGACGTTGACACCGAGATTGAGAGCTCTGCGAATAGTTTCTGCACTGTCATGCCTGGGAGGGTCAAAGAGGGGCAATAGACCAACAAACTGCCATGGGGCACCGGGACTCTCTTTGCTTTTCTCTGGCACTTCCTGTGAATGCCAAAAAAAAAAAAAAGAATCTTAGGGTTGCTTCCGAGTGAAAGGAACACTTCCATAGGAGTCTGAGAGGTTATATATCAAACACCTGTCTAGCAACAGCCAGGGACCGCAGCCCACGTTCAGCAAATTTGTCTATGACAGAGTGGACCTTCTTTTTAAGGTCTTCTCTGGCATTGCAGAGGGTTAAAATCTGTATCCCACAAGAGGAAAGAAACAAAGTCAGTGAACCAATCTAATCGGATTTTACTGCACAATGCATTGTTGGAGGACGATGGCCCATGTTGCATTACTTGCTCAGGTGCTCCTTTGCTTGCACGGTGCCAGCTTCCATCTGAATCAACGTAAGTCAAGGCAGTTCTCTTGTCCACAGGATTGAATGGTAAGAAGTGCACCTCCGTGACCCCGGCTCGAGCCTACATCGAGCACATGAAATGACAAGTACATCAGTCTTTCTGATTAAAACTGGCTCACTAGAGAGGAGGCCACGATGCGAACGCAAAAGATACTGTACCTCCTTTGGGTCAGCAAGCATTCCCACAATGGCTGCATCAATGGCATCCTGGTTTTCCGTCCTAGAAGCTCTGGCCGCGAGCAATATCACATGCGGTTTCTCCACTCCTTTGGCAAACACTTCGACCAGGTTTACATCGACACTCAACTTGTTCAAGGTCAGGGTGCCGGTCTTATCACTGCAGAGGACGTCCATACCAGCCATCTCTTCGATGGCAGTCATCCTCTTAGTAATCGCACCTTGCTGAGATAGGCGGTGGGACCCAATGGCCATGGTCACCGACAGAACCGTGGGCATGGCAATGGGTATGCCTCCAATCAAAAGGACCAAGAGATTGTTGATCCCGTTTCTGTACCCACGGTGTTGGATCGGGTACATCACTATAATCTCGACCAGCATTCCGACTGCTATTGAGCAGATACAGAAGTTCCCAATAGCGGTGAGCACCTTCTGGAAGTGCCCAACTTGGTTGGTGCTGTCTACGAGATGCGCGGCTTTACCGAAGAAGGTATGAACACCGGTGGCAATGACAACAGCTTCGATTTCCCCTTGTTTACATGTGGAGCCGGAGAAAACTTCATCAGAGGGATTCTTGGTCACTGGGAGCGATTCTCCTGTCAGGGCGGATTGGTCGATCTTCAGCGGATCACCCTCAAGAAGACGGGCATCAGCAGGAACGATGTCTCCCAATTTGATACTGATGATATCTCCGGGAACCAAAATGGCAGCATCTTGCTCACTCCACTTGCCATCCCTAAGCACCTATGAAATACAACAGAAACTAAGTTCATGTGCAGACAGACAAAGCTTTGTCAAAGCCTATGATTGACACTCTCAATGAGTGATGAACTGTACGGCTATGATAAACTAATATTTCATTATGGCCAAGGTCCTAAAATTCGACACGACAGCACAAATTATAACATCAGAGCACAAAGATTTAAGCCATTTATGATATGATACCTTGGTTTTGGGGGCAAGACCAGCCATGAGAGCTGCAGCAGCATTACCGGCATTGTTTTCTTCTATGAAACTGATGGTGGAGTTGATCACTAGCAAGCAAATGATACCAACAAAGTCTTGCCAATCTGGAGGCTTTCCTTGGCCGTTTGCCAGCGCAATGGCCATAACAGCTGCAGCTTCCATGACCCACGACAGAGGGTTCCACATAAAGCCAAGGAACTTCAGGATTTTGCTTTCCTATTGACAGAGAAACAATGTCAGACATTCACGGATTTCATGAGTAAAGACCATTAGAAAGTGTAGCTAGCGAGAATTTACTTTCTTCTCTTCCAACTTGTTGGGTCCAAAGATCTCGAGACGGGTGTTTCCTTCTTCGGTAGTCAAACCCTTTGGAGTACATTTCAGCTGCTCAAACACTTCTTCTATAGGAACTTTCTCCTGAGAAGATTTTTCAGATGATAGAGAGGATTAAGTTTGAATTCAGCTGATAAAGCTGAGATTCACCAAGTGATCATAATAATCCTAGAAAATTATCAGACATGCCAGGTAGCGAGGAAGCATACATATACATATTCAAAATTGGATACACTTGGAAAAATCCAAAATTCTATCAGTATGAAGTAACTCTGCAACGAATGCTGTACATCACCAACACTACAAGAGCATCTTGGCAGATTTTCCTCATTGTTTATTCCTATAATTACATTAAGAGATTCCTAATATTTTGTTTTCCTTGTAGGAGATAGCTTTTCGATGTTTTCTCGTAGCAAATATTTTAAACCATAAATTGTCTCCTGGAATGATGTAAAACTTGTCTCGCTAGGCCTCTGATAACGAAGACGTATTGCCTATTTAGGGCATTGATCCTTTCGATCTAGATTCTCCATCAACAAAAATTATGACAAATAGCCCCAAGATACATAAACTAAAGAAGCCATCACGTCCATTGATTATTGTATAGCGATAAAATAGTATCATTGCGGAAGAAGATATACACACAAGCCAAATTTCATTCGTAAGATTGATTATAGGTTTACTAATCCGAAGATCGTTGAATTAACTCTATTTTTTTTTTTTTTTTAAAGTCAGACAAAAACCGGCCATGACAGGGCAGTGCACAGAAATTTGTGACAGCCACACATTCAGCGTTGACCGAGGCCTTGCGGTGGAGCTGACCTCTGAAAATACAAACTGATAAAGCCAAAATAAAAAACAAAAATAAAAAAGTGAGCGCAGAACCCGGCTCGATATCGATGCCTTCCAACTTTAACTGCATGTGGTTGGTCCGTGCACATGACGCGCCAAAGAAAGAAGAATATTTTTTTCCCCTCATAATTGATGGGTCGATGTATAAATGAAAAATTCCCAATTAAAATAACTCAAACTGCGTTTTCCAATAAAATAAATTTGGACCGACGTGGGGGGCGGGGGAGGAGGAGGTGTCAGAGCTCAGAACCGTTGAACGTGAGAGTTATAATAAACACAGAGAGAGAGAGAGAGAGAGGAAGAAAGCAACGGTTAAAGCAGAGCAAGAGAAAAGGGAAATGGGGAAATAGGCAAAATCTCATTTTGTTTCTCACGGCAGAAAATGAGGGGGAAAAAAAAAGTACCACGGAAAGGTACTTGGAATTCCTCCCTCACTGTAACAGGCAAAACAAAAAGCTCTCGGACTCTATCACACAGTAAGAGACAGAGGAGAGAGAGAGAGGGATTAGGGAACATGGGTAGGTGTCAAAGATTGAAAATTTGTGAGAAAGCCGATGGCTTTGAAACTCTCCATCTCCTTCCTTATCTCTCTTTCTCTCTCCCTCACATGTTTAGATCCGGCGATGAGCCAAACCGACTGGGCCCCTGATCTGCCTTCTCTGGGCGGGAGGGAAGATGAAAATGAAGGCCTAATGAAAAACATGTGAGAAAGCATCGAGCTTTCTTTCTATAAACCCAAAAGTTTTTAGCCTCGGGGATGATGATGAAACGAGGATCTAATCAGACGAAACGAGGATCTAATCAGACGAAATGAGGATCTGATCAGACTCTCTGATCCAACGACCTCTCTGGCGTTTTCCCGCACAGCATGCAGTCAAAGGCCTGTGCTCTGCTTTTTCCGTGTCTAGGACAATCCAACGACCTCTCTCTCTCTCTCTCTCTCTCTCTCTCTGCTTTTCACAGCACTCAGATGAGTTCAAGACCACAGCTCAGGCTCAGATTACTCAGATCATCAATCAGAGAGATAAAGAACGCATTACATGGGGTGGGAAATTAGTACATGCACTCCTATATCTGAACAAGAGACAAAAGAGCAAAGAGCAAAGAGGGGAAAAAAAAACGAAGCACATAGCGAAACAGGACATATAAACCGTACACGATGGCTTAGCATTCGAGACAAGGCGAAATGAATTCGAAAAACAGAGTGCTAGCTACCAAGAACCACACGAAAAAGAGAGACCCAATTCTCTTGGGACGACAAGGAAGAATGGGTAGCGATGATTTTTTTACCAGATCAACAGTCTCATTCTTGATCTCCTCCAGGCTGATGGCGCCGGCTCCACCCATTTCTGCGCTCCTTCAACCCCAGCCGAAAAAGTGAAAAGGAAAAAAGAACACCACAAAGCGACAGAGACAGGGACAGGGACAGAGACAGAGAGAGCAGAACACTCGGCTAAGAAGATCACAAAATGATTGCTTTCTTCAATGGAGAGACAACCGAGGAAGAGTTTAAGGCCATTGAATGAGAATTCCTCTCTCTTTTTCTACAAGAAATTAGAGAGAAAGAGATGGAGAAGGAGGGCCAAGGTGGGTGATAAAATGGGAGAGATTCTCCTTTATATACCTCTCAAGTCTCAAAGTCACCCCCCCTCCTCCCCACCTTCTCTCTCCCCCTCAAGGCCGCCCTCCTCCTCCCAAAAGTGACCCGCCGTTTCGCTCCCCTCCCTTCCTTTGCCCTTCTTCCCATTTCACTCGTGTGGGGCCCCCACAGACACGTACACATGCGTGCGCGCACTGTGATCGCGTGTGCACAAGCCTACCGATGTTATCGAGTGGGGCATTGTCTGGTTTGGTCATCTCCCTCATGATCGATCATCATTGATCCTCTCCCCCCCCTTCTCTCCTACGCCTTTTTTCTATGTCGTTTCGCGAATGGGGATCCCATTCACGCCTCTGGGATTCGACCTGTTCCAAGTACGACCTCTCTCGCCTTGAGAATCGATGAACACGAGGAGAAATTTTCCACCAGCAGCAGCCTGATCGGTCTAGACTAGCCGGGCGTGCATCGCTTCCCACTAGTTACATTCTATTTCACATCATCATCTGCCGTTTCAATATTTTATTTCTTTATTTTCCGCTTTTCCATACTAACTTCCGAGATATATTTGTGCCCATATCCTACTAAGCTCATGCCAAGCTGAATAAAAAACGGGTTACTCATGTTGGATTAGGAGATTGCCAAGAAGTACTTTTCTTCCTCATGAGATAGTTTCAACACTAAACATCGATTTCTAGTCGCTCCATCTGTTTGACCCATCCCTTGGAAATTAATGATGTTGTCAAACTTTTATCTTTTAGGAAAGAATGCTTATATTTCTGCCCACTCCGTTGTTTTCCCCATATAATTCATTCACTTTAATTATTTAATACTGAGGAGACGTTAATTACATAATCTAGGAAGGTGTATCTGAAGACCTTGGTGGTATTCATAATATGGCCACCAATTCATAGGCTTAACTCAATTGATGTTCTCCTGCTTTGACCTTTAAAAAAAGAAAAAAGAAAAATTAATGTTCTCTTGCGCAATATGATGCTGCCTCGTAACTCAGCAAAAAGAAGGAAACAAAATCAAGTTAATAGATCTCTTGACTTTTAATCATATATTGGAAGACTCTATATAAGTCATCTTCATAAATATTAAGAAAGTTGTAATTCGTGGAGAAATTCATTCAAAATTCCAGTCAATGCCCTCGTACTCTCTTGTGGTATCTGTCCATAAGAATGAACGCGAGAAATTAAAAACCTACTCTTCTTGTAATTTTGTAGATTTATGTCCATATTTAGGTTTAAAAGATTAAATAATTAAGGATGTTCATAAATAGTCTCAAAAAAAAGGAAAATTGGAAGTAAAAATAATGTCTAAGGTCCAACTAAGCTGCATCGCATTCGCACCAAGCTCCCTCCAACACAAGGATGCCAAAGAAATTCGGAAACTAAAAATTGAAAGAAAAAAAAGGAGGTGCACATGGCAGAAACTATTTTCTAGATTCAAAAAGAAAAATAAAAATAAAAAAAGGGGAGGAAATAATAGTTATTTGGAGGATAAATTTTGACTTTTAATTTAGTGGGGCCGCACCCGAAAAAGAAATAAATAAGTAAAAAGTCGTCGGAGCCTTCGACAGCCTAAGCAAAGCTATTCACTCACGAACCATAAAAATCATAAAAATTGGGTACAATAATAGAGGCGTGGCCGGTGGCTTACGGCCGTTTTTTTTTTTTGGGTCGAAGGCTTACGGCCGTTGGATTGCCGTGAAAGATATTCAACCATGTACACTTAAAAAAAAAAAAAAAGGAAATAGGAATTAAATTAATTTTGAATAAATAAATTGAGGAGTTATATTTTAATTTGACAATTGGAGGGATCAGATGTCGTCAAGGCTATGTTCGTGCTCTCGTGCCAAGTTGACCGCCGGTGGTGGCGGTGGTCCCTTTCTATCTAGGCCTGCCTGCCTTGTTTGCTAAATGTTCCACTATTGTAAATTTTTCTTTCTTCTCCAAGCGAAAAAGTATCGACATTTTTTAATTACAGTGAAATTTGAGGGAAAATTACCAAAAAGTGCTAAATCTATTTGTACTTGTTCTAATTCGGTCATAAACCTTTCACTTTAAGTAATTTAATCTTCCACATTTTGACAATTTTTCAATTTAGTCCATTCAACCAATTCTAATAAAAAACCACTGACATATATGATAGCCGTTTTATGTGGCACTACCGATGTTGGATAGCTAGCGCTGACATGAACAATTATTTTTACCTCAAACCTGCAGCAAGGTCGTCCCTTGCCAAATCCCCGCAAGGTCAACCCTAGCTAGATCTGATAAGGGCGAGCCTTACTAGTTGTTGTTTGTGGCCGATCACCGAGCCTAGAAACCAACAAAGGAAGAAGGAAAACAAAAGAAAGAAAAGAAAAATAAAAAAATAAAGAAGTCAAAAGTTTAATAAAAAAATTGTTCATATTAGCACCATTCATTCCACATAGGATGCTAGTATCTACGTAAATGAATTTTGGTCAAATTGGTCAAATTAAAAGGTTTAAAATTGAATTAGCACAAATATAATAAATTTTGAACTTTCTTTGATAATTCTCTCGAATCTTGGCTAAGGCTCTCTTTTATTTAGTATAATTAGCAGTACATTTATTGCTACGGTGAAGTGAACAAAATTACGGAATATAAGGACAAGTACCCCCACCATACTCAATTGACAATAGGGTCATGAAATCTGGTGGGTACCTTTCCTAGATCTGAAACACCACCTATGCTTTACAGACAGAGAGAAAGAAAACACCAATCGGTTCAAATCTATGTAAAGTTTATTTGCCTCAAGTATTGACAATGTGATTGATATAACATGATTTAATGGCGCCTTTTTGGCTTCTAAAAAGCATTACATAACATCCTATCATTCCAAATCCCCCAAGATCTTGAACAACTTTTTCAAGGGTAGGTGTTTGCACCAAAAATTAATTAGATCATCAACACAGTAAGCAAGTGGGTAAAGATTATAAATATTAGAAAACTTGGGTCATTGTCAACAAACATGAAAATTGTTATCGATATTAATATACATCCATGACCGTGACTTCTGCCGTCGACACACAATAGCGCATGGTTAATGATTATTATGGCAGAGTTGCTTGACAAGAATACCGATTAGAAGGGGATCGAAAGATTACCGATTTAGACACTAGGTAAAGAGGGAGTATCTGGAAGGCGCCAAAACTCAATTACATCTCTAAAATAACTGGTGAATAAAGCATTGAAGTCCAGCGAAATCGTGGGAGAAGGAATGGAGCAAACTCAACAACAAAGTGCCAAAGATTGAGGTGCAATTTTTTTAGGGAAAAACCACATGGAGATGAAATCATGGCAAACGCGAGAACATGAAATCAGGATTCCTGAAGACATGGAGATATGGCTAAAATTGCAGAAGCATTGTTCGTAGATGGTTACGTTGTGAACACTTTAAGTATTGGTGTTCTAGGTTGCACAGACACTCTTCGAGACCTTTCGTATCATGTCTGACACTTCGACACGTGTCCAACACGCTCCGACATGCGGTCAACTGCCTCCGACACGCGATCGGAAATTCCAACAGGCGACCCCGACACGCGCGGCGTTATTTTTACAAATTTCCAATAATTCTGGGGTCTAAATATAAATATATGACAAAAATAAAAAATAAAAGCTAAAATGAATAGCGGAACGCGAATTATTTGTTTTCTCCAAGTTTTATGGATTATTATAATGAAATGTAGTTAAATTTGTCAAATTAAAATAATGAATGATATTAACAAATGTAAGATTAATGTTTTTAGTATAGATTAATTCTAGCCTCTTTTTATTATTATTATTTAGTTATTTATGCGTTTATATATTAAAATATTTATTTAATATATAACGTGTGGCAATGTGTCGAAATTCTCTACTTTTTTAGAAATGACGTATTGGCGTATCGTGTCGTGTTGTGTGTCCGTGTCAGTTCAACCCAATTGGTGTTCATCTACTGGAGAGGTTCTCAGCACACAAATAAACATGTTATCTTTCAATTCCTACACTATAGTTAAAGTTTCTAAATCTGCGTCATCAATTAAATTCTAACATGTATTTTTGCCGTAATTTTAATTAAATTCCGACATTGCAATTTTACGTTCTTAGGCCTTGCTCTTGATCAAATTTCAGCAAAATGTATGTACTTTTGGTTCCATTTGGGGTGAAGTTATCAATTCTCTTAATCATCCGTGATATTTTCTATTTGAAATCGCCACAAAACTGTCTCTTTCAATCTCGAAGAACAACTTTCGAGAACAACTTTCGATAAAAGGTATTTTGTGGCGAAGTCGAATTTCCGCGGAACAGTACGAGAAAGAAGTAGCTTCTTGATTTTAATTAAGGCTAGTCGCCGATATGTAGGAGAAATGCCAGGGTGAGAAGGTGGAGCAATGGAAGGTGTGTCAACAGCGTGGCACATGGCGATCCCCACCCCAACCCCCCAAAAAAAAAGAAAAGTCGCAGGGTCAACTTCATAATGCTACTTATAAATTAAGGGACGCTTTCCGATACACACGGCGGTGTCAAATGCCGCCGCAGTTATATTTTGACGAAATCGACATCGGATATTCTCTTTGGGCGGCGAGGTTAGAAGAGGAATGCAAATTTGTCTATTGGACTTCCTATTTAACCCTTCTCCCAAAAAAAATAAAAAATCAATCCTCGAATTCAGAGTCAAAAGATTACAAATCCTGACATATAAGAAAAATGAAACATTTACATTCGACTATGACTAATTGTGTCATTCACGGTGACCGTGAATCCATGCAAGAAAAGCAGATAGAGTCATATGATATATCGAGCAATTATTACAAATTATGACACGCCGTCTTGACTGGCGATACTGTGCTATTTCTAATTTGGTTTTGATCGTACAACCTTAAGAATGGCAATTGTCTTTCTTCCTTCTTTTCATTTCTCTTTTTTTCCCCTTCAATTTTTCCATGTCGTGCTAGTGGAAGGCCAATTTGGAAAAGCCTAGGTGAGAGATCCCCCTCCCCGCCCTTCGAAGAGACCCTTGAATCTTTATCCTTGTCCAAAACATTCGAGCCTTTTTGTGTCCCTTCATTGACACCATATGATTATTCTCTAGTCTCCTGTCCCTTCGCTCTTCACCTTTTCATTTTCTTTTGGGGTTTGAAACCCTAACTTTTCATATTACTTGAAAGGACATATTCACACTCATTCAGCCCGAAAATTTTCCTTTTTATATACAAATTTGAGGAGCTTGGAGTGTTTCAGATAAACCTGTGTGCATCCAATGTCTTCGGAGGCACATACTATTTATTAGAGATATATTTGGGAATCTCATTGCAGCATTTGATATAAGGTCCCAAAAGAAAAGAAAAACTAAGGCATTTGACGTTTTTGCTAGTGGGGTATATAGGTAGTAGGTGCATAGAGTTATTGAGGGTCTAGTACACTACTAAATCTTTAATTTTCGCTTCGGTCTCAATTTTATCCTAAAATTTTTTTTTATCCTATAAAAAATCTTAACTTTTGGTTCAGTCCTAATTATAAACCAAACTTTTTTTTTATATTATAAAAAATTTGTCAACTTTTATCAATTATTTTTCGACCAAAAAAAAAAAACCCTCCATTCAAAAAAATTTTGACTCGAGAGATGGAAAACTCCTGAGTGCGAGTTGTTCGAGTGTCCTAAGCCAAGTGTCTCAAGCAGACTCTTGAGCACGAAAAATTGCTAACTAAGCGAAAAACTGAAGATCCCCAAGCAAGACAAAAGGAATACTCTTCTAAGAGCAAGAGCAATTGAAGAAAGCCAACCTAATTTTGTTTTTACCCGAATTACAAATCCAATAAGACGTCTTTTTGGCCGACATGGAATTCATCTTCAAAAGATGTCTTCGTAAATATTAAATTTGGGAAAAAAAAAAAAGCTAGAGAAGATGTATCGCTAAAGGTAATTTTAGACAGAGGGTTAATGGAGGCATATATGAGATTTTTATGAGACGAAAAAAAAAGCCCAAAATACAATCGGGATTGGACCTAAAGACTTTTTATGAGATGGAAAAAGTTCGGGGGTAGAAAAAGGACTAGACCAAAAGTTTTTGGACGAAAGAATCATGATTGAACCTAAAGGTGGGGAAATATTTTAGGGTATTAGGCCGTTGTTGAGTGGTGAGTTGAACATTTCTTTTTGGGTCCCCTGGAAATCAGCCTTAGCTTAAGTTAATCTCATTTAGCGACAAGATGATGAGTACATATATTAGTCGATATATTTGATGCCCCAAACATTGAACTATCAAATATTAAAGGGATGATGATATAAATGATCCAGGAACATTATCCCAATGTGTAATGTGGTTGTTAAATTTTTAATTTGCTTGACGTGAATTCCAGAACTGTGTGAAAATATGCGATATTGTCATTCAATTAATTCAAGTTTATGGACAATATGAAACATTTTCTATATAGTCTAGAGATTGAATTGAATATGTACCAAAAGTATAGGAATCATATTGAACAATTTAAAAGTTAAGAGATCACAATGCACATTAGGACAAAGTTCGATGATCATTTGTGTCATTTTTCAATATTAAATGATAAAAATTCTCACTAAAATTGATTTACAGTTTAATTTATTAAGATCGAATTGGATGTTTCAAAAATATCGCTTAACATATAGATTTTTCAGGGATCCTAATACCCCTAACTTTATTCGGAATTACATAGTACCTTTAAGATTGAATTATATGATTGAGCGATAAGTCACCTTCCATGGATCTTCCCTCATAGATTTGACCCTTTTCATTGGAAAGAGACTTTGGTCCAATATTTTCTTCATATAATTTATGTAGGACTATAACAGTTGCTAAGAAATTGCTCATCCTAAAAGATTTACCTATAACGGAATAAGTGTGTATAGTCGAGCATGTCCCAATACCTCATGTATCTTTGACCAAAAATAATAATAATAACTCATGTATCACAAAGTCCTATTCTTGAATTACAGCAGAAGGACATAAGCGCTTCAAATAAAAGATTAAAAATAAAGAACAATAACACAAATGATATGTAGGACAAATCAAATAGGAAAGCATCAAGAATTGCAATTTTTGGCTAAGAGCACCGGGATAAACACTAATTTAGATCACACCAATTTTGTTTCAAAATGCACGATACAGAGAAGCTTGATTTATTTCCACAAAATTTGATAAAAAATTAGTGTCTTGTAAGAGGAAAAAAAAAAGCAGAATAAGGAATAGACAAACAAAGAATGTTTAAAATGTGATATATCCAGACCTTTTTTTTTCTTTTCCCCTCTGCAAGGTTCGACAAGGGAAAAAGAAAAAGGAAAAGGAAAAATATCAATAATAAAAGAAAAACTACATAAAAAAATTATAAAAATTTTCCGCGTTAGCACCAATTGTGCCACGTGGGATAACTAGTGCGGACTAAACTACTACATTAGCAATTTTCAATCAAAATTAAATCGTTAAAATATTTAGAACTAAATTAATAAATTATTAAAAATTTTAAAATTACGTCGACATAATTAAAATGTATAGAATTAAATGGGTGCCGCAATGCCTTTTTGATCATAATGCAATGCCTACAAGGTCTCCAACGTGATGAAACGTCCACATCAGAAAAAGCAAAGATTTTATCTACACCAGCAAATGAGGATTAGGTGGTCTACATATTTAGACTAGCTCGAGCCTTTCTTTTTCGACTGCAATTGCATTTCGCCACGCCCTCTTCTTTTAATAGGGACCGCCGTGAAGTGAGCACGTTACTTCCAACCATCACCCTCTTCTTCTTCCTTCTTACCTTTATTTTAATTACATTCGATAAAATTCTAATTTCATTTTTCGACCTCTCGAATCATAAGAGTGTAATAGTGACTCGATGCATATCAACTCTTACCTGCTTCTTCAGGTTATACGTATTCTCTCAATCACTGATGCCACATTAATTAAATTGCATCCCACTTGTCAATGATTGTTTTTTTTTTCCGAGCACTCGCTGACCCGAGATGCATAATGCAAACTAAACAATATGGGAATACTGAAATTTTTAATTTGGAACCGAGGAGAAGTCAAACGAGCATGCGCCACTAGCCCTAATCCACACCTGGTGTTTCCTCTCGCCGTATGACGACAATCATGAACGCGACTAATTAGGTTTTATATGGAAATTTTTTTTTTTTTTGGTCAATGAAATGCAATCATCATGCAATAATGTCATATTATATGTTTCCGACTTGGTTTATGAACATGCTCGAAACATTATTTGACATCTCAATAAATGTTACCGGAATAAATTACTATTCTATGGCACATTATTTCCCCTCGATTAGGTCGAGAATGATACTCCATCTTCCGCAGGGGAAGAGCAATTTGACTTGTGGAGTTCAATATTGCCTTGATTCCTTTTCCTTTTCTTCTATTCTTTGTTTTTTTGGATCTACCTGGTTGTATAGAGCAAATAACACCTGGTATGATTTATCTACATTGGGAAAGAGTAGAGCCGAAAAAAATATAAATTCGGATCATAAATGCCATGTGTTATTTCTAAATCTGGAAACACAAGCTCATCGTATATGGAGAGTATATTATTTATTCAGAGGAGGGTTAAGGTGTTTTACCAGATCCGAATAATCTGGTCACATAGGACACAGTTTCAAGGGATTTTCCTACTATTTTTTCCTGTCTTTTCCTTTTGCCTTTTGCCTTTTGCTTAAAGCTACGTTTCTTGTCCCGAGTTCTGCAACATTTGCGTGAAAATCTGGATTTCTAACTACATAAATAGTGAGCGGAACGAACGTTAGGTTTAGGGTTTCCCGTTATATTATTTGCATAAGAAAGATGAGGAAAAAAATAACCCTAAGTTTTGGTTATTATCATGTATTAAATCGGGAGGATCATTCTTACTTATGCCCTCGACGAGAGTATATACGAACTCGCCCTTCAGACTTCCAATCTAGTCATGTCGCATTGGGTTGTCGACCATGCACGCTAAGGACAATAACCGTGCTTTACCATCTACGGGTGGAAACTTTCGTGGGACATGCGGAACTCCAATTCGACAACAATGTGTTTAAAGGGGAAAAGTATCAAAATAGTCATAAACATTTTGTATTTATACCAATTCAGTCCTAAACTTTTCAATTTGACCAATTTAGTCCTAAATATTTTCACATTGGTACCAATTCAGTCCATCCATCTAATTTAAGCCGGAAAATGCTGATGTGGCCGTCGCCGATCTTATATGGTGCCACATGGACAAATTTTATAATTTTTTATATTTTTTCAGATTTTTTAAACTTTTTTTTCTTTTTTTTTCATTTCTTCTTTCTTTTTTTTTTTTTCTTCTTTTCTCCTTACCCTTGGCCGGCGAGGTCGCCGGCCTTACCCGTTGGCCGGAGAGGGCCTCTGCGCCCTCGTCGGCCACAAGCGAGGGCGCAACAACCCTCGCTCGTGGCAGGCGAGGGTGCGGCGGCCCTCGCCCAGATCCAGGCAAGAGCGCGGCAGCAGGGCGTCTCATCTCCTCCAGCTGCGAAGCATCTCTCCCTTCTTCTCTCAATCAAGCTCAACGGTACTCTCTCTCTCTCTCCCTCCCTCCCTCCCTCCCTCCCTCCCGCCCGCCCACCCGCACGCACGCTTCCTTCCGCGAGTGGTCATGTCTTGCATGAGACATGTTTGTGAGAATGCCAACACGAGCCCTAACCACCATCGCTTCCTTCGCCGATAGCTACGAGGCTTGAAATTGCAGAGGGCCGCGCCCTTGCTTGGATTTGGGTGAGGGCCGCCGCGCCTCACCCGCCACAAGCGAGGGCTACCGCGCCCTCACTTGGATCTAGGCAAGGGCCGACGCCCTCGCTTGTGGCCGGCGAGGGCGCAACGGCCCTCGCCAGTGGTTGACAAGGGCGCAGGGCCCCTCGCCCCTACCAGCCCGTGGCCAGTGACCTCACCGGCCAAGGGGTAAGGAGAAAAGAAAAAAAAAATTAAAAATCTGAAAAAAAAATATAACAAAATTATAAAATTTGTTCTCGTGAGGCCACATATAACTGTTGGTGGGCCATGTCAGCAATTTCCGGCTTAAATTAGTCGGATAGACTGAATTGGTACCAATGTAAAAAGGTTTAAGACTAAAATGATCCAATTAAAAAGTTTAGAACTTAATTGATACCAATATAAAAGGTTTAGGACTATTTTGGTACTTTTCCTGACGGCTAAAAATAGTTGAGGATTTGCGTATGATGTTAACATGCTGCTAATAGTAGGAAATGGAGTACGGTTCACGTCGTTTGTGAACGGAAATGTCATGCAACTTGGGTTTTGGCCTGCCTTCTCCATCGCTCGAACGGCAGTGTACATGACGTACGGCAATTTTGTAGTCTTTATCATAGGGAGATGATTCAATAAAGCGTCCGAAACCGATATATATATATATGGGAAATTGGCGGGAAATACAAAGGTGAAGATAAAGCCAGATTGAGAGTCAAGCTCTCTCTCGAGTAGGGACAAGGAAATGAACATCATACTCGTTTAATATTTAGGGTTTCCGCTGGTGGTGGATGACTATGTTAGATGATAAATAAAATTATAGGTAACTGTCCAAGTGGCCGCCAGCGTTGTACGTAATATTGATTAGGACCTTCTATTTCTGAAGAAAGAAAATCGAATTCCGGCAATCTTTTATGTATTTAATATTCGATTTGACTTGAGCCCGTTAATCTTGCATCATGTCACTTTTTACTTTAATTAAAGATTTAAAAGTTTGGAGTCATATAGTTAAGCATGGCATTGATGATGTAAATTGAAACTACTTGAACATATTTAGATAGTCAAATATTCATTACCTTTTTCTGGTAATTAAAAAAAAAAAAAAAAAAAGCTACTTCGAGCATGCACTAGTTTAAAAGACCTTTCTAAAAAAAAAGAAATTTAAAAAATAGAGAGAGATGAGACGTGGTAGGGCTGGCAACATCTAATAGGTCAACTTTGCTCCTGTGTGACGACGACTTCTATTAAAATACACATGAGTTATGTTAGAGAAATTCTACATCAAAGAATTAATGCGATATAGAACAGTTAATATGTCATAGTTGACTCATAACTCATTGGCTTAAGTTTTTGAGTGAAAGTGACTGAATATATTGACAAGCTTGAATTTAAGCTTCCTCTTAACACTCCCAAGACAAAGATATCAAATTTTTGTTGCGAACTCCCACCAAATGATATGAGAGCCGATGGTTGATTGGTAGCCCAAAAGAAATCTGGTGACTAATGTGACCCGGGTGGGTGAACGTTGTGGTATAGCAACACAAGTTTGTTGATTAGTGGCCCAGGAGAAATCTGGTGATTAATGCGATTCCTGGGCAAGTGGATGTTGTGGTGTAACAATGCAGGCCTGATGAAGGATACACAAATTAAGAAGGAGCAAATCTAACATTGAAGCTCACATGTAAGATTCACGTCTAAATTGTGTTAACAAAATCCCACATCGGAGAATTAATGTGATGTAAAGGAATTAATATATCCTAGTTGACTCATAACTCATTGAATTAAACTTTTGGGTAAATGCGGGTCCAACTAAATATATTAACGGGCTCAAATTTGAACTCCTTCCTAATCTCCCAGGCGAAGGTATTAAATTTCTACCGCACGCCTTAAACAACTTCTTTCTATTTCGTTTCCACAAGTGGGACATTCCCAAGAAAGGATCAAAAACCCTAAATCAAAATCATCTGATGATATCATGTTCTAACAAGAATTCGCAAAACCCTCAAAATTATCAAAGAAAAAGCATATACAACAAGAAAGCAAAAACAAAGGAAAGAACCCAAGTTTCATGCCTCATGTTAGACGTCACTTGTTTTTTTGCTTAGCTCCATTGTCAATTATCATAAACTTCTGCTCACACACGGAGTCACACGTAATAAAACACGATTTAATGATGTCAAGCCAAGCTAAGTAACTTTAATTAACTCTGGTACTTCTGTCCTTGAAGTCGCATGTCGCATTCCTTCTCGCAAACAACAAAACCCTAAAAACAAAGAACAGATAATAGAATTAGGTGCAAGATACAAAAAACATCGCAATTGATCTAAATTGTCATCCGACCGAAACAGCACGCTTCAGTGTACCGTTTCTTTTCATTCACCAATCTCATGTCAAGAGCTCCTGTCTTCGGTATATCCGTGCAATGATTTCCCCATGTTCGTCCAGATTCGTAGAAGTCCATCGAGTGAAGTTACGTCCATGATCGAAATCGCCTATCATTCTTATCGACCTATGCTATATCACGAATGATGTAAAATAGGACTAATGGTTTATTTTAGCTTAAAAAAACTATCGATCATATATTACCATGCACTTACAAGTAATTAAGATTAAGCTAGATAATTGATTGAATTGAGAGTTGAAATAGGTACTGTGTGAATTCAGGATCAGCCAGTTTCCATGCATACGAAACAGTATGTATGGATCACTAGGGCCTCTAAAATTTCGTTCAATTGTGCAGTACTATGTATGACAATAGACAACAAGACAAAATTAGGAATGATCCCACGAATTTATACTAATAAACAAAGAGTTTCAATGTTAGGAATTTACCTGGCTAGTTCGGGTGATCTATCCTCTTTGGATATCCCATCCACATTGAACAAAGCATGGGGAATATGCATGTGCGGTTCTCATTGCGCAAACCTTTTGCTATATGCCATGTAAGTCCATTTCATGCGGATACAAGGAATCTTTTCTTTCTTTCTTTGCCCCCATTCTTCTTCTAACGCTTTTAGCATGTTCAATTTATATGTTATTACCTCTTTTTCCACATTCAAATTGGTTAAAACACACCCTAACTTATGAGTTGATGAAAATAATCTCAAGGGACTAAGGTGGAAAGGGTGAAATCTTTCTATTATTTTTCTTTCGTTTTTATAAGAACGTCGTCTCCTCTATTGTACTTACTATTGTGCTTAAGAATGAATTATGTGAGAGACTTATTGTAATGAGCTTGAGTCTTGTCTGTAATCTTTGGAAAAAATTATCCAATCAGGTCTAAACCTATTATATGGATGTCAATAGTCCAAAAATTTTCAATTTGCTAATTAAGCCCTAAACTTTTGCGCAAAATTCGAGTTTGGTCTTTCCGACCTATATTCGTCAAAATCGTTGATGTGGTGGTATGTCACATAAGACGGCCGGTGATGATTGGATCATCAAGTTAGTGACTTCCAATAAATATCGAGCAAAAAGACTACATTGAAATTTCACACAAAAATTTAAGACTAAATTAGTAAATTGAAAAGCTTAGAACTGAATAGGCATCCATACAATAACTTTAAGACTGATTGGGTAATTTTCGTAACCTTTAGTAATCAACATACCTCAAATCCGAATTATGATCATATATCACAACTTTAAACAAAGGAGGAAGGACACTAGAAGTATCAAAAGTTGTGTAGGAACACTAATTTTAGTGACAAAAATTTTCGACGGCTCACTTAGGTGTCAAATCAAAGAAAAAAATCACTTAAGTGCCAACAATGAGAAATTCTAACCAAATTGATCTTGTGGCATTTGTATATAAAAATTTTAAGTGACATATCTTACATTTTTAAAAAAGAGGTCCACATAGACATGCAAATTGACATCGCTCAGTCCAACATGGCTAGGTGATGAACAAAATGATGTTACACATTGTCCAAGGCAAAAGCAACGTTGTTTGAACTTGACTAAAAGGCCGATCTCGTCGCATCTCTCCATGTCACTCACTCGCCATCGCTTGCTTATCGTCGCATGTCTACCCTTGCTTGTTGTCACTTGCTTGTCCCCCATGGTAAAGTGAGTTTCTCTCTCTATGTCACTCAATTGGAAGGGAAAAATTAGGGTTCATGAGAGAAAATTACGCTTGTGAAAGGAAAATTGGGGTTGTGAGCCACTACTGAAGCTCCTATTCTCTATTTGCAAGATTGAGCTATTAATCTTTGGGGCAAATCAAAATAGGGAGTGAGTTTGGGAATTTATGGCTCTTATTTGGTGAAAAGGTACTATACGGCATTGTTTTAAGGTCTAGATGCTTACTAGACTCTTTGGCGGGCCATGTCGGCTTAAGAAACTAATAATAAAAAAATGTCATGTCGGATTTCCGGTCCAACAGAATGGATTTGACATTGAAAATATCATTTTTCAAAAAAATTGACACTTGAGTGATCCAAAAAAAAAAAATACTTTTAGCACTAAATTGAACATCGCACATAACTTTTAGTATTTTTAGTATCCTTTCATCAAAGAATTCCACCAAAAGAGAACTTGAGCCAAAGTATTGGATATGACAAGAGTTATTAGAGATTAAAATTTTACAAGAATTTTCAAATAAATATTCTAGACATCACCACTTTATTGATATTCTTTTAAAATAGAATTCCTTGTTAGGGAAATCCCTTATAATGTTTTGAAAATGACAAAATAAATCAAAAGCTACTAATGTGTTTAATGGTTAAGTAATAGACTATGCAAATGATAGAACATGTAAAGGATATTGTCAAAGTCTGAAGACTACCAGAAGACTTAACATAACACATGTCCAAAGTTTATTCTAAATATTTCCGGACTTCTATATCAAAATCTGAAGACTGCCAGACTTTAGTGTCAAAGTCTGTTCTACATCAGAAGTTTGCCCACTCTAACAAATTCCAGACTGAACGTGAATGAAGAATCAAAAGACAGACTCTATGCTGAAACTAACTTATTCAGACTGTGTCCAGACCTTAAAGTTAAATCTGTTCAGAAGCAGATTATGTTTAGACTTACATTCAAATTGTAAAGTCTATTGCACTCAAACTCTATTTCAAACTGAAGACACTCACACTCTACTTCAATCTAAACACCCTCAGACTTTACGTTCAGAACGAGACACAAGTTTAGAATAAAGTAGATTCAGAACAAAACAACTTGACAGAACGTAACACAAACCCTAAACATATAACGGCTAGTGATCTGGTTTGGATTCTACATCAAGATAGATTTGATTGACTCAATCTAATTGATTAACGATTGGATATTGAAGACAAGAACTTTCTATACGAAAAAACTCTACTTATGGAAACCAAGATTCTGTTTATATGGGCAATCGGAATCAATCTGGGATTCTACTTTTGTCACTCAACGGCTACCAAATCTTCTAGATACAGATCTATCCAATGGGTAAATTGGAATGCGATCCTCTAAGATACTGTCCAACGGCTAGTTTAGAAATGGAGGAGTATTTAAGAAGATCAAAGACCGATTAGCAAGTAAGAAACGGAGCGTAAAATTTATAATTCCAAAATCTGAGTGACATTCGATCATACACTTGTTTTGGTGAGCTTAAACATTTGTGATTGTGAGAGAAATACCAAAAGAGTGATTTAGTGAGATAGTGTGATCTACCTCTAAGTGTTTGTACTCAAAGTTGTAATATCTTGTTGATTGCATAGTGGAATCCAATCAAGAGGCTGTTAGCGTGGGAGAGTAGACGTAAGCTTGATCTAAGTCGAACCACTATAAATCTTGTATTCTTATTCTCTTCCCTAAACTCCTCTAATTTACTTACTGCCATATATTTCTGCATTTAAATATAACTGTTAAAGTCTGAATCATTCTGCAAAGTTTGAAGTCAACCAGACTCAAATTAAAAATAAATTTTTTCTTTGCATTTTGCAAAATTTGTTTTCACACCAATTGACCCCCCTTTAGGTGTTCATACTAGCACTTTTAATTGGTATTAGAGCCAAGTGTTGTGTTTATGAAAGTGTTTTTACTTTTGAGCTAAAGATCTTCTATGGCTAGTATCTTAGCACCAAGACTTATGGAAGGGCAAAGCAACACTAGGCCACCATATTTTGATTGAAAGGAATACAACGTGTGGAAGAACAAAATGAAAGCATTCTTAAGATCGAAAGATCCCTTGCAATGGGATGTTATGGAAAAAGGAATCAATCTCACTACTGTGTCTACATCAAATAAGAATGGCAAAGACAAATAAACCAAACCCCTTGCTCCTATGTCTCGAATGGAGATGTCCAAAAGAGAATCTTTTGATGCAAAAGCCATTTTTTTTTCTTTACATTGCGCCTTGTCTCCTGTTGAATATAACAGAATTTCTTCATATGAAACAACTAAAGAAATTTGGGATAGACTTCATGTTACATATGAAGAGACTGATCGTATAAAAGAGACAAAAGTAAATTTCCTACTTGGCCGATATGAATCCTTCAAGATAAAACCAGGAGAGTCAATTGGAGATATGTTCAATCGTTTTACAGAAATTGTAAACGGTTTGGCATATCAAAAACAATCAATTTCTGCCCCTATGAAGGTCAACAAAATATTATGAGGTATCTCAAAAAATTGGAAACATGTCAAGACCTCAATCTGGGAAACTCAAAGGATTATGCCACTTTCCGTTGATGAATTGATTGGCACTCTTCAATCTTACGAAGTGGAACAAATCGTTGATGAAGATCCCAAAGGTAAGAAGTCCATCACTTTAATATCTAATGCTGATTCTGATGATACAGACTCAGAAAATAATATGGACGACAAAGAACTTGCTTTTATGATCAAAAAATTCAAAAAGCTGAGTAGAAAATGGAGGAAATTCAGTGAAAGAAAACAATACAAGCAGAATGACCAGAAAAGAACCATAAAAGAAGATGACAAGTAAGGAAATATATGCTTGATAGCACATTTAGACTCAGACTCAAATTCGGAATCAGAATCAAACTTAGAATCAAAGTCTGACTCAGATACAAACTCAAAATCCGATAAAGAAATCGAGGTAAGTCATTCAAAAATTCTTATCAAAGTTTCAAAGTATATAAATGAGCTCTACTTAAATATCAAATCTTCTCTTAAAATGATCTCCGAACTTAAAAAGGAGAATTCTCAACTAAGGCAATAGGAACTTTCTCAAAAAGAAAAGTTTGAAATTTTGTAAAAAGATTTTCTACAAACAAAAGAAAGTCGAGATTTACTTGTTAAAAAAAATGATTCTTTAAAAAATGAATTTTCAAATATTTCGACAAAATTTTCAAATGGTTCAAAAACATTAGAGCATATCCTCTTCATACAAGTACCTTACTATAACAAGTCGGGACTTGGCTTTAATAAGGAAAGTGATTCTCTAATAGATTTTCCTAAAGTCAAGGAGAGGCTTAGACAAAAACCTCTTAGATTTGTGTACAAGAAGCATTTTCAAAAGATCTTTACAAAACCTGTTGGTCGAAATGCCATCAAGTGTTCAAATTGTGAAACTTGGAACACTTTGAGAAAGAATGTCCTAAAGTCTGGAGACCTATTAAGAAAGATTGGATAAAAATAGCATCCTTACTAACTCTCATGGACCCAAAAAAAAATGGGTACCAAAGAAAAATAAGTTGTTTTTGCAATAAATAAAGGAAAAGAATAAAGAGAATTTGGTAAGGAATGCATTTTTTTTTTGGCACATAATTCTCATTATGCTTAATATTCGATATATCCTTGGTTGATTAAGATTTTATAATGATCATATTTTTTTTTATTGAAGAAAGAATCATATGATTTGTTTTTGTGATTCATGAGTTGTGATTTAATTTAATATGTGTGATTGATTTGATATCTTTCTTAGAGATAATGCAAATTATTTTGAATAATTTTATGCTCTCTAATTTTTTCATATCTTGCAAAGTGAAAATCTGTTTTACATGATATTAATTTATTATGCAAGATATTTTTTAGATACTCAAGGATTTTATTCTCTCTGATTTTATCGTGCTTTGACTAAGTGAGAATTTTTTTTTCAAGATATTATTATGCATAATATTCTTTCCTTAAATAACATGTTATGATAAGTTAGGAAAGAATATTTGATTATCTATAGAGATTTTATATTTTGCTCTAACGAAATGGAATGATCCAAATTGATGGATACCAAAAAGGAAATGAGTTGATTGCAGGAAATTCAATAAGGGAAGAATGATTGCAAATCTACGCAAATCATGGTGCAATCAAAAAAAGTATCTCATGCGAAAATGGCAAGTTTGATTCGTAAAATTAGAGGAAGGAAGCTCAAAGATTCTCTTCCTTGTGCAAAGTTTTTGCAAATTGTTGAGGAAATCTCTAATGTGTCGTACGAAAGGATGAGTAGTTCTGAATTTTAATTCTATATATGCTATTCAATTTATTTATTTGAAGAAAGGGCATTATATATTATGTGGATATTATTACAGCTTATTTGTACAAAAAGTTCGTTAAGTTTATGCAGGTTGAATTCGAAAAGAGCTTGATTGAAGAAAATAAATATTTGCCTCGAATTTCAAAATCCAAATGATCGTTGTGGATATTGTTGTTACGAAAGAAATAATGGAAAAATATTATGCTCAACATGCACAAGCCACAATTAGTGCTATTTGCAAATATTGTCATGATAATAGGAGGAGAAAGTGAATACAAAAGAAATGGAAAGAATTGTGATCACCTCAAAAAGGCAACTAATTGAGGGGGAGCATTGATCAATTATGAAAAAAACTTTTGAATTGATCGTGATCTTGATTATTATGGAAGGAATGAAAAAGTAAAAGTGACAGAACTTATTAAGTTCTACAAAATCCGGTTAGTGCATCTTTTATTACCTTTTGTCATTAACAAATCTTTTGTTGATATTATCATTTTATTATAACAAAAAGGGTAAGTGAATTTTATAATGCATCCATGATTTTTATTGAATATTTGCTGATATATATAATCGATGTGAGCTATATTGCATATCTTTAATATTTGACTTATTTTGTAAAAGCTGATTTTTTGGAAATTGTGTAAAATATCATGCAATATATATTTGTTATCATTTTATATTCTTTATGTGATACTTTTTCCATTGTCATCGCTTTTTTATTATGACAAAAAGGGGAAGAGAATATAAATATGCATATGTGTTGATTGGTTGATATTATTTATTGCATAATATTGAGCTGCGATTATTTTTCTATATATTGTTATGCTCAATCTATTTGCTGTCTTTTGATTCAAATCACATTTTTTGAAAATCTAAAATTTGATGATTGATTTATTAATATTTTAGAAAGTGTGATTACACATTTGCATATTCGGAGATTGTTTTGTCATCATCAAAAAGGGAGAGATTGTTAGGGAAATCCCTTATGATGTTTTGAAGATGACAAAATAAATCAAAGGCTACTAACATGTTTAATAGTTAAGTAATAGACTATGCAGATGATAGAACGTTACATGTAAAGGATATTGTCAAAGTCTGAAGACTACCAGAAGACTGAACGTAACACATGTCCAAAATCTATTTTGAAGATTTCCAGACTTCTGTGTCAAAATCTGAAAACTGCCAAACTTTAGTGTCAAAGTCTATTCTACATCATAAGTCTACATATTCTGACAAATTCCAGACTGAACGTGAATGAAGAACCAGAAGATAGACTCTATGAATAAGATCGTAAAGCTAAATTTATTCAGAAGCAAATTATGTTCAGACTTACATCCAGATTGTAAAGTCTATTGTACTCAGATTCTACTTCAGACTCTACTTCAATTTGAACATCCTCAGACTTTACGTTCAGAACGAGACACAAGTTTAGAACGAAACAATTTGATAGAACGTAACACAAGCCCCAAACATATAACGGTTAGTAATCTGGTTTAGATTATACATCAAGATAGATTTAATTAACGATTGGATGTTGAAGATAAGAACTTTCTATATAAAGAAACTCCACTTATGGAAATCAAGATTCTGTTTTTATGGGCTATCGGAATCAATTTGGGATTATATTTTTGTCACTCAATGGCTACCAAATCTTATAGATACAAATCTGTCCAATGGGTAAATTGGAAGGCGATCCTCTAAGATACTGTCCAACGGCTAGTTTGGAAGTTGAGAAGTATTTAAGGAGATCAAGGACCGATGAGCAAGTAAGAGATGGAGCATAAAATTTATAGTTCCAAAGTCTGAGCGACCTTCGATCATACACTTGTCTTTGGTGAACTTAAACGTTTGTGATCGTGAGAGAAATACCAAAAAAGTGACTTAGTGAGATAATGTAATTTACCTCTAAGTATTCCTCTTGTTGATTGCATAGTGGAATCCAGTCAGGAAGCTGTTAGCGTGGGAGAGTGGACGTAGGCTTGATTTAAGCCAAACCACTATAAATCTTGTGTTCTTATTCTCTTCCCTAAACTCCTCTAATTTACTTACTACAATATATTTCTACACTTAAATATAACTATTAAAATCTGAATCATTCTACAAAATCTAAAGTCAACCAGACTCATATTAAAAGTAAAGTTTTTCTTTGCATTTTGTAAAATCTGTTTTCACACCTATTCAGCCCCCGCTAGGTGTTCATACTAACACTTTCATTCCTAATTGCAAGCTCATTGAAATACTTGAATCTTAGAGGAATTTTATATTGTTAAAAAAAGAAGGAAAAACTCTATAAACTTCTCCTTCTTGAACACAAAAGAAGAAGAAACAATAGTCAAGAAATGATGGATAAAGATCATGAGACTGATTGATTCACGTTAAAGATATGTTTTTCCTCTTTCATCAAATTTATCATTAACTAAGAAGTAATGAGATTATTTTGAACCATTTAAACTCTAAGGTGTGTTCGAAATTATTCGAGGAGTTGAAAGAATGCGAGTTTTTTCTTCCTTGAAAATTGGGCCATTAATGGGGAATTTAATTGGTTGAACACATACATATTGAGAGATTGCAATGCGTCTCCCCTGGTCACAAGCACGAAATGCGAACAACCTTCACTGGCATGCCATAGAGTAAAGATCAGCAATTGATTCAAATAATAAGGCGAAAGGAGGCTCCACCAAGACTAATTGGAACATGTGAACATGTGGTACACCTATTCAATGCTAAAGTACAAGCATCCCCCAACCATGCATATATCACTTTGGTTTGTCCCTTGACATGACAGTGTGTGACAACAGTTAGGTCTTATTTTATGTCATGTACCTGTCCATATAATTTGCCATATCAAAATGCCACAAGAATGTTCATCATTTCATTTTTATCTTCTGTGACGATAATCTCCACCTGCCTTAAAGATGTCACAAATGCATTCGTAATTGTTCTTTCGATAGCACTCCAATTGGGCATCACTATTATCCCTTTCCCTTGCGGCACGAAGGTCGTATCTGTAAAATTATATATTCTCGTTGCATGGAAGATTTGGCGAGTCATATCATGAGAATGGAACTATCTTTTAGCATTAAAATGCCCCTTGAGCATCCAACCTTTAAGGAAACAAAGAAGAGCAATATGGAATGATGAGATCGAGGAAATGAAACCTTAAATTTAGTTCCTCCCTCATAATTTAACTTTGTAATCCATTGTCCAGGGGACATGGAAGGCACAAAATTTGGACAAAATACAACGCATGCTGACCTACTTCCACATGACTAGCGAAATAATTGTGGCCTGGCCAAGTTGGTCATCATATGCTGACCGACACAATTTTAATGGCTGATACTTTTTCTTGGCCGATCGACACGGATTCAACCCAAATTTGTATTTTGCTTGGTCCTTGAATTTCGGCATGGTTGGGTATCAGTACTCTGTGTGAATGCATGGATAATGCTTGTCCAGCGAGGATGGTTGAGTCCGTGCGTATAAAAGCTGTCTAAGGAGGGCACTTCTGCTCCCTCCCAAACTTAGTACATACTTGTCTATTCTCATTGGCTATAAAGCAAGTTGGCTATAAAGCAATTTAAATTCCTTGCTCATTCGTGCCAAAAGATTGCATGAAAATGACAATATTGAATGTGCGAGATTGTAAAGAAAATATGGTACCGTTTGAGTCCAAAAGAGAAGGATGCAATCAGTCCAGATTATCCCTATAGTGTTGTCGCATCATTCTGTATATCGGTCTTATTGCGCCATTGTAATAAGGTATCAAAACGCAATATATGGAGTTCGGATGCGGCTCCGGACGAGATTGTAATTTGTGGTCTGGGGAAAAAGAGCGATGGACCATGTCGCTTTTTGGCCACACTGTGCCCACAACAAAATCCCAAGAATCTTCTCTTTTATGACATTTCTTGCATTATTGAAGAACAATGCCCTCAAGTTGACTAATCTCCCTCTCACAAACACACACACCCGCGCCCACAAACTGGATAGAAGTAAAAAGGGGACCAAACCAAGCATGACGACCAGATAAACGCAGATGGTGTTTTTCCAATTGGTCTGTTAAATAGGTCGGGCCATGATGTTTATCACGTATTTCCATGACGCTTTTTAAGCTTCAAGGTGGGGAAAGCGAAGAGTGCACTCAGAACTAAGTATATAAGATTTATAAAATGATGTTGTCCAATGATAGTAAATTTTGGCAAATAATGAAGGGATTGTGTCTATGTTCAATTATTAAAGTGAAGAGAAATAATCTATAAGCGAAAGTGGTGCATATAAAAAGAGAGTAGAGGGGTGGGTGGGTTAGAATAAAGAGTTGAAGATAGTCCAAAAAGAATCGTTTTTTAAAGTGCGTAAAACGATTTATCAAATCCATGAATGAGTGACCTTTCTGTTGTGTGATGCCCTCTCCACTCTCTCTTGCTTCTCCTTTCTCTTTCTCTGTCCTCATCATGGAGATTCTTGAACATTGTGGCTTGTCTTCTCGAGACAATAGAGAGGAGCCGAAAGCTGCGTTCGGATAGTGCAAAACCAGGTGTAGCTTCTGATTCTTTCTTGTGAATATGGAATGTCCATTCCTCCCACTTACCCAACTTGGCTTGGCCTTTTGTTGCACTTCCCCAACTTCAAGTTTATTGTTATTTTCATTGATTTTCTAAGAAAAGAGAAAGAAAGGCTTCGTACCTCCATTGGACAAAGGATTATCTTAACAAAAGTATAGAGCCATGACATTATATTTTTTTTTCCTTTGACTCTTATATTGGTAAATATAATGAAGCACAGTACGAAAATTTATGGTATCATGAACTTTGCATAAGATGTGAAACATGATACACCAAGTCCTTTTATTCTGTATCGAGATGTGGTAACTGCAATCGAATGCCGAGTGTCTTAGGGTTGTGCATTTGAATTATCAAATTAACTAGAAAAGGATTAGTGGGTAAAACAAAAATATTGGCATAAACTTCTAAGAATAAATGAATTTCCGTGACCAATCACTGTCATGTCTTGGCAGGGCTCCAGTTTAAAAAGTCAAAATTTCACCAACATTATGGTACCCACCTAATTAAGGTTTAAAATACCATGGTCCAAGATGACATTGAGTTTAGGCTTTTTTACTTTTGCTAGGCCAACTTCTTAGAGGGACCAAGCTAGTTGCAAAGGTCTAGACCGGCTCCAGCCAACAATGGCCCAATGTTTCCAGACAATTTGGGATTCCTTTTCTGCTTTGTTTCAAGGGAATGATATACAATCTCCATTTTCCGGAAACTTCTCTTTGAATTCTACCTTCCTTTTCCCAAGTTTCATTTAAATGATTCCACTACACTTCTCTATATAAATGGCATTTTTTCTTTTGCCATGTTTTTGGACTTTTCGATGGTCCATATCATTACTAAATCAATATATTTATCAATTTAGGTTGGTTAGATGCATTTCATCAAATCCCGCTACAATGAAGTTATTAATGTGCTGCTCATTGTAAAGGAACACGAGAGCTCTACAAAGAATGAGATTAGGATCATCGATGCTTGAAGAGAACTTGCTCATCTGTGTATCGATCTATCAACTCTGAGCCAAAGTGTTCGACATATACTCTTAACAAAAACGTTCCTATTTCACATCCTCATAATATAGAGAAAATGAGTGCCAAAGCATCCAAGAATCAAATTAATAAAGTTCCAACAAAGTGTGCTTCCACATCGCTATGGCCGGCTTTTCAGTAAAAATACTTCAATTTGTACTTAAAAACTAATGTAGATACCCAGATAGTTTTGGGTCACGGTGCGAGGTACTGGCTATGATTCTAGGTGGATGGTGGTGCTTTCCACCGGAATGGACGAAACACCAGAATTTCCAGTTTTTAAGCATGTCAACATCCCTAAGATGATGGAGCTGCCAGATAACCATTCAACCATCAGGCACAAAACTTATAAAATTGGCTGAATTGAATTATAAGGAAGAGGAATAAATGAAGACATTTTCATGCAAAAGATATGCAGATTTGTACCTTTGGCCGGAGGCTCGTCTTGTGGTTTCATAGCCGGAAAGAGGAGTACTTCCTGTTAAAATAGAAAGCAAAACGTCAAAGCTACATCCACGTGCATGATAGTACGTGAGCATGCAAGCGTGTGTATATACACGAGAGAGAAAGAGAGAGAGAGAGAGAGAGAAAGAGAGAGAGAACCTTAATATTCTGCGAATCGGTCAAAAGCATGGTAAGCCTATCAATACCCATCCCCCAGCCACCAGTTGGAGGCAAACCATACTCAAGTGCGGTACAGAATGTTTCATCCAAAGCCATGGCTTCATCATCACCCGATTGCCTGTCCTGAATACCATGCAGATTCAATTCAGAATTGCTTCCCAAGAGTATTACCAAAAATTGCACCCAGCAATGATAATACCTTGAGTTGTTCGGCAAATCGCTCCCGCTGTACTACAGGATCATTCAATTCGGTATATGCATTGCATAGCTGACCAAAGAAAGAGAAAAGTTGAATAAGGAAAAAGAGACATGATGGAAGTTTAAAAAACTAAAAAACCTGGACAAAGGTAGAAAGCATACTTCATGCTTGTTTGCAAACAACTCGAATCTTTCAGTCAGGCCTGGTTTCGATCTATGCCACTTTGCCAAGGGACTCATGATCTCAGGATGATTGATGATGAAAGTAGGATTCACACAGGTCTCTTCCAAAAAGTGACCCACAAGCTGCAAATGAAAAGGATGAAATGAACTCCAGTAACAGACTGAAGGTTATTGGCCAAAAGAAAACAAAATTAAAGTTGAAATTAAGTAGCATGTAAATTTCCACTTCCAGTAAATGCTTCGATTCAACTAGACACCTGTACCAACCAAGCTTCCACATCACATTAAGTAATGAAAAAAGCAATTCAAGAGGGCTGCTAAATGGAAGGATCTTATCAACATCCACAAATGATAACTAGACAATTGTAGAACTACAGGCATCTTTGCATGCTCATATTCAGAGACAATTTGCTGAATATATCAAGCAATTAGCTAAGCAATGTTTGTGAGTATCAGAACAGACAAAAGTATTTATGCTTACCTTGTCCAACAAACGAGTCGTCGTTTGCGGAGGAGCACACTTGACATCAAACCTAGCGCAAGCATCCATCAAGTACTTGTTAGTTTCAACACTCGATAGATCCTTTGGAATGTCAAGATTAGCGATCTTCTCCAACTCTTCTATCATGTCAATCCTCCTGCACAAGTTGAGTCCCAACAAATGATCAAATGTGTAACAATAAATCCATCATCACATGAATTTGTCATGTGTAATCACGCACCTGAAAGGGGGAGTGAAATCAATCTCAATTGGATCGTTGTCAAGTCCATTTGCATGATACTTAATTTTATAACCACCAGTAAGTTCCTTCACCATTCCTGTTTTGTCAAATATGTCAAAGTATAAGATTTATAAAGGGAAACGAATATCATACAGGATGATTTTGAGTGTCAAAGACACTAACCACTAAGCATTTTCTCGGTGAGCTCCATTATATCATTATAGTCTGCAAAGGCCATATAGAACTCACAAGTAGTGAACTCAGGATTATGAGTCAAATCTATTCCTTCATTTCTAAATTGTTTTCCTATCTCATAAACACGCTCCAATCCTCCGACAACCAGCTCCTTCAGGTAAAGCTCAGGAGCAATACGCATGAACAGCCTCATGTTTAGATCATTATGATGAGTCACAAAAGGACGGGCAGCAGCTCCTCCAGCAATCATGTTCATCATAGGTGTCTCAACCTGCAAGTTTTTAAGGACAAGGTTGAGAAATGCACTAGTCACAAACAGAGCAGACAAACAGAAAAGCATAGTTCACTCACCTCCAAGAAGTCAAGATCATCGAGGAACTTCCTAACATACTGTATGACCTTGGCTCTAGTCTTAAATATATGCCTAACCTCCAGATTCAACATCAAATCCAGATAACGCTGACGGTATCGCGTTTCCTAGAAAGATAATATATAGAGCAAATAAGTAAACCAAAAATATCAATTTCTGCACATTGGTGCATTTTATCAAATGACTCATAAGAAAGGGAGGAAAACTTGATTCAATCAACAGGTTACTAAGAAAAAGCTCAACCACTGTAGCTAGATGTCAATCAAGTATAACAAATAGCAGCAGAATGAATATTCATATTGCCAAGAACCTATCCCTTGCAATACCCCATGATAGAGTCAAGTCATTCCAACATAAACTAAAGACAGTTGCTTTTTAGGGCACTATAGTGTTCTAGAGGGCTACATCAGACATGTTGGATTTCCATTTACATGTCAAATTGCAATCTAGCATTGTTAAACAAACCAGTCTCAAATATAAAAAGTCCTAACACTGAACTGCAGACTATAAATACGACCAAATAAAGGATATTGATCAAGTACCTGATCTTTCAAAATATAGTTTTCGGGATTCCTAGTACTTCCTGGAACCCACAGTTCTGTTTTCTGCACAAGCACGCAGAATCAATCGCATCATGAAGAAATTCCTATCTTAGATAATTCTAAATCATGCCTTCTTACCCTCACATTTGCATTTTCTGAACCTGGAGCAGCTTTTTGTCTTGGCATCATGTGAAGACAATGGGACAAAACTATAAAAGACCTGGGAAATATGCTTAGCTCGCCCCTTTTGGTTTTTCCTGAAAGAACGAAGAAAAGAAAAACATTAACAAGGTAAAGGAGACACCCAAGGAGAAATAAAGGTCTGGTTAAGAATAAATACAGCATGCATATTTTATATATGTGATATACATAGGGCCGTTAAGATTAATGATGTGTGATTAATTACAAAACAAAATTTGATGTAGTCTAACATATAAAAGTGGTTCTATGGACTTTGACAACTGATCTCTCGGGACAGGAGGGGGAGTCTCTTCGAACACCTTATTATACTTACCTTCCCTGGGCTTGTCTACATTGACTTTCACTTTTTGTTTTTGTTTAATCTAAATCTTGCAACTTATACAACTTAAATTTATTTAAATCCAAAACTCCTAAAGCTTTCACAACACACAAATGCTAACAAATAGATTTACATAAAATATTTTCATAATTTTCTGAACTGCAAGTAATACTTAGATTTGGGCTGAAAGTTAAAAAGTACTTTCTGCTTTTACACACAAGCTGTGTTCATTGAAGTCTGCATTAAAGGGAAAAAATTGAACCAACCAACCTAAGAAATTGTGCCCTTTGAAATTTTTGTGAACAGCAATTTATCTTATACATGGGTGTTCATATCCATAAAAGAAGAAAATGGTCAAATTCTTTCACCATGATCCCTTCTCTTTCCCCTCCAGCTAGGATTCACAAGAAGGAGATGAACATAAGAGGAACCAAGCATTGCCAAAACAATGAAAAAGGGCACATCCATTGCCAGAAGAAGCGAAAGTATGCCACAACACACAATGTTTTACACCCCTTTTTCCCTCTCAGGACTAGTCAGCAAGTCAAACTTCCATGGAAGGCACCGCTACCATTCTCCAATTAGATATTGAATTATCATTTGAAGATATATCCAAAAAAGCAATTTAATAGTTCTCTTGACCAGCTAGAAGTTTTCTTTCCATCAAAGGACATGATGAAGTTACGGTTACTGACAAAGAATAGAAGATCTTACACTTAGCAACATCAACAGTAGCATCTCAGGCATCAAAAGTAAATAATGAGCCTATGAAAGAAATACAGCAATAAAGTGGCAAGAGCCAAACCTGGAAAACCACTGATGCCCACAATATCACCACGCTTCACGTTGGAATGGAATCTTGAAAACTCAGCATCGTCCATACCTGATTTACTGCAGTTTGAAATAGAGAGGATTCAATTATGGAATCATAAAGCAACAGAATGAAAGTGAGCATTACAAAACATATACCATTTTGAAGAAAGGGTTGATATAGTCAATAAACAAAAGATTTTCTCTTCCTTTCCTTTTCTGTATGTTACGGGTTTTCATTGATTGTACTTGTGGTAGAGAAAGGCAAAGTTCACGCACAAATGGACACAAGCCATTAACTGTTTAAGCATGCATATGTGCAATCATGCTTGACTATTTCGACACGGAAGTGTAGTAGTGTAAAGGCTCGCACGGAGAAGCCCATTCGATTAGAGGAAGGGAAAGCAAAAATTGTTGGAGGGAGATAACTTAAGAATGTAGTCAATCATCGATGTGTTGACAATCTCTTAAACTGCAACCCAAATATTAGGATGTAACCTTAGGCCAAAACTGTCGCTAAGCCTTCGAATTATTGCAAACAAAAGGGCATGGAAAACATAAGCAAATGATCTTGAAGCTGTTGTATTTCAGTTTCCGACCAACATTATTGCCTAAAGGTTTTGGATGATCGATGAATAAAAATATAAGAGCATTCGAAAGAGATATCTGAGGTAATTAAAGCCACTAGTATATGAAATATGTCCAGAATAATGATAATTTCTACTATATGCGAATTGCTAATTAAATGGAAACATAAGATGGTAAAAGTAAAAGTAGACAAAAGAATATCGAAGAACAAAAAAAACAAAAAAAGAATTTTGCAAGCAATAAAAAAAGGAAATGAAAGTCACCTAGCATCAGCCATGACTTGCACTTTTGCTCCAGCCCCATGCAAATCATAAAAAAACAGCTTTGAAGATGAAGATCGTTTGTTCATGATTCGACCTTGAACAACAGAAACACTGGTGAGATAAAGAGAAGGAGCCAAGCCAAAATAACATATTTCTCCCATACAAAGAAAACACCGTTATAAGTACCAGCCAAAGATATGGATACATCCTCAAGATGCTCTCCATTCTTTAAGCCTCCATACTGGTTATTATATTCAGTGATAGACATCAAAACTTGAAACTTGTGAGGATAAGGGTTTTTCCCATCTGTCTTCTGTGCCTCGAGATACTTCAGCCTGTTTTGAAAGTATTGCTGCCAGTAGGCAAGAGAAAACAAGCATGAATACATGAAGCTCTCAAAAGAAGTAGTAATATGCAATACGACAAGGTAGTAAATGATACATACTGTTGGATCCATGTCCTCATCATCAGCTGCTCCAGGTTTCTGAGACTGGGAACTTGCCTTGCTAGCAGCCTTCACATTTGTACAAGTCGAATTAGCATCAGGATTCAAGTCATCGAAAGAAATGACGATACCAACATTAACAAGAGTCGGACCAGGATTGATCCACTCAAGATCTAAAATGGCCATCTACTTAAGATATAATCATCTTTGCCATTCGACTTTATTCAAAATAAGTGTCCTTGGGCATTATTTATATTTAAAGGCTTCGTTTATGCTGGTTTGAGGACAAAAATAAGCAAGCAACTATAATCAGAAAAGTGCCAACACCCCCAAAAAAAAAAAAAAAAAAAGAAAACAGAAAAAAAGAAAAACAAAAAGAAAAAAAGGAAGAAAAACAAATCCTTTTCCTTTGTACTAAGATTAAGACTCTTCTAAAAAGACATCTATCCAACAGAGTTAACAGAAAACAGAAGATTGTTTACTATGAACTTGCGTGGCGCAGTCCATCTGATTTGCTCTACATGATATACTGATAATTTATACACATCCAACAATGGGGAGACAAATCCAAATGCAATTTAGCTGCCGATTGTAGATGCAAAATGCCTAACTATATCTGCACTAGGTTTGTAAAAATAAAAAACTATATCCACACTAATATAGCCAGCTAAAATACATCCCCAGGCAAACCAAATGCCAAAAGCTAAATGCAAAGAAAAAGTATGGAATTTGTGTACTCCAGTTAAGGCCAGTTAGGACCGCTGATGTCTCGATAGAACCAGTTTCTAGAACGACTAACGGGAAATTCACGAGCGCAAAGGGCAGCAACGTCATACCAGCTTAGCCTTCTCCTCCTCCTTGCGCCGCCTCTCTTCCTCCCTCTGCTTGTTCTTCAGCTCCTTCTTGCGCGCACTGCGGTCGGTCAAAAAAAAAAAAAAAAAAAGAAGCTCGACCCATCAGAACCCACAAACGGAAAAACGAAAGCACGACAAAAAAAAGCGAGCTTGATCTCAAAGCACCAAACTCTGATCGACCATCGAACGTATACGCAGAGAAACTTACTTCTTGCTCTGCGTGTCTCCGGACGAGGCGTCCACGGCCAGGTCCGCGACGGCTTTCGCCGCTTCGTCGGCGGGTCCTCCTTCCATTGCCGGGGAAGACGGCGGCGCCGCAATGCCTTACGGGAGAGACCGGGTGCAGAGCGAAGGAGGGTATATCACGGAGAAGCCGCCGGCGCCTAGGGTTTTCGCTGGGATAACCTTTGGAGGTTCTTGACAGCGATATGCACGCGTAGTACCTGGGCTGGCGTTGTGAAAAAGCCTACTTTTTTGGGTTCTGAGCTTGTAAATGAAGATCAATAAGTAAATGAAGGTAACTTATTTATCTAGGATGTGTTAATTATATATTTTAAAATTTATCACGAAAAAATAATTAAAATCTAAAACTTATCGAATATATTCATTCCGCTGGTTCCATCAACTTCGTTTGATTTGGCTAATGAAAAATATTGACTTAATGATAATATGACTTTATTGTTATTTTTATACAAATTTAATTTAAATTTCAAAAATGAGCTAAATTTATCTTTTTCAAAAGAGGAGAGATTAGGGGGGGGGGGGTTGCAAGCTCTTGCTACCGCCGCCGCAGCCCCACTTTCGCCGAGAGAGGCCAAGCCTCTACTGATCCTCACCTGACGATGGGGGTTGGCGATAGCCCTACAACTTGACTTTTTAAAAAAAATAATAATTTCAATAAAATTATTATTTAAAATCATATTTGAATCGAAAAAACATCATTTTAGTCTTATGCTCCATAATTTAGTTACATTGGCATTTTCTATTAATAAAATTGGATGGAGTAAGTGAAATAACTCGATTGAATAAATTTAATAAGTTTTAGGATTTAATTGAATTTTTTATAAATTTTGAATGTTAATTATACTTTAATGATAAGTTTCATGATTTTTAGTGAATATATTCTTATTATATAGTGTGCGGCGAAAAAGTTCGAGTCTTGAAGCACACAAAACCGTCATTGTTGTGCGCTTGGCTTCCACGCTTAAAAGGACAAAGGAAATCACACTTTGTGGTTCATAAAATATTACTACTTTGGAGGGAATAAGAATATGTGTTTGTTCTCCACGCGTAGATTATAAAATGTCAGTGCTGAATATCTCTAGAATTCACTCCACAGTAGTGATTATATGATGTCGATAATGCTGCTTCTTTTAAAAGAAAATTTTAATGTGGATTTGATGGAGTCGCGGAAGCCATATCGATCCCTACTACCTATATCAAGGCATTGCTCTCGAATTATCGCGTAACAATATTACCCACAATCGACATAGCGTCATGACAAATCAAAACATTAATAAGGAGAGCAAGCGTAGCCAAAGCATAAGGCAAAAGTGGAACGTTTTTACTTTTCTTCTTCTCTTTTCTTCTTTTTTCAGCGCGCCGGTTGCCGGAAAAAAATTTAAAAAAAAAAAAAAAAAGAAAAAAATAGGAAAAATAGGAAAAAAAAAAAAAAAAAAAAAAGAAAAAAAGGGAAAAAATTGAAAAAGGAAAAAAAAGGAAAAAAAAAAAAAGTGAAAAAATTATAAAAATTATTTAAAACTTAAAATCTGAGTCATGTTATAAAAAATTCTTTTACTTTTTATTAAGATAAACTTTGTGTTTCACAAAATATCAAGTAAGGCTTAAAAAATCTTTTATTAAGATAAACCACAAAAATTAGCTTATCGAAACCAAAACAAAACATGAGTGTATAGAAGAGCCACTCACAAATTCTTGGTTTCATATGTCATCTTAATCACCAATTAAATATGACATGTGCATGCTATTATTCGTGCCATAGGATAATTGACACAAATGGTCCTTGGTCCGTCAACTTGAGCCGAATGTGCAATGCGGTATCTAAATTTTTAATTTATTCGATTTGATCTCTAAATTTTTTGTACATATTCAATTTAGTCCATGCATTGCCTGAAAAATGTTTGATGTTGTTTTTCTATTAATTTGAGTTTAGAGATAACATTGAAAATTTCATACAATTATAAGACTAAATAAAACACTTAACAAAAGTCTAAATACCATATTGAATAAATAGTTTATGAATGATATTACACATCAAGTTGAAGTTCATAAGCTACACTGCACATCAGGTTGAAGTTTAATGATCACATTAAAAAAATTTAAATTTTAGGGATTACATTGCACGTATGGTTAAAGTATAGTAACCATTATGTCATTATTCCAATAATCTCATGGGGAAAATTCCAAATAAAAACATGAAGTGCCATTATTTTCTCAAATAATGGTCTAGAGAAATATTATTCTAAAAAAATGCATAAAAGTTAATTTTGTTTCAAATAAAGTCTAAAATGGTATATCAATCTCAAAGAATGGCTTGACTTTCTAGTTGTTCGAGGGCATTTTCGTCCTTCATGTTTTTTTAGTTTTTTTTTTTTTTTGATCATTCCTTTCCTCTTCAATGGTAGCCAGCCACTAGATGATACTTAGGGAGGGTTGGGGGAGGGATGGTGCTGCCCTTGCCAGCCATGGGCGAGCCCAAGCCTCACTAGATCTAGGTGAGGGCTTGCAGACCCTTGCTCAGTAGATAGCAAGGATCCAATCGGCACTTGTCGGATAAAAAAGAAAAAGAAATGAGAAAAAATATAAAAATGATTTAAAATTAAAATTATCTTTTGTGAAAATACTTTTGATCGGTCAAAATATTCAGTTGACCAGTGATCGACAAAGTCTAACTCTTATTTAAAATTGTCATGGCTATTTTGGGCTTTTATTTTACACAAGATCCACTTCGATCTTTTATTTACTTTACCCTTTTATTTGAAATTTTTCCTAATTTCATGCTAGGAAGAGAAATGGTCAAATAAATTCATCCTCCCAAACTTGACAAAGGAAAAAGCGTATCAAAAGAGAGGGAAGGAAAAATTCAACGCTTGCAAACCCAGTCACCCAACAAAACTAATGATCTGACCAAAAAAGAAGTCTAATAAACAATGACCAAAATGGGACATGAATTGGAAGGAAAGAAAAGGGAAGGGATGGGATGATGGGGGGTGTGCTGGTGACCCATTTGATAACACAGCGAGGAGGAGATCTGGAAATCTTGTCTGCCCGTAATCCTAGTATATCCACGCCCACAATCCATTTCGATAAAGCTCTCCTCCCAAGCCAAAACCATCTCCTCCTCCTCCTTCATCATCTCTCTCTCTGTGCAAATGGAGAGCTTTGCTCCATCTTCTTCCTCTTTATCCACGAGGCGAGCGCTCGGGGCCGGCCATTCCCTGCCGGTCAACTCCTGGAGTGGTGGTGGGTCGGTCTCCGTTCTCGGGTTCGCTCGCAAAAATCTCGCCTTTCCTTCTCTCTCGAGGAGGCCGCGCCACGCCAACGGCGTCGCGAGAGCCTCTGTCGTCGTCGAGAAGGAGACCCAGGAGGCGAGGACGGCTTTTCTGGTCATCGGCACCAGAGGAAGGTGTGCCGTTTTTCTCGTTCCCGGAGCTCGAATTTCGCTTCTTGCGTTGCTTGCGTTGGTGGAATGTAGCTCTGTTTCTCTATATGTGCGGGGAAGGGGGTGGGATAGGTGCTTGAATCGAATTTAGCTTCTGAGGAATGCAAAAATTAAACCTGACAGCTCAATCTATAATGGGTTCTGAGAAGTGGCTCAATTGGCAAGAGAACTGGTTACACTTTCTTAGCTGCATTAGAAGTCAAAGTTCTCTCTTGAAAGGTTGTGAATTGCTACTGCTAGTGCGGTTGGACTCCTAAGATTTACTTAAATTCGAAAAGTATAATTTTTTCAGTCACTGAAAAGTAGAGTGCTTGGAATTGTTGGTCTAATCCCGTCATCATTCCCTACGTTTCATCGGCTTTGTATGAGTACTTATGCGCTTCCTGCATTGGACAGCCCATTGGCACTTGCTCAGGCTTATGAGACGAGAGACAAGCTTAAGGCTAGCCATCCGGAGTTAGCTGAAGAAGGGGCTATAGAGATCAAGATCATAAAGACAACAGGGGACAAGATCCTTTCGCAGCCACTTGCTGATATCGGGGGGAAGGGGCTTTTCACAAAAGAAATAGATGAGGCACTAATCAATGGAGATATTGACATCGCTGTCCATTCTATGAAAGATGTCCCCACTTACTTACCAGATAAGACTATACTACCTTGCAACTTGCAGCGTGAGGATGTCCGCGATGCATTTATCTCCACGTCTGCAGGGTCACTCGCCAAACTTCCTGCTGGAAGTATTGTTGGTACAGCTTCACTCAGGAGGAAGTCGCAAATACTTAACAGATATCCTTCACTCCAAGTAAGCCAACATCCTTTTGTGACATACAAGTGTATGCACATCATAAGGATCTTGCCAACTTGTTAATTCAGTTAGTATTTCCGAATAAATTATAAATGGAATTTATCATGCACGTGACTATTCGGGCGAAGTCTCACCATCTTTCAAATAGACCATGAAGGCCATGGTGACCAGCATTTTAGGAGTTCTACGTATTTCTTTTTTCATCTTTATTTCGAATTGTGGGAAAGACTGATAATATATTTCAAGGACCATGATCAAAGCTTATCACTCAAAGTAATGACGCTTCTTCTTAAATTTCACAGCACCATCTATGTTGCAGTTATGTATACAGTTTCTGTTTTGTTGGTCAGCTACTTAATCCTACTTTTGTCTAATTCTAATTTGCAGGTCCAGGAGAACTTCCGGGGCAATGTCCAGACACGATTGAAAAAGCTGAGTGAGGGAGTTGTTCAAGCAACACTATTGGCATTAGCTGGGTTAAAAAGGTTAAATATGACAGAAAATGTCACTTCCATTCTTTCAATTGACGATATGCTTCCTGCTGTTGCTCAAGGCGCAATTGGCATTGCCTGCCGAAGTGACGATGAGAAGATGGTGGGTCCTTTACTCTGATATCTAGTTAAGGGGTAGCAAATTTTTTTCGCTCCTGATAAAAGATCGAGCACAATTTATACAGACGGCCTTGGTTAGTGGGATAAAGTGTTGTTGTTGTTGTAATGGATTTCTTTTTCACAGGTTAATTACTTGGCCACTTTGAACCATGAGGAAACGAGGTTGGCGGTTTCTTGCGAGAGGGCCTTTCTGGAGACTTTGGATGGGTCTTGCCGTACTCCTATTGCGGGATATGCTTCTAAAGATGAGGATGGCAATTGCATCTTTAGAGGATTGGTTGCTTCACCTGATGGGACCCGTGGTAAGTTAACCTTGGACCATCTTGTACTTATGCCTGTTCTTCATTTTACTGGAGGATGGGTATTTGATTTAAAGACTAATTATCTTTCTTTACTGTTTCATTTCTATATCTCAGTGCTTGAAACTTCAAGAAAAGGCCCATATACCTATGAAGATATGGTTTTGATGGGAAAGGATGCTGGGAAAGAACTTCTTTCACTGGCAGGTCCTGGGTTTTTTGATTCTTAAGTAGTCTGATGATTGAATAGGCAGAAGGAATTCACTGAGGCCTTTTCCTAACTTGTTGTGCCCAGCAAGTTCATTGTCATTTTGAGCTTTTTCCTTGTACTTTAGCAATTGATTGTTTGTATTGTAACTAGAAGAGGCTTTTCTAATGATTAAGTCAGAATGTAGGTTTTTGTTACTCTAGCGAATTGAGTTGAACCATTCCTCTCTCTCTCTCTCTCTCTCTCTCTCTCACACACACACACACACACACTCAGGTGTCTGTCTGCATAATGTGTTCAACTAGTGTAACCCCAGATGTTCCTTACATGTGTTAGCTGTGGCAGTACTTTTGGTCTTCAGTTTTGTTCTGTAAAGTATGGCCCCAGCTGCGAAAGCTGAATCTATAGTGGAGTATAATTCTTTTATGCTATTGAAAAGGGAACACTTATATTTCCGAAATTTATTTTATAGATAATATGATGGCTGACAATCATGTCAAGAGTCTTGGACATTTCAGACTAATTGTGCTGTTATGACCTCTGTTTCTAGTCTTGGCTGGAGTAGTCCTTTTCGACTGAGAACAATTTTCAAAGTGGAATTTGAAAAATCCCATGAGAGCAGATCATCCATAGATCACTGATGAATATGCAAACGTACTGGCTTCGAGCTTCTCTGCTCTTTGATTTTGCTTGTGTATTTATATGAACAAATTGTCATATCACTACAGCCATAACTTTACTACTATGATTTTGAAGAAGCTTCTGATCTATGGGTGGATCATATACTAGATTTCTTAACCATCATGGCCCTCTGCTTACCTCAACAACTGATCTTTCTTTGAAAGACAATTTTCCCATCCTTTCTCAGGGGTATTTTATTGTGGTTGTGGTGCATTAGCTTGGTGTGTTGTGTTGTGAATATTTTCGTGCAATGCTGATTGCAATTGCTAGGCATAGTAAGCTTCATTACCAAGGGAAATATTACTTGATTCTGATATTGCTTGAGCCTGCAGACAGCCATTCAACAAACCATTTCATCCAATTGAGAGCAGGTACCTCGATGCTTTAGCATTTTTTCCCACATTTGCCGCTTCTTTGTAACTTGCTGTTGGTACCGACTGCTACCAGTCTCGAGCATTTTTGCTTTTTTTCTTTTTTGCGGGTAATAGATGGTGGCTCAGGATGAAACTGAATATATTCTTCATTGTCGGAGTGGCTTTTCCTTTGAAAATGGATTTTGAGCTATCGGGGAACCATCCATGAACAGCAGCTTGCTAATTGAATATTATGGAAATTAGATCATGATATTTGGTAGGTTGTTGTCAAGTGAGAATAGCTCTCTCTGATAGAATTACTTCATTTCATGGATTACCTAGAAGGATCTTCTTTATGATGACATTTTTTTACCAAACTCCCATTTTCTCTCTGCATCACTGCTGCGTCAGGTTTTTTCAACCATCTAGACTCATGTTTGGCTCATTGGAGCTCACCTCTTTGGGCTGACTTTTCTGTTGCATTAATTGATATTACATTGATTAGTGCCTGATGGACTTGCTGCAAAGGAAGAAATTACAAGAGTGGTAACAGGCAGAAGGTTCGCGGGATGATATTACAGCAAAGTGTTGTGCTTTAGCTTCTGAACTTGCTTTATAGATATCTCTCAAGATTTGCATATTTTGTTTTGATTTCATGCTGGGCCCTTAGTTCTCCTTTACGGGAACATCAGGCTACCACGGTTGAGCATTTATAATTCTCATGTTCTTTTGAAAAGTCTTGATTACGTTACTATTGATTCCTCTGCTTTTACCTAGTTTCTTGTTAATTATTTTTTTTTTTTTTTGTGTGCCAGACAAGTGACAAGGAAAAAACTGAATATTTTTGTGCATGTTTACATTTTCTTCTTATTGTCTCCCCTCTTGATGTCTGTTTGAGCTTTCACAGAACACGCCATGCCTCATATATTTTACCTAATTTATTGCACAAGGTAAATAACATGTTGGATAAACATCAAAGGATTTGTCCAGGATCAATGGCATAATAATGGTGTCCTCTGGATCATTGCCTAAAATTAAGATCACCTCCAACTAATTTGAGCAGAAAATGAAGGAAAAAAATGTAGAATACTACTCTGCTTTTTCTTTTTCTCCGAAATTTTTCTTTCCATTTCTTCTCTCTGCTCATAGCAGCTGGCCCTTTGGCCTCAGTGATGCTTTGGTCTTCTTGTTTCGACAGGGCAGAGACAGTAGTATGCTTTTGGCTTTGCAGCAGATAAATTTTTGTGTGAAACTAGGAACTAGAAAACTGTATGCATTCTACTTCTCTATTCAATTCACTTCTCTTGTGTTGGTATTGTTTGTTTAGACTGGTGGGATCACTTGAAAGCTTCTGATTAGGCCTTAAATGACTTTGCTTCTATCTTAAAGTGGTTACTGCATTATGTTTGACAGCCTCCTGCGAAGGCCAATTGCTTTGATATTGAGAATTATATGCCTTTGATTGGAGCAAGCGCTACATTTTCCCTTAAAGAATTTTGGCAGACTGACGCTGACATCTTTTGACTTGAATAGGAATTATTTACCTAACTTGACCCGCCTGGGCCTTGGAACCATTGGACAACAACTGATGATTGACCATTTGATGGCAAGTCAGCGATCTGCTGCAGCAAGGCCATGTGAATGCAGCTTTCCACATCCACAGAAACTGCAAATGTCTGAATGTTGTGTCGTCGACCACGTCATTGCTTTTAATTATGATGATGGGATTTCATTTTACTAAATGGGTGGTTTCAGATTTAATTCTCTACTATATGTCGATTTGTGTAAGTATTTGCTTGATTTGCTTTAGGATTAGATCCCTTACTGGGATGGTGATCTTCCCTTGTCGCCACTGCTTTAAAGGCAAGAACTCTGTTATCCTTAATGCCCAGCTCAGATTTCATTGTCACAGGGTTAATTTCTCTTCACCACCAGGATGTTGACTCGCATAACACACGGTTCATGAGGTGAGCAAGTCGCTTCGTGGTGGGAAAATACACCACACATCACACACTTGATTGAACAAACCTGATTAGAGAGCACAAGGGATGATCAAAGGGGGGATTCCCCTGACCTTTCTGGATTACTTTCCATCCTTGTTATAGATTGTTTTGAGATTGTTTTGAGCAAAGATGATATCTTTTCGCCCCCAGAAACGGAAAACTATCAAACGTGATCGAAGCCATGGAGACTCGGTTGGACCACAGCTGCCGAACTCGCATGGAACTAAAGTTGGATAATACCTTAGACAAGGCGATGACGATGCGAGGAGGACCCCAATCCAGCAATGCACAGAGAAACGAAATCCTTCCGTTTGGTGAACCTGCCTAATTAAGATGCAATAGGAGTCTGCTGTTATAGACTAATGATAACAAATCTTCCCAATGACTTAAGCTATGAATGGCATTTCTCAATAAATATTTCATCATCACATCAGAACAACGGGTCCTATCGTATCTTAAGCGTATTAATCTAGTTAACTGAACATCATAGAACAAAGCAATTTTAGAACTTTGGAAGGAAAAAGGCAGTAACTACCGACTAAAGAGAAGAGAAAGGGAGAGCAAAAATCATAGGCACATATTCTCAAATGAAAATTGAAAAGATTCCATGCGAAAGCAAAACAAAAAAACAAAATCTGATGCAACAATTCTATAACTCGTACAAGTAATATATTTATAATTTACCAAATATATATATATATATATACACATATATATACATATAAAAGAAAAGGCAAAAAGAAGAGGAAAAGGAAAAAATATCAACAGAATTTGGGCCACTCCGGTCCGGATGACCAGATTTTTCCACCTTCTTCACATCCGAGTCGGTCTGCACACCTCCTCTCTCTCTCTCTCTCTTTCTCTCTCTTCTGCGTCGTCTTCTTAGCCAAACGTACTCAATTCTCAGTTCTCAATTCTCAATTCCTCCTCTCTCTCTCTCTCTTCTTTCTCTCTCCTCTTCTTCTCCACACGCACGAACCCGCGAACCTCAAAGGGAACCTAAAACCCTCCGTTCGCCCCCTCCTCCTCCACTTCCCGCGACGCGCGGCAATCTCAATTGGGTCCCTCGCGCATTCGCTCCCGCCGCTCCTCCGCGGCGTTTCGGTTAATGGGTTGAAGAGAGGGGCGCCGACGAATCGGAAAGCTCGGAGCTTTGGGGCGGAGGGAACTAGCCAGATAGATGGAGTGGGACAGCAGCAGCAGTAATTCGGATTTGAGCGGGGACGAGGAGTTGCCGGGGTTCATGCTCAACGACGGCGGCCCGATCCCGTTCCCCGTCGAGAACCTGATACAGATTGCCTCCCCCTGCGGCTTCGTCGTCACCGACGCCCTCGAGCCCGACCACCCCATCATTTACGTGAACGCCGTCTTCGAGATGGTCACCGGGTACCGCGCCGAGGAGGTCCTCGGTCGCAACTGGTCAGTCTCTCTAAATCTCCCTCCTTTTTATCTTTATCGCTCGGTCTCTCTCTCTTTCTATTCCCTTCTGTCTTCTGTGGTTGTTTGCATTCGATTGGCAGATGGGGGAGGGGCATTTTTTGTTGTTGGAGATTAGGTCATTAGCTTTGCTGTGATTCTTCATGGGTTCTTGAGATTGTGTTGCGGGTAATTGAGCGAGCTGGTTCTGGTAGTTTCGATGGAGTGATGTGGTTCGAGCCTTTTTTATTTTGTTTTAAAGCTGGAATTTTTTAGTTATCCCTAATCTGGAATGAGACCCTGGGAGGTTTTATGGGGAGAGAAGTAGTGGATGGAGCTTTTTGGATGTGTCTGAGGAGGCTTACTTTTGTGTTCTTATGTTGATCCCTTCCGGAGATGTCTTGGTGAAGCTTCAGTAATATGCGGCAGCAAGCATGATACTTTCTTGTCTTTGACTACTGTCTAGGTGGTCGCTTACTGAAAGAAGTTACAAGCATGGACTTTTCGATGGAATTTAGCATTTGTGGATAAGCTGATGTTTTCTGGAAACTATAGTCATCTTTTATCTGATGGGATCATTTGTTTGTGACTGTTTTGACAGTTTCATTTCTAATTATTTCGTCTTTCTTGCGAATCTTGATAATAATGTTGCTGTATATCAAAATTGATGGAATTCATTCAGATGCATTTTTGTCAAAGACATTACTGAAGGAGAATTCCACACCCAAATTTTGAGTGGTAGAAATGTAAAGAACGAATGGTATGCGGAAATTTATTGTGGTGGTTCGTGCATAACTGATTACGCCTTAACATAACACATGGCAGATTAGTATGTGCTTTTTATTATACCTATCAACCAGATTCTTTTTCTTTGGGGGAGGTTCTTTTTTGTTTTTTTTTTTTTTTTTGGCGCCCGGGAGGGGGGGGGGGGTTCCCAAGTTCTGTCAAACAAGGAGCTGTCTGGTTGATGAGTAATGGAATTCCAATACAATAGTGACTGAGTGTTGATTGCACTATTCTCAAGATTAAAATTTGCTTGTTTGCAAGAAGGATCTGCATGGATGGAATTTCAAAGCTGGTGAAAAGATGTGGCTTTACATATAAAAATATGCCTATTGATCTTGATTGAATCATTTCCATCAGATATGGCAATCAGTTAACACAGTGTGCTGTGGTACCTGTGTGGATGCTTCATTCCAGCATGGTGTGAGAATGAGGTAGGAAATTTTGATATTATGGAGCATGCAGTGGTGATTAGGGAACATGGGCAGGGCTGGGAGAGGGAAAATTTAGTCCACCCTTATCCCCTTGGTTCTTGAATGCGTATGTTAGCACTTAAAGAAGGTTGAACTAGAGGCACAAATTTTTCTAGAAGAAGTTGGTGGGAACATAATTGAGGGAGCAAGAAGTTCGGTGGAGATGGTTTGACATAGATTCTAGGAAGAGTATGCAACTTTCATAGATACGCAGACAGAATGTGTACTATAAGACCTAGCTGAACATGGTCTGGGGGCCTAAGAAATATTTGTTTATGGTGGTTGGAGATGAAGTAAAAATGGCAAGTGAATAATCGATTGCGGTTTGAATGAAACGATCATAAAGGTTTAGGTACAAGATATGTCACAAAGTTGGTGGATTCATGGAGATGCTCAAATACAGAAGTTAACTGAGAGTCATAAATGGGGATAGAATACTGCATAATCTCGCGATGAAATGTTAAAAGACAAGTGATACCAATGATATGAAATTGAATGTTGGATGGTCACAATTCAGCGTGTGCTTGAAATGAGTGATTGCGATGATGATTAGTCTGTGGACAAAATGAGGGTACCAATGAAACGATAAAAAATGTTTAGGCTCAAGATATGTCATGAAGTTGGTGGGTTTATGGGGATATCATACATGAGAATAGAGTGGATGCTGAAATATAGAAGTATACTGTGAGTCACACGTGGGGATAGAATGCTGCATAAGCTTGAGGTGAAATGTAAAAAGACAGAAGTTATGCCGGTGATATGAAATTGAATGTTGGGTGGTCAGGATTCAGCGTGTGCGTGAAATGAGTAGTTACAGTGATGATTAGTCTGCAGATTTTCTGGATTAAAGATGAGATAAGACTTTTTGTTTGAAAACCAGTTGGTATTACCCATTTAAACTTTTCATGGGGCCCCACAAATTGCTCCTGTATGGGGTTGCAATTTCGTGGACATATTCTATGTCAAAGGGATTGGGCAACTCTGAGTAAGCACCAGAAATTTTCAGAAAGTGCCTTGAACACACAAAGATTATGGACTAGGAGGATTCCTAACTATGTAGGGTGCAATAGCCAAATTAAGTTGGTGGTATTGGAGTTTGTATTCTACTTATCCTGAATTGTGTGTTTACCTGTCTGTTGATGTCATTGTGGCCAACTACAATGTTTGCTGCTTTGACAGAAGTTTAACAATCTTGGAGAATAGTAACAAAGCATAGTATGTGATTCAAGGCATATAGAGAATCATGCAAGAAAATTTTATCATTGAGTTCCCAGATAATGCTTTAGCATGCATATACTGTGTTGATGAACTATTTTAGATGAGAAATTATGAAAGGCATGTATGCCATGTGGTTTTGATTTTCCTGTAATCAGCGAGAAAGGTCCAGCCCAGTTTCATTGGCACTATTAGATAGATTGCAGAAGATTACTGAGTAAGCTGCTGTTGTTATGGAAACTGTGTAGTTGACAAGGTATATAGCTTCAGTGGCTAATTGGCAGGATGCTTGTCTTCCTTTCTAAAGTCAATGCAGTTTCAGTGCAGAGTAATGAGCACTAGGATATGTTGCTTAACTATGTCATATGATATCTTTATTTGGATTATCTTTGAAATGGCTGCTGAAGTGGATTAGTCACTTAATGATAAGTGAAATAAGGGATATGTGACCCTTTGTTCTCAGTGATGGCAGTGTACAAAGTTTTTAATTTCCCATGTGAGAGGGTGGCGGGTGCAGTGTTGGATATTGTTTCTTTATATTTCTCTGTAGTACTTTATGAGGGTAAGTTGGTACATATCTTGATCAGATGTTTATGAACGTGTTCTAATTAAAGCATATCAGTGTTGTGAACTGCTTCAGGAGCTATGCTTTTGGTGCCTTCTCTAAGTCAACCTAGATCTTTTGCTGTGCGATTCATTCATAAAATTTTTTGGATGAATCATCACTTGTCCAGAATCTAATTGGTAAATCTGATTTGTTCCGTCTCTGAAAGCATGTGGACTATAATCTGAATTCTTGCGACGCGTTGTGGATTAGTGGTCTTAAGTCTTGGATTGGTGCTACTGGGTCGGTCTTTTTAGGCCAGGATTGTTGAGACAGCAGCATGATTTCGGGAGTTATATGTTCATGTTCGTCTTCTTGTGACCAGATAGTTGGTTTCTTTGCAATTGTTCTTTTTGCTTAGCAGCCCATATTGCACCACAACAATCACTTGGTGATATTATGATAGCTTCAACTGAGTCAAAATCTGTAGCCACCAGGATGCTGATTTAGTCACAGAACATTTTATACTTTCTTTGTGGCCATTGTGTTATCTTCTTTTGGGTCGTGTGTTTCTGAATCTCCTGTTGTAGTGTACCGCTATTAGGATTTACCGTCTGCTATTTGTGTACTGTTGCAAATTCAGCAGGTGTGTGGCAGTGCACGTGGGGGTAAGAATTTTACCATGTTTGTGAGTGAGTTGCTAACTATTGCAGTCTCTTATTTCTTTTAATTATGCCTAATTCCTTGGAACTTGTGCAGTCGGTTCTTGCAGTGTAGAGGCCCATTTGCCAAGAGAAGGCATCCTTTGGTGGACTCAGCTGTAGTCGCAGAAATAAGGCGATGTCTGGATGAAGGGATTGAATTCCAAGGGGAGCTTTTGAACTTCCGGAAAGATGGATCTCCTTTGCTAAATAGACTGCGGCTAACTCCCATTTATGGAGATGACGAGGTGATCACGCATGTCATTGGGATACAATTCTTCACTGAAGCCAACATTGACCTTGGTCCAATATCTGGGAAGGACTCTGCAAAATCAACTGAACGATTTCGTACTGGTCTATCCTTTCTCCCTTTCTTGTCAACGGGGGATCGAAATGTTGCACGTGGGATGTGTGGGATATTGCAATTGAGTGATGAGGTAATTTCACTTAAGATACTTTCAAGATTGACACCAAGAGATATTGCAGCGGTTGGCTCTGTCTCTAGACGATTCTACGCTCTCACAAAGAATGAAGACCTATGGAGAATGGTCTGCCAGAATGCTTGGGGAAGTGAAACTACCCGTCTCTTGGAAATTGTGCCTGGTGCAAAGAGACTAGGTTGGGGTCGGCTTGCAAGGGAGCTGACCACCCTCGAAGCTGCAGCTTGGAGGAAGCTAACTGTTGGAGGTGCTGTTGAACCCTCACGATGCAACTTCAGTGCTTGTGCAGTTGGCAATCGAGTTGTCCTGTTCGGAGGCGAAGGAGTTAACATGCAACCAATGAATGATACTTTTGTATTGGATCTGAATTCTAGCAATCCAGAGTGGCGACATGTCCAAGTCAGCTCTCCTCCGCCAGGTCGTTGGGGTCATACACTTTCCTGTGTGAATGGTTCCCACTTGGTTGTATTTGGAGGCTGTGGAAGGCAAGGCTTACTTAATGATGTTTTCCTGCTGGATTTGGATGCAAACCCCCCAACATGGCGGGAGATATCTGGATTGGCTCCTCCTCTTCCGAGATCATGGCACAGTTCTTGCACCCTTGATGGCAGCAAATTGATAGTTTCCGGTGGTTGTGCGGATTCTGGCGTCCTTCTGAGTGATACTTTTCTGCTTGATCTCTCGATGGAGAAACCTGTCTGGAGAGAGATACCAGCAGCATGGACACCACCGTCCCGGTTAGGGCACACTTTGACGGTTTATGGTGGGAGAAAGATACTGATGTTTGGTGGCTTGGCGAAAAGTGGGCCTCTTCGATTTCGTTCCAGTGATGTCTTCACAATGGATCTAAGTGAGGAGGAACCTTGTTGGAGATGCGTAACAGGAAGCGGAATGCCTGGAGCTGGAAATCCTGGTGGCATAGCTCCTCCTCCAAGACTTGACCATGTGGCTGTGACCCTTCCCGGTGGGAGGATTCTCATCTTCGGTGGATCTGTTGCTGGTCTTCACTCTGCCTCACAACTCTATTTGCTGGATCCTACCGATGAAAAACCCACATGGAGGATACTAAATGTTCCTGGGAGACCGCCGAGATTTGCTTGGGGTCACAGTACTTGTGTTGTTGGAGGGACGAGAGCCATTGTCCTAGGGGGTCAAACTGGGGAGGAGTGGATGCTCACCGAACTCCACGAGCTGTCGTTGGCAAGTTCCCTTATTTGATTGACACGTGCATTGAATCATGGCAACGTTTGCTGCAATGCAAGATCCTGGATCAGTATGACGTACTCTTGATGCAAAATGGTGTTTCTGTCTCTGAATTTCTGAGAAAGTTGTCGCTTTGGTCAGGACTGCATATTAGGTCATCGGCCCTGTTTTTTCCTGTGTGATGTAGTTCTGGCTCGAGACAAGGATTTCAGCCAGTGACTTGGAACAGTATCAGATTTTTGGGAGGCCGGTAGAAGAATCTCCCCCTTGGCACGAGTAGTGGATTAAGTTTTGTTGGTAGATCGGTAGTATGTGGCCATAGTTTTAATTCAACCTCTGTAATTTGAACTAAATAAAAAAAAAAAAAAGGAAAAAGGAAAAATGCCCGCATGTTTATATTGAATAAGATACTCTCCAGTCAAGTGTGGTGGGTTATTGTGTTTTGCTGTGATGTTTACTTCTGCTCTGAATAGGTGTGTTTAACTTTGGTAGAGAGAGATTACCTTTCTCCTGGCTTTCGAGCTGGGAATGACCCAATGTCGAATGTATAATCCCTGTTAATTTTGGTTGCTAATGAAGTATCATATCGATATGTATATGTATTTTTCAGGTATGTTAGTTGTGGCATCTTGTTGTACATAGCACAGTTATGGGCTAAGTTACCTGCGCGAGATCAACCAATTGAGATGGATTGTGAATGAGTAGGGGCAGTTGGCTTTGTTCTAAGCCAGATGAAGTAGCCATTGTAGCTTGTGACCTCGCTGTTTGAGTGAACTAGTGATCTCTGAACTCCTCTGCAGATCCTATATGACTGTTGATTGTTTACCACCAAATTCAGTGCGGTTGACACTGGTGCTCTATGTTTCTCATTCCCACGCCTTTTTCTATTGGAACTATGGTAGAGGCTAGTGCCTAACGTCAAAACATTGATCGACAAATCGATATGGAATCTTTGGTTACGGGTACTGCATGTCTTTGTCATGGTTCTCCCTTATAAGTGTTCTTACTCATGTAAAACGAATGTCAAGAAACAGATAATTCTAGAAAAGGATTTTGGTATCTTTTTCCCCTCTAAATCATTGCTCTAGGGATACTAAGGATTATCGTACAGGGAGTAGTTTTAGTTGCAAGGGGCTGAACATGAACCAAATGTAGTAATTGAATCTGTTTGAGAAAATTGCTAATTTACTCCAACAAACAATTTATTGATGGTTCGACACACAGCTAAGGATGTTGATAAATTGGTTTATTTGATAAATTGGTTTAGACGATGTTACATTGTGTTGTCTTTTTTATCGTGGAACTATTTGTGGTGGGTCGGCTGAGAAAATGATGGACACTTCACATTTATATGCTTCTTTCTTTGACACAGCCTCTTGACTATACAAAGTGATAGAACAATTTATCATGAATGGGTAAAGGGATGTATATTAAGAATGGTCTGATATGCTAAATAGACACTATAGTATAGCACTTTTTGACAAGAGGTATGAGTGATAAGTTTTGAGAAAATTAGTGTCTTCTAAATTAATAATTTGATATACCAGGTGATATATTGAACGTGTGGATGAGTTTAGTATCCAAAAAAAGAGATCCCAAGTATGCTAAGATTAACTTGCAAAATAAATATACTAAATTATGTGACGGATTACTCGCTTATTTAAAAATCTATCTGTAATTTGTCATGTTACTCAGTATATCAATTTTGTAAATTAGTCTTGTTTAGGTAAATCTGAAGTACACACCTTTACTTTATTAATTTCATGGTGTTGACAAGATTTACCTTTTGGTGGAACTTGATATAGTTCTTTAGGAGAAAGTACACATAAAACCACCCCAATCACCATATCAAGTAGAAGACAAGCTCAAGACTCGAGATAATCGAACAAGATTTGGAATCCCCAACTTGCCATTGGTAAAGTAACTTTGTTGGATCGAAATCTCGAATGGTTTGGAAATGGAACAGACAAAGATGTGTGCCCCTTGCAATTCCAGATCCATGCAATTCAGAAGAACAGAATAAAACCGAAGACCAGAACAACAAAGGCGCATGTCTTTAAATTCTGAGATGATGAGGATGTCTTATATTAAACTACCCTCGTATTGACTGAATTTATTCCTGTGTTCCCATCTGGAGGAGGAGAAAGCAAGAGAAAAGAAAAGAAAAAAAAGTACAAACATAAATCAAACAAAGACAAAGATCTAACCACTTGGGTTGCGTGCTCTCTGTTCACCTCTCTCTCTCTCTCTCTCGTTCGTGCTTCTCTCTCTCTCTCTTTCAGGAGCATCACTTTTCTCCACCTCTCTTTCCAAGTACCCACATTCTGCTTTACCCTTCTCCACCACTCTCACTCTCTCTCTCTCTCTCCCAAGCTCGCCGCCGCTCTCTCTCTCTCTCTCTTTCACTGTCCAGCCATGGCTGTCAACAAAGAATCTGTTCCTCCACCAGTGATCGGCAAGATTGGACCCTACACAGTGTTCATGACCCCGCCCTCCACTCCCAAGCCAACCGAGCCCGCACCCCCCGTCTTCGAACAGCCGAAGAAGGTGGCGCCTCCGCCGGTCCAGCCGCCGCCGCAGCAATTTGAGAAGCCTGGGCAAAATGGGTCCTTTCTTGGGTTCTTCAAGAATGCTGTCAACAGAGTGCAAGATGGTATGGTTACACTCGAGTCACTTGGGATGAGCGTGTTTAGTGTTGTTGAATTTGAAAGAGTGAGACCCTCTTGCTTGGTTGGTGTGAAAATGGAGCCGATTCAGTGGAATGCTGCGAAAGTTTAAGACTTTGGCTTTGGTGATCTAGTGGTCGATGGTTTAGTTTCTTTGAGTTTTGGTTCTAAAGATGGAATCTTTCGTGCAGTGAGTGAATTTCCTTCTAGACTGCAGATAGGATCTTTATGATATCTGAGAAGCTTAGAAATATCTTGTTTTGGTTTCTAAAAGTGTGGATTAGGATTGAGGAACATAAAGCTGAGAATTTCTCACTTTTCCGGCTTGATGTATGAAACCTGGCATAGTATGATAGAGAGAACTGATAGTTTTGCTTGATTAACTTTCAGTTCGAGAAATTTTTATCCGTAGCGGAATATATATTTGACATTTAAATAGTTTTTAAAGATTCCTTGGGTTATTTTTGTAGCTCACTCGAGCTTGGATGACCATGTGGCGCGTTGGTTTGGTTTGAATCAATCGAAGTATCAGTGGGCATTGGACGATTACTATGAAAACAAAGGATTGGTAAGGTTCAAGTACTTTACTGGTGTTTCCTTCTGGACAGGACCCTGCTTGGTGATGCTGGCTTCTGTTTTCTTGTTAAAACTTTATTATCTGAATAATGCATGTTATGTACAATGAGTGACTAGAGTCACTTATGCATGAAGTTGTTTGGTTTCTATAATTTGCTGCTTACCCCTATTTTATATACTGTTGGCATATCAACCTCAGTTCTAAATACCACAATCCTAGAAAATGAGAGGTTGCTGAAGTGCTACTTTTAGCAATTAAGTGCTCTCAAGATTTTCTTCTATACTTCAAGGTGCTCAGACCTAAATAATAGATCTAATTTTGTACTGAAGGAGGTTAGATGTCTCAATTTTTAGTTCACTGTTGCATGCTTGACATTGTTTTTGGCAATGGCAAGCTTGAGCAACTCTGCATTGCAATTGGATATTAGGAGCATGAGAAGCAGGAAGCAGAATCCTGTCCTGTTTCCTCTGGTAAATTGTCCAAAATATTAAAATTGCCATGTCATGAGCTATTTTAGTGTTCTAGCAATGCCTGTTCACATCCTAACATACATCCAACTATATGCATATGGCATGGTGTGTGGGAGAATACTTGCTATAGGCATAACAGAGTGGTAAACCAAGACATGAACCACGGGAGCTACAAAATCTATGGTTCCACTCATATACATCATACCATTCTATATAATGTAACGACAAAAGGTCAGGTAGCTCGGATCTCATAATAGTAGGGTTGTAAAACACAGCAATATTCATTTCCAAAAATTGCTTTTTTTTTCCTCCAATATTATGGACATGTTTTGCTTGGTTCTTCTGTCAAACTTGATCTAGATCAAGTAGATCCCTTATTTGTAAATGATTATTTTCCCTAGTAATGATGATGATTTCCTATTTGTACTGCCAGCCGGCATCTTACTCTAAATAGTTGCTTAGTTGACACAGCTTTCTGCCTTTAAGCAACATAATTAGGCTAGTTTTATCTTGAAATGCCATAAATATTTACCATAACAACATCATTAAAAGGAAAATACCATGCATGAAATACCCTTTTTTTTCCTTTGCTTTTTTTGCCTTTTTTTTTTTTTTTTTTAAGGGGGGTGGTGTTGTGGGGGTCGAAAGCCTATCTTGAACAGCTGATAAATTGATTCAAAATGCTGGGTTTGAGATTGGGATTGCTCTGACTTTGCCCATTTTCTTAGCATCCAATCTGTGATTTCGACTTTTTATACAATATACTGCTAAATTGAATCACCAGGAGGTTCTCTTGTTGCATCAATATAGACAACATGACATGGAATACACAGACCTGTTAAGATGATCACCTCCCTATAACTTGTTGCCAAGATCTTGCATTCAGAAGTCTTAGTATTAGTCTTACGTCTGTAACATAAAAAAAGTCATGTTTAGCAGCTGTGCAATGCATGTAAAACTGCCCCTATTTTCTTCTGAAACAGAGCCACTTTCTTTGCATTGCTGCATATATTGGATATGCCCAGCTTCTACTTGGTTTGCTGAATTTATGGTTTGAACTCCATTATGCTGTCTGCAGGAAAAGGAAGGTATCAAAACTAAAGAATTTTCAAGCAAACAACAGAACGTGTAATGTACTCGAACAGGTCAAGATCATTTAGCTTTTCATCTTGGTTGAATTGCTTATAACATCACAGTTTGGCTCTTGGTTTTGCGTGAAAGCCCTCGTGACTTTTCTGTTCTCATGCAGAAACTGTGTCAAGTTTGGTGGTGTTTGAACTCTTATTAAGAACCTGTTGCTGATTCAGAGTATAGGATCTTGGGACCTTTGTTCAGGCAAGGCACCACTCTACTCCTTACCACCACAATCTTCTAGTTGTGATATAGGTTGAGGTCCTGTCATTTCATCTGAAGGCGACTTTTCCATCGAGATATATCTATCGTAGTCAAATCTAGTTCTGTTCAAATTCTGAAGAGATTGGAGTATGTGGACTCTTGTTAGTAAATTCTGGTGTTATGTATAAGAATGTGAAAACGTGGAAAGTCCACACTAATATCCCCAAGAAGTTCTTCATGTGCTGCTTCTCAGTAGGAACATCTGCAGGACTATTTCTCCTGCGATGTCCCTCTGTTTCGCCTGCTACTATTATTAAATATTCCTTGCTTGTGGACTCACAGTGAATTCTACTTCTGTGCTTGGTGTTTTTAGTAGTGATTGCGAATCTCTGTTCACACGGACATTAATTCAACTGGTTTACTAGATGAAGTCACTTATAGATGATACAGGTTGGAAGTATAGGGTCTTTTGGTAACATTTTTGTTTCTCTCAATTTCTGTTCCTTTGTTCCCCGGAACACAAAAAGAACAGAAATCCGTCTAGTAAAACTTTTGTTTCTGGGAATAATTTCTCTATTTTTTGTTTTCGGGAACAGTTTTGGAATAGAAACAAGAAAAAAAAAAGTAGCTTTTTGTTCCTGAGAACAATTTCTAGAAATAAGCCAATTTTCTTTTTTATTTTTCTTTTGTTCCTCTCTCTTGCCGCGGCCACCTCCAATCGCCTGGAGCCACCGCCGACCGCCGTTGCCGGTCGGCGGTCGGCGATCCGTGAGCAAAAATAAAAAACGAATAAATACAAAAAAGAAATTGTTTCATACCAAACGCATTTATATTCTTTTTATATTTTTGGAGTAAAAATTTTGTATAGTTATCAAACACTTTATTTTATTCAAAAATTATTATTCGGAATAGAAATAGAAAATAACTATTTCTGAAAAAAAGCTCTTTCCCAGCCAAGAAATCAAAAAACGTTGTCATGCGCAGCCATAACGTCCAAAGCTTTTGTTGGAGCTAGAACTCAATTATCCTCCAATTCTACTTAGTTTGCAGTATTGGTAGGTTGTCAAGTCTATCCATTGATCTTCTCATTAATTCCACACATCTAAAGCTTCTCCTTTTGCGATTCAAAGTTTTGGACCCCAACTCCACCAGTATAAGGGAAATGATATGGTAAGTTCTCCAATTAAAATTCTAAAGCCCATAGAAAAGAATATATACATCTCTGTTTACTAACAAATTAAACCCAGCAAATGCTATTTCAAACATACATACCAATATCTTCACTTATACCAAAATCCGACTCTCAGAAATCCCTCACTGACACCTTCTCGTCCTAGTTGCTGGTAGTTATAGAAACCGAAAAAGGACTGCGATCAAACGTATGTGCAAGTCACCAATTAGTGGATTAGCACAAATCTCTTCAAAGGTGCCAGATCGAGTACTCACTATTATAAAAGATACCGTAAATACAATTGTAAAGTATTCGTATAATATCAAAAAATGAGTTGTATGACTTAAACAAAGCTTCGTACATGTCAGATCTATTCATTCCATCAACTATATCAAAGTGAACATATGCGGCGGTCCAGTCCATTGACTAAGGCCACGCTTAACATTTCGTGATAAGCCCTGCCGAGATTCTCACTTGGCGTAAGGGTCTACTTGCATCAGTCGGTGGATTCGCCCAATACAATGGCTTGAGAATTATCTATAATGTGATCCCACAGTCAGGGATATAGTTTTTGTAATAAAGTTGGATTTGACCCATGTTTTCTCTTTTAAGTAATAATTATTCCACATACGGTTTTTTAATGCTTTGTACATTTTCGTGACAATTGCCCATTAAATAACCGTTTTGATGGAAGACGGTATATAAAACAAACGATTGTTCTTTCGTAAAGGCTATCACGAGATCTAATGCAAATCCTCTCATTTGGAAATGAGCCATCAGTATGTGAGAGGGTTGGGTTAATAGAGTGTGCTCGTAATATCATCGAATCTCTGTAAATTTCCGACGAACACACATTCGAACAATAGATGGAGGCCTATTTTACTTTTGATCTTAGTTTTCCATATATGATTCTAATCAATGATTGAATTTTTTGTTTTTCAATGCGTGATTGGAATCGTTAGTTTATGTCTAACATTTGGTATTAGAGAATGTAGGTATCTTTGTCTTGTTTATGTCGAACATTTTGAGTGTATTTTCATGAGTTTTCTAAATGAACAGTAAATCGGGCATTTTGAGGCCAAGAGAGAAACTTGTCGTTTTCGGCCAAATTCTGGCCACCCTCACTCGGCTTCGGATTGGTACGATCGCACCGCCAGGAGGAAGAATAGCCATAAGTTGATCCGGCATGTTGGTGATCGCCAAAGGCTAATTGGGTGGCGGAAGTCGCAATGGTTGAGAGTTTGGAGAAGGGGAATTTTGTTTGATTTGGGGCCAATTTTGTGGTTGCTTTGGCATGGTCTCCAAAACCCATCATTTATTTTGGTCTAAGAAGGAAACGCGAAACTGCGCGATGAGCGGTCACGAGGGCGTGCATGGCACGCGCTCGAGCGGCATTTGCAGGCGCGTGTGTGCCGCTTACCTACGCGACGGGCACTTGCGAAGGGCAGGAGCACACGCATGAGGCAGCTTTTTCCCCTCCACTGATTTACAATGTTGCCCCTTTTTCTTGTTTGTTTTTACAATTCTGCAACTTTTCCGAATTTATTTGCTGTTTTGCCTCTTCTGCAATTTTGCAATTCTGCCCTTGGCTGAGCTATTTACTATTTTTCCCTTTATGTGTTTTGTGAATATTTTATACATGAAATTAAATGCCTAATGATCCATATATTTTAATTAATTAAAGATTAACCACAGCATCTTTGATTAGTTAAATTATATATTAAGAGCCTCCAAATCACATCTAGTATTGGACATTGATTGTAACTAATCTTATTAATATGATGAATTTTACCCCACGGAAATTTTCATTATATTAGTATGATTAATCATGATGAAATATCATATTATTTTTCTTAATTTACCCATAGAGATTAAGAAAATGAATATAATATGATAGTTTTTTCATGGAGTGTTTATGAATCTATTTAAATTAAAACTTAGCCCATAGCAATTTTTATATTATTTTGTAACATGTTTTATATTGGTAAAACATGATTTATGTATATTTTGCCTAAAATGTTGTAACATAAGTATGATTGTTTCATACACAATTTTGCAATTTGCGAATATGAATTTAAGAATGATGTTCTCATACTAAATGGTGAAAATTATAAAGTTCCGAATGAGTTAATTCTTCTTCAATTGGGGTGCATGGAAATTGACTATGTTGTAAGGAAAAATAAACCACCTGCTTCTACTGATACGAGCATTGTAGTTAAGATAGCCCTTTATGATGATGAGAGTGGTCCAACCCCTTTAGTGCGATGTTCATAAGAACTAAAATATCTCTTAGTATGCACCTTTCAAGATTTCTTACAACACACATAAAAATAAATAGTCAATTAATGAACTCATGACCATGTGTGTTCAATAGGAAGAATGACCGATTATAGAATCGGGAGAAAGTGCTCATTTGGCAATATAAAGAAAGAATAAGGGTCATGGCAAGCAGAAGGGAAAATGTAAAATACCTCCCTAAGATGAAATTAAGAAATAATCCAAATGTTTCTTCTATAAAAAGAAGGGGCACATAATGAAGAATTGCATCAGATTTAAGGCTTGGCTTAAAAAAAAGGTAATCTAATTTCTTGTGTTTGTTATGAATCTAATATGGTTGATGTGAGTCACAACATTTGGTGAATCGATTCTGGATCTACAATCCATATTTTGAATTCCTTGTAGGGTTTTCAAAACTAAAGGAGGCCAGTGGGAAGTGAACAACGCATCATTTAGGAAATAAGATGCATTCACATGTGAAAGCTATTATAACATGTAAATTAGTTCTTAATAGTGGTTTTGTTTTGAATTTGGAAATAACCTTTTATATTCCTAGTTTTTCTAGAAATTTAATTTCAATTTCAAGACTTGTACTTTTTTGTTACTCTTTTAACTTTTCAAATTCAAACTTCAGTTTATCATTTAAATATGAAATTATTGGGAGTGGTACTTTGTCTAATAGTCTTTTTTGAATTAATTTAAAAGACAATACTTATTATAATGCGATACATATTCATGATGATGCTAGTATAAAAAAATGTGTTGTGAATGAAGTTTCCTTTATATCGTGGCACCGAAGATTATGAAACATCTCCATAGATAAAATTAAGTGATTGGTAAATGATGGAGTACTTAGTACTTTAGATTTTACTGATTGTGATACTTGTGTAGATTGTATAAAGGGAAAACAAACTAACAAGACGAAAAAAGGTGCCAAGAGAAATATAGAAATTTAGAAATCATACAAACGAAAATCTATAGTTTAGATATGGACTCGCATGGTTAGAAATACTTCATCTCTTTATAAATGACTACTCATGTTACATGTATCTCTACTTACTTCATAATAAGCATAAAGCATTAGATGCAGAAGTAGAGAAATAATGCGGTAAGTAAATTAATATCGTGAGATTAGATAGATGTAGAGAATTTTATGGTAAATACATTGAAAATGGACAAGTATCCAGTCCATTTATGAAGTTTCTTTAAGAGTATGAGATAGTTGTCCAATATATTATGCTTGGTTCTCCGAACCAAAACGGTATAGTGGAAAGAAAAAATCGAATATTATTGGACATTATGCGGAGTATACAAAGCAACTTCAAACTTCCTAAGTCCTTGTGGACTAAAGTAATGTGCATATTAAATTGAGTTCTAACTAAGGCTATCCCAAAAACACCTTCTAAGTTGTTTAAAGGTTGAAACCGAGTTTGCAATATGTAAGCATTTGGGGATGTCCATCTGAAATGAGAGTCTACAATCCATAAGAAAAGAAATTTGACCCAAGAATTATAAGTAGGTATTTCATTGGATAAGTCAAAAGGTCCAAAGGATACAAGTTTTATTGTCCATCTCACACTACTAGTTTTTGTGGATTTGATTGAATAATTCGTATGATGAAAATGTTGGAATCAAGTGGGAAAATATTATCTATAATGTGATCGCACATATAAGGATATACTTTTTGTAATAAAAACTTATTTGTTGGGTTTGACCCATAATTTCTCTTTTAAGTAACGATTATTCCATATGTGATTTTTTGACGCTTCATACCTCTTCGTGACGAGCGACCTTAATGGGAGACGTAAGGGCAATCACAAGGTTTAATGCAAATTCTCTTATTTGGAAATACATCATTAATACGCGAGGGGATTGGGTTAGTAGAGTGTGCCTGTAATATCATCGAATCTCCTCGAATTTCTAACGAGCACAAATTTGAACAATGGTTGGAAGTCTGTTTTATTTTTTATCATATTTTTCCATATATGATTCTAATCAATGATTGAAGTTTGTTCTTCAATGTGTGATTAGAATCGCTAGTTTGACATAATATGCATACTCACAATCCCTTAATGTTTTTATGGTCATTCTCGCTATGATGGCGATGATAATAATCATCTTGCAATCATGAACCAACTCAATATTCATTTTGCAAATCAAGTTTACAACACAAATATATTTGACCTCTCGCTATTCATTCCATCAAGCATGGTTCTTTGTCATTTTAAATCACCAAAATGTCGTAAATGTCCGATCCATCTTTGTGGCGTATATAGTTTCTCAACAACACCTTTTCATTTTACTATACCATACGTCATCTCATGTGATGCCTTTTTCACAACTTATAATATATATCTCTTATAATTTTCCAAAAATGAGTTTCTAATTCATAAAAAAAAAAAAGTACCACTCACCTAAAAATGTGAAACTAAATAACAAAAGCTACCTTGAGGAGGAAAAAAAGTTGAAATCCTACTAATTAATTGGGAAATGGATATTACAGTCAATTAGATGATTACTTTAACTATGACTCAACTAAATCAGTAACAAAAGGACTTCAACATACCAATTCAAAATTCATTTCGTAGATCAAGTTCACACACAAATACATTTGACCTCTCACTATTCATTCCATCAAGTAGGGTTCTTTGCCATTTTAATTCACCAAAAAAATTGTGAATGTCCAATCCATTATTATGGAGCAAATATTCTCTCAACAATGCTTTTCCTATTTATCATACATTATGTCATGTGATGCCTTTTTCATAACTTATATTTCTTATAATTTTCAAAGCATTAATTTTTAATTCATAAAAAAAAGATAAGTATCACTCACCTGAAAATGTGAAACCTATCAACAAAACCTACCTGAGTGGGGAAAAAAAGTCGAAATCCTATTAATCATGTAGGAAACAGATATCAAAATGAAGTAGATAACTACTTTAACTAAGACTTTAACTAAATCGGTAACAGAAGGACTCTGACATGCCAATAAAAGCTTGCCTAAAAGCAAAACAATTATTATTGTCTACTATGCTATGATAGCTCGACTGCCGAATTTTAAATGGTTTATTTAAACTCTACCAACATACGTACCAAGTGGGTCGAAAGTCATTGGAAAGCTGACCCGACATATTTAAAAGTCGAACTCTGCCTCAAACCCAAAGATAGCCACTGAGATGGGTGAAATTTAGCGTTAGACACAGTGGTTCAAACATGGTTCCATTAGTGTGCAACAAACTTGAAAATTTCAGCTCAACAAAATCGTAACCCTTAATGATGAAATCTCACGGTTTCAAAATATCCTGGAGTTTCTTTACAACATAATTTCACACCTCTAAGGTCAATCCAACAACTCAAAATTCAACACGGTATGAAATTATAACTTTTACACATGTCCATGGTTGCCGGTGGCTTTCGTGGACGAAATCTCGCCTTTTTCTCTCGAGGTTCCCTCTCTTTCCTGTTTTTCTTTTGCTGACTCTCCTCTCTCTCTCTCTCTCTCTCTCCCTCCCTCCCTTATTCATTCTCTTTTATTTTCCTTTGAGAAACCAGTTGCAGAAGAAATAAAAGATGGGTTGAGGCAAAAGCTTCATCATTAACTGAGACAGGGGCTCGAGTCTCCTGAGCCTAAATCCTCTTGTCTTCCTTTCAAGACGTCCGTTTGTTACGTAACATTTGCCACATTAGAAGGTGATAAAGAAAAATTAGACAGTTCCACCGCTTCTCGTTTGCCTAAATGGATTGCAGGGAATGGCGAGGATCAAATCGAGACTTAAGCCTTGGAAGATAAATGGCCTATCAACCGGAGGATCGACCCGTGATCCCTGATGACTTTTAGGGCTAAACAAGTTCGGTCCAAGTATTAACTACTCTGAGCTGTGAAAAGAGACTGTCTGACAAATGATGTCGGGTCGAGGACAGTGCGTTCACTTTTCTGGAAATAATTTGTTCGACCGGTCGTGTTTGTAACGAGGTAGCCTTGTTCCAAATGGCCAGCAAGTTGAGTTTAATTGCGGGGAGGACTGAGCTCAAGGAGCAAATTCCTCTTCGGCTTTAATTTACTCATCTCTCTGTATTCAGCTCTAACATGATCAACACACAAAATCAATGCGAGCATCTAAATCACCCGAGAAAGCTTTGTAACTGGGAGGCCTTCCCTTAAATTTTAAATGAGCAGAGGTGCTGTTTTGCATCAATTGAATATCATCTTTTTCTTAAAAAAAGAAAGAAAATCTCAGACAGAATCTGCAAGCATCATGTGGCCAAGTCCTGCACCAAATGATCAAAACGAGAGCAGTCTCCAAACCAAGACCAAGCCCATGTGGTACGAACATCATGCTAAACGAACGGAGAGGAAATTCGGATGAGAGGGAGGTCTCACGTGTGGCCCATACAAGATCTATTCCAACGGCTATCATTCGCTGCGGACGCTATTCACGTGTTGAAATTTCCCTTATAGCGCAGTGGTCCAAAGGTGCACGCTCAAATATGAAATTTGGCAAAAAGGAGAACTTGCAGGTTTTCAAGCATCCCTCAGAACAAAAAGACACGAGACTTTGCAGCGCTTTGTCTGCTCATGTTTTTGGCTGTCAGGCCAATTTGGATCAATCAATCCTAACAACTTGGCAATTGACAAGGAAGTCGTAAAAGCTATCGGAAGTTTTAAATATTTTATCTTATTTCGGCCCTACTTAGATTACAATATCTTCTCCATATTCTTTAGGGCATAAAGACTTTCGATTCCGAAAAGATGGATTAATTACGAGCCGCTTAAAATTATACCAGTCCAGTAGAGAATCACGATAACGCTTGGTAGTAGGCACCGGAGGATAGGTTAAAGTACAGTTTGGAAGATTTTAAGACATAGTTACTACAACGACGGTCGTTTCCCAGTCCGCGGAATTGGTTGTGTGGCATGTGAATGAGGATCGATGCAGGTGAATGGGATGTGTACGGCACGTGTGTTTGGCCGACGCAGTAGTGCCTTCGAGTTTCTGTGAATAGTTGGCATGAGAATTTGGTAGCGGAGTTGTGACATCACGTGATGAAGTTTGTCTATGCAAAAAAAGGAAGAGGAGGAGTTGGTCTTGATAGATTTGATGCGACAGCTCATACCGCATCGCATCTAAGGGAATTGAATAATGCTGAACGAAACCCACCCTGCGCAGAGCTCTCCTCCCCACGTGAGAAAAGAGAGAGCTTTTTAATTGGAAATGAAAAGTCTCAGAAAATTAAAACGTGAAAACGAAAGGTAAGAGCGTGATGGGAAATTTACGCTATTCAATCGGAGCATCGCGTGATCATTCAACCACTTAGTTATTGCAAGTCGTATATGCTTATCTAACGAAGATAAAAGAGCTCAGTACACTTGGGTCGTCGTGTGGGTGTTGACGGGTTAATCACATGATGATTCGAAAGCTCCCAGAAGCTTCTCTCCCTGCAAGATCTACAGAAGACTTGGGAGTGTGCCAATTTGGGGTCTGTAGGGTTTGATATTGCATTCACGTTATGACCATGAACAGAAGTGTCCACAGCAAAGATTCAGAAGAATAAAAACGAAGCATAGCTACAACCTAAATTTGTATCGGCTCCAATTATGACGCTGCAACCATTAAATGAACTGCCAACTATGGGAAGACGGCATGTTACAAAATATCTCCATTAGGGTTTGTGCATATGACAATCCTACATTAGTCATGGAAATTTTAAGCCCCTTCCGATGGCAAACACTTCACTTTAGAAACGTTTTTATTTTCATAGAGAGTTAACTGCGTGATGAAGATGCCGATAGAATGGTGCTACCGTGCTTAATTAGTCAATTCGATTACCTTTAATCATGGTATGAGGGCTCAAATTCAAACGCATGGTGAGCAGGGTTTTCAATTTGCGTGTCCCAGAGGACTAAAAAATAAAACGAATCGCCTTGAAATCCGGGTCCTATTATTGGACCAGAATCCAAACATCAGCGCACTTTCTCGGTCATTCACTGGTGATTCAAAAGCTGAGCTCTCGCGTCGCATGTGAAACCTCAGTGATGGTTACTGTGCTGACCAGTCGCTAGCTTAGCTACACGCGACTATGTACACCTTTTCCACGTTTCAATCCAATGACACAATGCGGTGCATCGAACGTCGGTCCTTCGGTAACCTATTCCTATTCCTACCTGCACTTTCTGCTTTCGATTTTCATGGCGTGTTTTCGATGCGGTACTCGACGCGGAGTTAAAACTAACTAGCAATCATACTTTCTTGGATTTTCTTTTCGAATCAGGTCAATTTTTCGTCCACTCGTACTTTCTTGCTCAACACGCGCACCCATGTATCTATCTTGGAGTATAAAAGAAGAAGACAGCAAGAAGTGGGTGCATTTATTTTATATGAAAGTTAAGATCTGAATATTACTTTTCGGAACCCAACCACGGGCAGCGCAATTGATGTACATTCTCACTTCCACCACAGATGACTAAAATATCTTAAGCGGGGGTCCTGATGTTGGGATCCTAGGTTAGCCTCCCCCGAGATTTTACATCTAAATAGCGGCTTGCGATGAGACTCAACGGTACCACCGAGCACCGGTGGATCGTGTAACCCCAAATAGTGTAAGCGAAAGGGGGCTCCAACGGTTCCTCGATTACCAAAAAAAAAAATATTACTTTTGAAAAAATGATTGTTTGCATCGCTTACAAAAATGAGCACACCTAAAAGATTTTCAGCACTCACAAAAATAGTTAGGCATAAATTATTGTGGATAGTGAATACATTCTTTGTTGACTAAATATCCTAGGTGATACAATTAATCATTTATTAAATCTTGCATTTTTCATGAAATAAATGCAACAAAGTGAACTTCTCCAGTATCACCCCCTCATTTCTGTGTCAGCATATTTTGCATCCCTTCGGACGAGCGGACATGTTGGTGGTGGTGGTGGATTAAGGAATAATGGATGTGGAAAGGTACTTGTGCGTGGATTTGGCCGATGTATTCGCTTCTTGCAAGGATCATGCCTTCACTTCTGTGAATGGTTGGTACGAGGCGTCGGTAGCGGAGTTACAGAATCACGAGAGATTTCATCTTTCATTTTTAAATGCTAAAGAAAAGGAAGATGGAAGGGACGAAAGTTTGTATAATCAGAAGAAGGCAAAGAAAAAGTTGGTCTTGAGAACTCCAATGCAACTGCTGATATCCGCATCGCTTCAAATGATTTGAATAATACCGAACGAAAGCCCACCGTGCAAAGCTCTCTTGTCCACGACAGAAGGCCAAGAGCTTTCATTTGGAATTGAAAAGTGAAAACTAAAGGTAAACACGTGATAGGATATTCGCCATACATGCTTTACAAAATATGCCGATTTGACGAAATAAAATAGTTCATCACGCTTGAGTCCACGCGTGGGGGGATGGGCTAGTCACGTGGTGATCCAAAAGCCTCTAAAAGCTTCTCTCTCTTCAAAGATGTACACAAGATTCAGCAGCGTACCAGTTCGGAGTCTCTAGGGTTTGATATTATACGTTTGTTATAACATGTTCACGAAATGAACATGATCAGAACAACGACTGTGAAAAATGAAAATAAGGCGTATTTAAGTTCACTAGCTACATTTGCATCGACTCTAATTATGATGCTTTAATTATCAAATGGATCGCCAACTGTGGGAATATAACGTATCGCAAAGTATTTTCATTAAATAACACTCCTATTTTAGCTACGGGAAATTATGTTTCCCCCTCCGATGGCAAACCCTTAAATATAGAAACATCTTTTTCATAATAATAGGGATGAACTTTTCAAAAATATAATGGGTTACATGCAGATTAAATGGGGGCTAACATGCTTAATTACTCAATTAGATTACATGTATACATGCTCTACATGAATGAAGAGTGTGCTATGCAGGAACATACTAGACCTCCGCAATAATTTTACAAATTGAAACGCGCATAGAATAGGCTTCAATTTCTATCTCCCAAAGGACGAAAACACACGAATGGAATCGCCATAAAATCCGGGGCGTACTATGCTCTGCCCGATACGACATAAATAATTCTTCTTTTGGTTACATATGTGAACGGTTTTATCGACCAGAAGGCACGTATCAACTCACATTCCTGACGCTACACTGATGATTCAAAAGCCAAGCCCTCGTCACATGTGACCGCTCGCTGGTTGCTGTATTGACCAGTAGCTAGCTACATGCAATTACGCATACCTTTTAAATCCTATGAAACGACTTCAGACCTATTCTTAACGAAATGGTTCATTCAAAATTATGACGCATGGAACGTGAGCCTTTTGATGTTTATTTCACTTTCAATATGCACTTACTGCTTTCCATCTCACTTAACATACATCTAGATACACATCTCCAATTTCATATTACAACACACGATGTAATCTTACCACAGCCACTTTGATGAATATATGAGATTTTCCTTATGTGAGAGAATTTCTATCTGTGGTTCCTTATCCAATTCATTTGGTGGTGAACCAAAAGTTGTTTATTCTTAGTTGGTGGCGTGTGCCTTTATGCCTAGGTGGTGAACTTGGGTCATTTATCCTTGACTAGTGGTATGTACCTTTAGGCCTTGGTAGTGAGCTCCATCTATCAGAGCTTCATTTTCCACTCATACACACCTATTTAAAACCTTTCCATCAACCAATTCCAGAAAACCTACACATACACTTATACTGAAAACGAATTTTCAAATCTCCCAATCCATTTATGCATCATATATCTATACCTAAATTATCTCCAAGTTCTTATTGTAAAATTTTGTGAGATCACTTTCAACTATTTCAAAATCTTAAACTATTAGATAAATGCCTAGTCAATATGTAAATATACTAGTATATTTTAGTGTGTTTCATAATGAAGAGGACATGAACCAATTTATAGGCTTTATAAAATGACTATCTAAAGTAACAAAAACAACGATATCAATTACGCTCAATTAAGATCGATTAACGAAGATAATGTACAATCCCGAGAGATATACAGATCCAAGGGAAATATATCTCTAACTATTCTAACACTCCCACTCACATGTGAGTTGAACTTTTGCCCAATACTAAAACTTGGAAATAAATAATTAAATGGTTACAATATTTAAGTGCCATGCATATACACAAGAAGTATATATGGGTGATTTGTTCTAGAAGTGATATATGCACCTGCATGACGATAGGTAAAATCTATAAGTGATTATTTTGGTTGGAACCAATTTGGTTATATAAATTTTAAAATATACACATGACCCTATCCGATGGTGTGTAAATGATTTTATACACCGACAGTGCACGTAATAGTAATTCTAGAAGAGCAGCCATTAAAGCCTTTTTGGATCTATTATTATCATATTTAAAAGTTTTAACCCCAAAGTTTAAGATAGTCGGCGGTTTGTCAGATTCGGTAATCAATCAATATGGTATTATACTTTCAACAATTATAATTACTATAGGCCTATGATCAGTTTGGAGATTCTTCTGGCAAGAATAGATAGTGGATATCGAGAGCATTGTGTCATGATATTAATTATCATGTGTTGGGCCCTCTATTTGGTACTGTAGTTGACACTTAAAAAGAAGAGATTGCGTTCATCTTTTTCCTTTATAAATCATGACAAACTTTTTGTCCACTTATACTTTCTTCCAAAACACACACATTCATTAATGCATATATTTATTGGAGAGTAATAATTTCAGCTTCAATCATATTTTGAATATGAAGTTTGGCCCTTTTAAATGATTCATCTCATACCGTAAGGTTCTTTTGTGAACCGAAGTACTATGTTAATCAGTTTACAAAATCGAGCTTTATAAATGATAGTCATCACATTTCATATTGTATAAAAGATGATATGATATAAATTAGGGTCAGAGCTAATAGCTGCTCCTGCAAATGGGATTGCAAAAAGCCCATTGAAACCTTTTCCTAAAAATATCCGCATCCCTTTCAATGGGTTTGATATTTTTCATCCAAGTCAAAGACTATATTATTTGATCACTTAAGTTTGTGAAAAGACGAAACGGTTGTGCGTTTAACATCCATAAGATTTCAACAAGAGTTTTATTCTTCGTATGCACTGTTTATCTTATTTACCATGGATTTTCCATCTTTGCATGTCTTTGATCCATGTGTATCAGATAAACACGCATCAAATCGTCATCATCCAATATTTTTTCTCCTAAAGCGATAAATTATAATTTGTGTCATTCTCTAACGGTTAAATTTGGAACAAAATGTGGCCCGTTCAGTCTTCTTTCTTGATATTGCTATAATGGTTTTTTTGAAGGAAAGAACATGAAGTTTATCGTCTTTAGGTAAGAAATGAGTGACTACTTAGTGTAGTCGCTATCTCAATTAGATTACTACCGATGGGGTGTTTTTTTTACCATTCGACTATGTTTTTGGAGCCCCACATGTTGGAAGTTCTGGTGCACTTCACGCTGGTCCAACGTGAGATACTGTCGGACTAACTTATATAGTTTTTTAATCTTTTCTTGTCGTTTTGGGCAGTGGCTAAGTCAAATAGTTGACTATCCATATTTGAAAGTTAGACACCATCTTCTCCTTCCTTTTTTTTTTGGTGGCGATACTGATGTGTCCTACTGTTAAGTCTCGGGTATGGCACCAGACATTGAACATTAGCTTTGCAAAAATTAGAAATTCGAATGTCATTGAAAAACGTGTTGACTCTCTACGTTGGCATTCTGAAACACGTGTAATAATCTCTTCCCTAGATTTTCTTGCTTCCTCATGTTAAATATCTGGAAGATTTTTTTTTCGCCAGGATACGCGAGGAAGAGTATGTTGTCATGCTACTTTGCAATATTTTTGCCAGCGTAGTTGAATTGACCATTATATGATAATTGGGGCAAGCAATTCTTTCCCACGCCAAGTTCAGTTAATCCGGGAGATCAATTTTAGTTAATTCATGTATAAGCTCAAGAGCCAACGCTTTAATTGAACCTTACAAGGGACTGTTACTTAACTAATAGACCAATATCAGGAAACTTAGTCATTAAATGCCATGCATTTCGTGGCTGGTAATTACTTAAAAAAAAAAAACTCAAGTTATGTTAAGAAAAATTCGATCTTTATGGCTTTTATCGTGTTAGTTTCTTAATGAGTCGAGGCGAATCCCGAAAGCCGAGTAAAAAGTTTTTCAATTTTGACTTTTTTTCAAGGGTTTAGAAATGTTACATTCGAGGTGACTTCACATTTTCACCTTAAGAAAATGAAGAAGGGGGAGCACTTGGCCCCTCAAAACCCATGACAATGGTGGACATGAGATGAATCACATCATGTATACTTTATGTAAAGCGTAAAAATCATGTGTGCAACTCTGCGTGGGGGCTCTGCTTGCCCATTCGTCCCCTTCTGATAGAATGCCGACGAGACTGACTATGAGGGCATTAGGCTCTTCTTGACCTGTGTACGTTCCATTTAGTCCATGATTAGCACGATGCTGTCTCGCACGTAACTTCATACAGGGAAAACATCAACCGTACCAATAGATTTGAAGTTTCTATGAGATAACCACCAACCATCTGTCCTCGATATTTCATCACATGCATAAATGCGACGGCCCAACTGAGACTCCCCGCAACCTCTTTTCAACTTTGGAAATCCTGCGGCTGTTTCCACGGCCAGGCTTTACCAGAAAATGGAGGAAAGAGCCTATACAAAAATGATAAAGACGCCACGCAGACAGAGAGAGAGAGTAGCTTTTCCTATAAATAAAGATTGTTCAGCGCCGTGACCCTCCACATCTCCAAGACGACCTTCGTTTTGTCCAAACAGAGCGCGTCTATTGCAGGGGTCTGTGACGATGGGGAAGAGTAAGGAGGATGTCCTTCGCATTCAGGCCCGGTGTTTGGTGCTTGGTCTGCTCGCTCTGGTACTTTTCACGGCCAGTGCGTCGGCTAGCAACATCATCAAGTACCTCCCGGGCTACGATGGCGAGCTTCCCTTCACACTCGAAGCAGGGTATCTGTCGAGTCTTGGCCTTTCTTCTTATTACTGTTTCTTTTTCTTTTTTTCTTCTCATTGGATTGCAATCGAGTGAGTTTTTATTCATGAGTAAATAATGAACGAATGCGAAATGGAAATGGCAGATACATTGGAGTGGGAGAGACAGAGGACGTGCAGCTGTTCTACTACTTCGTGGAGTCTCAGAGGTCGCCAGCAATGGACCCCGTCGTGCTCTGGCTCACCGGCGGTCCTGGCTGCTCCACCCTCTTGGCTTTCTTCTACGAGAGCGGTCGGTTTTCTCTCTCTTTTTTCGGCATTTGTTTGTTTATTGACCTGTTAGCTGAGTTGTTCGAGATAAAATGCAAGTGCATTGCACTCAATTCAATGGTTTTTCGACAAATAGAACCGCTCTTAATCGCGGCGGAGTTAGGAGGCGATACGAGATGATGGAAGGTGCGCTGCTGTCCTTACGGCGTCGCCGCTCCGGAACTTCTAAAACATTAAATTTTCTTTTCTTTTTTTTTTTAAAGACAAAAGTCCAGTTAAATAAGTTTGAACGTGGCATAATGACTGTAGGTGAGCCGAGCTCTCATTCCCAGGCCCCACCTAATATATTAGTTGAATCTGTTTTAATCTTAAGGCCAATTGTCATCCCCATGTCCTAGTTATAGTGAAAAAGAAGCAGCTATCAAAACTACACTCCTGCTGGTCATTTTAAATTATGAAAAGTGATTTTGAACGCGCAGAGAGAGAGAGAGAGAGAGAGAGAGAGAGAGAGCATCTCTGCATATAAAATACATACAGCTTCGATGACATGCTCACGATTAATTTAACATCTTTTTAATGATTCCCCTTAGTTAAAGTAGCAGGAACGCTGTACGTCTCATGTCTGTTTTCATAACAAGGAAAATCAATTGCTGTTCCAAAATTTACGGACCAACAATGCTCCGTTCTGTGATACGGTCAAATTTTGTCTTGGCATTGTGTCTTATGACAAGCAATTCCTGATGTTAGACCTTAACTTACTCTATAGTTGCAGAGGCAATGTGGAACGAATTATTAGGAACATCATCTCATCTTCTCCTGATTTGTGCAGGTCCATTAAGTTTTGTATATACAGGATACAATGGGAGCTTGCCATCCCTTACATTGAATCCCTATACATGGACAAAGGTCCCATACCACCTTCATCTTCTTCCTTTGCAATGTGGCCCAATATTATTTGCCAACGATGGGTTGACACACTTTGATTTTTTTCCCTCAGGCCCTTAATATAATCTATCTAGATCAACCAGTAGGCACTGGATTCTCTTACTCAACAACCCAAGATGGTTACGACACTGGCGACACAAAATCTGCTGCATTAACTTATGAGTTCATGAGGAAGGTTAGATTCTGTTAATCTACTCCTGTTTGTCATATAATTTATTTATCTTTTGATGAATAAGAAAATTTCTTCCCCGAGTCCTACTTGCCATGAGTGAAACAAGAGCGATAGTCAATGTATATATAGAAGGATTTTTTAGGTGTGATGTCCTGTCTAAATCAGCAGCTCTTATGATGAAATGCAAGTGGGTTAATCTTGCTTATGTTTAGTATCGAAGTAGTATAGCTCAGAAAGAAGCTGTCTCCTAGGTGTGAGGAATACCTTTAACATTTTTCCCTTCTTTTGGAATGAGTGCAGTGGATGTTGAGTCATCCCAGTTTCAAGTCAAACCAACTGTACGTCGGAGGAGATTCTTACTCGGGCGTAACTGTTCCACTGGTCCTCAAAGCAATCATGGATAGTATGTTTCTATTAAAATGACATTGTCAAAGCAAAGCTCTTTCGCTCTTTCATGAATCAATTGGAAAGTCTCCATGCTTGAAGATGTCTAAGAGCTTCTTCTGTTCTTCATTTTCAATTTTTCAGGTAATCAAGAACAGGTATATCCACAGATGAACCTCAAGGTAAGTGATCAGACTTGCTGTTATGAATTGAGCTACAAAATTACCCCTTGCCAAAGCTGGAAAAATTCACTTCCATTTTAGTCGCCTTCATAATATTTCTGCTCTTTATTTTATTGTCAGTTGGTTAACAACAGCAGAACAACAGCGTTATGTTTTGAAATTTTCTTTATCTAATTTTTTCAGGGTTATATACTCGGGAACCCTAAGACGGATACTTATATTGATGACAACTCCAGGTTATCATTTGCAAACAGGCTGACCCTTATTCCTGACGAGCTCTTTCTGGTGAGTTGATGGATTGTTATCTCTACATTTTTCAGCTGAAAAGTTAGGACTGTGTCGCATTATTCATCACACGTTTTCCTCTAGAAACAGTCCTCCGTCTGGGATTTTAAACATTGTTGCTCCAAACAGAGGACATGCTTATTAGGACTCTGAGACTGCATCAACTGATAAGCATGCATACACAATTAATTTCGTTGATTTGAAGATTATTAATGACTGAAATCTTGGATCTATGTCTTTTGTACTACAAGATTGCCAATGCAAGCTGCGGTGGGGACTTTGTGACTGAACAAACAGACAATGAAAAATGCGAGGCAGCTATGCAGACATTTGAAGATGTAAGTGAGACAGCCGCTCCAATTTGCTTGAAAAAACTGCCTTAGTGTCTCTAGTTTAAATTGTTGGAATGAACTTTCTGTCTCATGCAGTTGACCCGTCAAATAAATCTGCAACAAGTTTTAGAACCAGCATGTACGATGACATCCCCAGAACCAAATGAAATGAATTTGGACAGGAGATCTTTAAGAGAACAGTCCCGAGAGCTTCTCCGTTTACATACTAAGGACACTGCATACTGGTGTAGGGTAATATTTCTCTCTCTCACACACGCACACCACAACACACGCACCAGCACACAAACACACCTGCTGAGTGGCATTTTATAGAAACAAGGGAATATTTTGCACCCATAACATGAGTTCAATTCAAAGATCCGATTGATTTTTGTCTCCTCAGAATTATCGTCATGTGCTAAGTGGCATTTGGGCAAATGATAAATCCGTGCGGGAAGCTCTTCACATTCGAGATGTACGTAAATTTGTTACTGAAATTAAAAATACATTCCCATTTTTTTACATGAGAAACTGAGAGTTTTGGCAATGGATAATAGGGAACGATAACACTTTGGAAGATGTGCAACAGCAGTATGTCTTACGATGAGGAATTCGATAGTGTTATCAGCTATCATAAGAACTTCTCAGAGTCGTCAGAGTTACGAGCATTGATATACAGGTAACTTCCGACTTTGCCTTTGGGAGCTTAGTCCTTAATCAGACTGATGTGTGCAACTAATATCAATTATGCAAGCTTAGATGGGACTCCGATTAGATGCCTAGTATTACAAATGAACTCAGCCTCGTGAAGCCTATTATAATGGCTATTTCAAGATTATTGTTACATTAAAAAAATTCATTTATCAAGATCTTTACATGTTAAATTCCATTAAACATCTTTGAGAATGATGTTTCTTTCCCCAACAGCGGCGACCATGACATGTCTATTCCCCACCTTGCGACGCGGCAGTGGATCCAATCTTTTGATATGACTCTGTTGGATACATGGCGACCATGGTTCCTAAATGCACAAGTCGCAGGGTAGGATTCACGATCTGCACATGATTTGGGCTTTTCATGCCATCGTTGCTTCCTTTACTTTTCTCACTTTGCATCTCAATTTCTTTCCTTTTTTTTTTCTTTTTTCGTGCATCTATGGTCATACTATTGTGTTTGTTTGGTTCAGTTACACAGAAGAATACGAAAGTAACGACTACACTCTCAACTTTGTGACTGTAAAGGCAAGATAATCTGAACCTTATCATCACCTGTTTTTCTCCGGAGATGCACTGGGGCGAGAAATAACATCGCACTGTTTTGGCTTTTTACACAGGGCGGGGGACATATTGCAGCAGAGTACAAGCAGGAGCAATGCGCTGCTATGATAGATAGATGGTTTGCTTACTATCCTATATAGACGGCTGACGGTTACACGATGAGCAATTAGGAGTGCCTCATCGGGAGTTGATGCATTTATTCTTGCTAGAAATGTATCGTTTCACATTTCCAAAATTCCGCAGCTGCAGTACAAGCAGTAGCCTAGAGAAAAGGATGCATATAGATTGAATCGAAAGAGTGCGTCCAAAAGCGCCTGTGGTGAAGGGTCTGAGCTATGTATGAATCTGAGAATAATTTCTGTGTCTCTCGATAGAGAGACGATTGAGGAAACCCGTTGTGGGAGAGAATGGATCTTAGTTTTTTTTCTTTTTTCCTGAAATTTTTGAATAATTATGGATCGAGTATTCATCCAACATCGATCTTCTTTTTTCCTTTCATACATGGACTGCTCAAATTTATTTATCGCGCTATAGTGTGCAAAAGTATAAAACCCCACTGAAGTTCTTGAGGGATGAACCTGAGAACTGTCAAGTATCAATAATCAAGAAAAGTGTCATCTCTCTCTCTCTCTCTCTCTCTCTCTCTCTGATATCACGTGTGGTCGATGAATCATTCTAAATCCGTTCATATCGTTTATAAACTGATTAGCAGGTATGGTTTCCCATGTTGGAAAGTTTGTTGGGGAGGGTTGGCTCTTCAGAAAGACGGATGGTCCGGGGGTTTGACTGATACAAACGTGCTAAAAAGCTAACGGTTGGTGGAAGTGGGAAATAGAAACTAGATAGAGCCGCGAGCAACTTTTCTAACTTCTCGTCAAAGACTTTCAAACATTGTGGGAAGGGTAAGTCTCCGGCATCTTCAATATTGAAGTATGAAGAAAACGAGAGATGTGTTGTCCTGGGTTTCGGCAAAGATTTGGAGGACATGTGTCCGTCATGCTGTCGATAACTATTTGAAGTTTGTTTGTAAAACAAACAAAGTATGTTTTTTCTTATTCTACATAGGAAAGTTGAGAGAAAATGGGCCAATTACTAAGTGTGAAGAAAATATCATGTGTGGGCTAGATCCCGCAATACCTGTATGTGGGTGCGCGAATAATTGCGCAATTTAATTAGCACTAACCCATTTATTTTTATTTTATTTTGTACAATTATCTTGTCATGCCCCGATCCTCGAGCGCGTGCCCATCTCTAAGTGGTCGATAAAACTTTTGCGACTTCCTAGAACGAGTTGCCGACCCTTTCTTTTTATTACTCGTGGAAGCGAATAATAAATCCCCTAACAGTAATTATCTCGGGATAGAAAAGCAGGACAATATATTTTCAAACAAACATGCTTTTAAATATACACCGAGTCAAATACAAAAGTCTATAGCCACAAGACTTCAAACGATTGACTCTTAAAAAGAAACTGTCCTATCTGACCTACACTTTAGATCCCCTCAACTCGGCTCCAAGTCTTCTACCTCACGGTCCTGAAAAATGAAGCCCACGACGAGGTGAGATATAAATCTCAGCGAGTTCACACCCTAAACCCCGATTAGGAGGGTAATACGCCTAAGACGTCTTAACCACACAATCATACAATCATAGAAGTTTACCTTGACATCAGTTCCTCCCTATAGGTCAGCACAGTTTTTATCATAACCATGTGCATAAAGCAAATTCACACACCAATTTAGAACGTCCAAACCAATCATTACTACACGAACAAGAATCACAATTTCATCACTACTCACACGAGCAAAAACTACCGATACGCATCAAAACAAGAATCATAATTAAATCACTGCTCACACGAGCAAGAACTACCAATACAATTCAAGCAAGAATTACCGACACATGCCGATCCATCAATTCAACTCAACATGCATTCCAATTAATTAATTATTACTACCCACATGAGCAATTTTATCTGACACACGCCGGAGAAAAGTAATAATTACCAACACACACCTGGAAAGACTAATAACTACCGACTCATGTCGAGAACGACTAATAACTACTGACACACGCCGGGAAAGAATAATAATTACGGACACATGCCGGGGAAAGATAATAATTACCGATACACACCGGGTTAAATAATATCCACCGAAACACGCCGGGGTTAAGATAATATCCACCGACACACGCCGAGGTTAAAATAATAACTACTGACACACATCGGGAATGACTAATAACTATTAACGTCCACCAACATACGCTGGGAATGGGTTCTTTTAACTATTAACGTCCATCAACACACGCTGGGGACAAATTCTCTTAACTTTCACACCATCATCAAGCATAATATCTAGGCATGGCACTAACCAAGCCTATATCATCAATTATACACTTTCCAGCAATCAAAGTCTCAAGAACCATCACAATATCATAATCGGCCCTAACCGGCAAAATAGGCCCACTCGCACGTCTCCAAATTTAAATCCAGAAACCAAATAAATCGAGTCCGGAAAATTCCCAAATTTAAATATGTTGTAAAAGACATATAAAAACATTTTTTATGAAGATACCTTAACCCAAATCCTTCTAGATTCGGCCCAGTAAATCGCTCAATCCAGTACAAAACTGTGTATGTTTTCCAGAAAGTCTGTTTTCTGAAATTAGTTTGGTTCGAGATCTAAACCATTTCCATTTGATCTGAAATTTAAATATGTTAAATTAGAAGATATGAAAAACAATTTTTGTAAAGAAACCATTTTGAAATTCGAACCCTAAGAGTTGATAAAAACCCCTAGAATCCTAAAAGGTCACCAATTCTAGCGAAAACTAAGGCTCTGTTTGAAAATGACGGAGCCGATATCTCATTCTTTTAAATCTCTAAAAATCTTGAGAAAAATATATGTGGTAGATGAGGATGTCTAAAAAATTTCTCAACAAGACATCGACCTCAAATTCATAACCCATTTCGATCCACAAAAATGGAAAACGGCGAGAGTCCAAAACCAAAACTACAAGAACTTCACTGAATTTGACTAATCCATCATCAATTGTACAAATCTCACTAATTAAGTTACACTAACTACAGACAAAAATTACATTAACCCATTCTAAGGCTAATCTAACCATCCTAACTTATCACTAATCCATACTTAAGCTAACATAAACAACCCTTAAGCATAATTAACCTACTAAGTAAGGTTTAGTGAGCAAACTCACTTGTTTGGCGAGCCGGTCGGTTCAAATCGACGAGAATGCGACGGGGGAAAATTCTCTCCAAAGTGGGCCAAGCTTTCGAGGTCTGGAACCATCTCAAAACGGGCCTAAAGCTTGCTAGAAAACCCACTTTCTTGCTCTCTATTTTGGGCTGCAAATAAGAGAAAACAAAGCTGGACAAGTTGAGCAAGACCGGTGAAGGCAACGGCAAGGCCGAGCGGCCAACAACACGGGCTCACAGCGGTCGGAGGGGCTCACGGCGGCCTGCTGGGCTACAAAACAGCTTGCTGGACTGGTGAACAGGTTGGAATGGCGGCGTGAGGGAGGCGGACGCGCACGGGCAGCGCTTGCGGGTGGTGATGCGGCAAGGCAGTGAACGGCGAGGAGTGCGGCATGTGGTGGCTGCTGGCTAGCTTCAGTGACTCCGGCTTCTCTCCCTAGGCTGCTAGCTGAGAAAATGGAGGAGATGGGCAAGAGTGGTGGCCGGTTGCCTTGGTGAGGAAGAAAGGGGAGCAAAAGGGGCCTACTTTGGCCATTTTTTTCCATCCAATGGTCTCCTTGACCATTTCTAGCCAAGGCTTCCTTCCTTGGCTGCCATTCAACCACCAAGGTACCTCCTACAACCTTTGAATTGGTCCATTTTGGCTAGGCAAGGGGGAAGCTACGAATTTCAATAATTTTGGCTTCAATTGGACACTAAATCTTGCTTCAATCAATCCAATTTAGCCTCAATAAATTCAATTAGCACCTCACCGATCCATTTGGCATTTTTCCTTACCCATGAATCCCATTTGCTTCCCAATTTCACGATAAAAAACGGTCTCCGGCTTTTTCTGAACAAAAACGATCTTATGCCAACTTTTTCTCAAAAAGTCTCGGGTTGCAGAAAAATTTTCTAAGACTGAGTCGATGTTCCTAGAATTTATTGTGACATGACAAAACCTTCAATTTCTGAAATCGGATTCAAATTCGCGGTTAATTTCACTCCGGCGCGTTTTTAGCGTGATCCAAACTATCGGGTAGCTTTTAGAAATTTTTAGTGCAAATGACCCATGGTCGATTTTCTTCAAACCACAATGAACCCCTTTGACACATTGGTGACTCTCGGTCGTCGTGAAAATCTCGAGAATTCAAATACAGACACAGGGTACCAAAACAATAGAAAAATCAGTCTAGTGTCAATCAACGAGAATTTTGCAATTTAGTGGGATCACCCACGTTTAACCACATATCTCAATCGAATTGACCTATCTCTAATTCTTAATCGACTTGTATCTGTGCCGTAATGATCTCTGCAGATGAGTACGGTTGAGTAGCCGATTCCTAGTCGAATCCTCAAGTCCATTACATTAAAATCTCTTAATGACTTCCCGAGATAGTCTAGTTATTTCACGAGTGGCCATTTTAGAGAAAAACACTATAGGCTCGTCGATGAAAGGCCCAACTTATCAAATCGAAATCAGAACCTGAAAAATCAGGATGTCACATATCTTATTAACCTTTATGAGCTCAAATGTTGTTTTTTTGTTTATTAAGTATTTTTGGAAATTATGAAAATTTGGAATTTTATTCATTAAAAAAATTACTATTTCTAATTATTTCTATTATTTCGAATTTTTATACGTGTCTTTTTAAGACAACCTTTGGAAATTATACTTGTTCAGTTTGCAATGTGTTTCGAAGGATTGCATTTGTTCATTTTGCAACTTCTTTTAAAGGGATATCTTTGTTTACTTTGAAACCTTTCACGAAGAGTTGTCTATGTTCTTTAAAACCGATATATATATATATATCATTTTTTGGATGAATGAGTATGAAATCATTTTTTGAGTCTTTTTTCCAAAACTACAGTCATCTTTTTAATTATTTCTTAGAGAGACCCTAGAGATATATTCGAATTACTATCCAGTATTCTCATTTAAGACTTTATTGTATCCTAAATGATATTTTCCGGTGACCATTAGCAACATTGTGAGGCAAATAAATCTTAAAGAAAATGATATCACGCATCAAAGTTCGATTTGATTGCCTTACTGATTCGAAGCCATATTTTTCCAACAATAACATGCCAACCACAATCTAATAGAAGTAGCTATGTCTCTTAAGTGAAAAATTTGCAAATCCTAATTGATGATAGGCAGTGCAACTTATTTGATTTCTTTGTTTCTTCTTTTGGGTTGTGGCAATTGGCAATTCAATTGTGTTGTGTTTTTTAGTACGATGGAATAGAGTGGAAAGACAAAAGAATGGAATAGAACGAGAATATTAATCTTTTTGTTTGATGAACTAGGGAGTTCAAATGGAATGAGGATGATTATTTTCGACTGTAGGAAAATATCATATGATTGGCGTAAAAATTTCAACATAGGTTTTGCAACATATAATTTGCAAATATTCTTTCACGATCATACCTCTTTTCAGTTGAGCAATATGTTAATTCACCAAACATTATGCCAAAATCTTAGTTAAGAATTAATAGAATTGTACATGATGTTAGATCCTGTTAAAAGTTATAACTATGTATAGAATAACTCTCATAGAAATAAGCAAAAGCATTCGTTATCATAGAACACAATTACTTCACTATAAAACTAAATAAACTAATTTAACAACCCTAGTTATCATTCATGGTTAATTTATTAAATCACTACATTTCATTTATTGGTTCTAACTGTAAAAATAGTTTGGTTATAGCAATATATAGATTTTTCAATTGTGGTAATTTAGGTTGTATTGATATGTTTTTTTTGGTGACCTAGGAAACCCCAAAAGCCAACAGCCGGCGGGAAGAACCTGGGGGCAACATGGGGAAACCACCACCCCATGCCACCGGGTAAGTCACCAAGTAACTCCACCAGCCCCCTTGCATTGCAAGGGCTTCGAACCTCTCCCCTCCCACGCAGAGGATCACTAAAGCCTACCCAGCGGAGCCACCACGGCTGGTGGTATTGTACTGATATGTTTTGTACCAATAAGTTCAAAAGTTATTTTTGGGCGCCAAATTAAAGATCAAAGAATCATATGATTCTCTTTAGGGACAATGACATAGATGGTTTTTGAATTTTGGTCTAATGTACAATATGTCGCTTGAATTTTTAATTTGTTCAATACGATCCTTCAACTTTAACTTGATATGCAATGTGATCTATGAACATTTAATTTATTTAATTTGGTCCATAAACTTTTGGTACATGTTTATTTTAGTCCATGAATTATGTAAAAAAGTTCAATGTTGTCTTTCTATTGATTCAAGTTCAAGGACAATGTTGAAGATCTTCATATGATTCATGAACTACATTAAATAAATTGAAAAATTCATGGACCACATTACACATTCGATCAAAGTTACTCATTTTCCCTCCCTCTACATGGAATGGTCATGTCACAAAGAGTGAATCGTGAGGAATTTGAACCAAACACTAAGGGTCCATTTGTTTCGTGAAAAATATTTTCTAGAAAGTCATTTTCCAAGAAAATAACTATATTTTCTAGTATTTAGCTGAAACTTGAAATTTGAGTGGAAATTTTTTTTCATTGTTTGTTATCTAATTTGATTCTTTGGGAAAATTTATCGAAATAAATTAATTTTTAATATTTCAATTGACCAAAAAAATTGAATTTTTTATTTTTTTTTTTCTTTTTTCTTTTTTCTTTCTTTCTCTTTTTCCTTTTTCTTTTCCTCCCTCATTTCCTCCTCCTCCTTCCTCCGCCGCCGCGTGCCTTGATGTGGTCGGCTACCCGGCGACCGACCAAGACACAATTGCCAAATCTAATGAGCTCGAGGCTAGCTTGATCTAGGCAAGTTGCGAGCTCGCCGACCAAGCTCTTGTAGCTCACCTAGATTGGTCGAGCCTTGAGCTCTTTGGCCTCGATGAAGCTCGAGCTCACCTAGATCGAGAGAGCCGCGAGCTCGCCGACCCAATCCAAGTAAAGCCTGAGCTTTGCTGAGGGCGGCGAGCTCGAGCCTCACCCTCACTGAATCTGGCCTTGGGTGAGGCTGGAGTTGGCTTGTGGCTGGTGGCGATTGGCCAAGGAAGAATAAAAGAAAAGGAATTAAAAACTAAATTTAAAAAAAAAAACATTAAAAAAGAAGATGGAAAACAAAGAAAATAAAAGAAAATTTTAATTTAAAAAAAAAAAAAAAAAAAGATGAGGAGGAAGAAGTGAGGGCTTATAAGGGTGTGAGATAAAAGAAATCAAGTGAGGAAAAATTTTTCATTTTTCAAAAGGAAAAATATTTTCTCCTAATTTAGAAAACTATTTTCTCTTTATGGAAAATGTTTTCCCTAAACAATTCATTTTTCATGAAATGAATACTAAAAAATTTGAAAAATTTTTTTGAAAATTATTTTCCATTAAACGAACGTAACCTAACATAACCTAACATAGCTATAGAGTTTCCGGTAGCTAGCTAGCAATGGTTTGCAAAGCAGAAAAAGGGCATCCTCCTCTCTTTTTTCTAAGCAGGAGAAGAAGGCAAGAAGCGTCGGTGATCAGTATCGTTACCATCCTTTCAAGTCTTGAATCTCGACACAAGAATTCCACGCACTGAACAAATGGTTCACCGTAAAAGCGTAGTTTGTCAGAGCTACTCTTTTGGGGCAGAGCCGACGGCTAAAATTTAATTCCCCACGTGTTTCTCACTTGCCCCGGAAACGACAGTTAATTGGAAATCCCGCGGCTCAGCTAACTTTCTCACCAAATGTCCGTGCGCACCGGAAAGCCAGACCACCCCTGTTCGTTCACCTCGCTCGCCCTCGCATCTTCCTCTTTCCCCGCAGTTCAAAATGTATAAAGCAAAAACCGACCGTCTCTCGGGACTCTCCTTGTCATTGTGTCCCCGCTCTCCCTCCCGTCTTCCTCCTCTTCCACGCAAGCTCGGACCGGCATGGCCCCGCAGGGTGCGTTGGTTTGCTACTTCTTTCTGCATCTCCTGCTGGCTCTCGCTCCCGTCGCCTTGTCACAGAAGGTCGTCACGACGCTTCCTGGCTACGATGGGGAACTGCCCTTCTATCTCGAAACTGGGTATGCCTCGCTTCTCGTTCTTGTTTCTCATTCTTTGGTCACAAGGGAATGGATGTTTTTTCCTTGTAGCTAGCACATGGGGCAATGTCGAAAGAGGATCGTGTCTCCTGTTTGTTTGAATTCTTGTGTCGGTTCAAATGTGTTGGATTTATAACATCCACCAAGTGTTTGAAAATGATGGGTTTGTTTTTGTTGGTTTGTGTTAAATGTGAAATAGGTACATTGGTGTAGGGGAACTAGAGGAGTCACAGCTGTTTTACTACTTTGTGGAGTCACAGAGGTCCCCTGCACTGGACCCCCTCATGCTTTGGCTCACTGGAGGCCCCGGTTGCTCTGTTCTCTCTGCTTTTTTCTATGAAAGTGGTAACATCTCTTTTGCTTCTGACTTTGCCCATTTTAGTGATTTAGCCTAGTTTTCCCTGTTTAGGCATTTCTTACATTTGATCCATGATGGGATGTTTTAAGTTTTACCATGAACTAGCAAATTTGGTAATGTCGCATCAGTTCTTGTATCGAGAGTTATGTAAAGTTAGAAGGATCCCAGACCAGTGAGCCATTACTAAAGGGGGAAAGTGTGGCGATGTTATGCGTACCTCTGCATAAACGAAATAGGGAACGCTGATATGATGTCTCCCTGGTGATGTTATGCATGCTCCTGCATAAACTAAGGGGCACTGATAAAAGTTGTCTGACCTTGGGAGACATGACTTATCAGATTCTGGTATTTGGGGCTAGTTCTTTCAGTTAGATATCAGACGTTTCTTATAGTAGGAGAACTAGTTTGGATGGTGTGGTGATGTCCGCCGTTAATTGAAAAGCGAAAGAATTGAAGGGGCTTCAGATAAATAAGAATGTGCAGATTTAATGACTGATGAAGGAATGAAGTATGTTATGATCGTTTGTTTCACGATATTAATTTGCAGCTGTGGCAATCCATAAGGTCCTTTAGTAACGAAATTACTGGGAATGTCAGTGGACAAGGAACGAATTAGTTGGGTATACCGCATGGAGGAATAGCTTCTGTATGAGTGGTTTCCAATCTGCAATTAGCAAACAAGAAAGTTGGGAAGCATGTCCTCTCCTTCTGTGCATGATAATTGAATTTCACTCTTAACCTTGCATGCAGGTCCAGTGGAATTCACTTACGTTGGCTACAACGGGAGCTTGCCATCAATGCATTTGAACCCTGATACTTGGACACAGGTGCTTGTTCTTGTCTTGTTCTATATTACTGATGTTTCACCAATTCCTGAGAGACGCATAATGCGACAATTTCACTTACAAGAACTTAATGTCGTCTAGGGCCTCAACATCATATACGTAGATGCACCAATTGGAACGGGATTCTCTTATTCAACAACTGCAGAGAATTATTACATTGATGACTATAGAGCTTCTTATGAGATCTACCAGTTTCTGAGAAAGGTATGTGAATGTAGGTATAGGCCCAAAAAGAAACTCTTTGGTTCAACAAAATTGAAATTGGAATTCATGGATGATAGGTGTTAATCTACCATGAAATTGCGACAGACATAATAACAACACGATTTGAACGATGATTACTGAAGCATGTTTGCTATTCGTGTTGCTATCCAGTGGTTGATTCAACACCCTCAGTTCTTAAAAAATATACTGTACATCGGTGGGGATTCTTACTCTGGCATACCACTTCCAATGGTCGTCAAATTAATATATGACGGTAACTACTATCTTTTGGCTGAATATGGTCGTGTATCTTTCACTTCAAAAAAATTGAGCTGTTATAACCATTTGACTTTGGTTAATTTGATTGTGGTGTGCAAACTGCAGGTAATGGTGATGGAGCTGTGCCATACCTGAATCTTAAAGTAACTCTCTAATTTCACTAACTCGGCTCTAGTTTTTAATGGACAAGCACTGAGAATCAACAATATGTGGATTTCTTGACAGGGATATGTGCTTGGAAATCCGAAAACAGATGACTTTGTCGACGACAATTCAAGAGTCCCATTTGCCCACCGACTTACCCTCATATCAACTGAACAGTTCGAGGTATGCCTCTCATATTCATCCTCTTAGATGAAGGTAGATCTCCCTAATTGGAGTAGATGGCCAGACAGTGCTTGATTAAACAATGTACTGCCTCTACCTTTTGGTTCGACTCAGATGCTCGATGTTTGCATACAACTATCATTGGACACTAGATCTAAATCTTATCTGCATGCTTGTGTATATTGTGCACCAAAATAACTATGGTACCGGGTCGTAGTTATGCTGAACCTACTATACCTTCTGTTAAATAGGATGCTACGGAAGCTTGTAATGGCGATTTTGTGAACATAAATGCAAGCAACACGGACTGCGACACGGACATTGGCACCATTGATGTGGTTAGCAGGATAGCTCCTAATTAGTTCCATTAGACACTGTTTTGCTCCTTTCTGTTCATAGGCCATTAAGAATCAACTCTCTTTGTAGATGGTGGACGAAATTAATCTAATGCATGTTCTGGAACCCATCTGCCAAGTTGCATATTCAAGACCGGCTAAAACAATCAGAGGAAAAACAATAGTGTTTGAAGAAGATTACGAAAACTTCCTAGCTACAGGAGCCAAGCCTGCACATTGGTGTAGGGTAAGTTACTCATATCTGTAAATGCCCACCCTGCACACACGCACAAACAATATATGCAACTACTTGGAATAATCTAACGTTAGAAAATTCACCTGGATATGGTTTTCTAGGACTATAATTATGTTCTCTCTGCCATATGGGCTAACGACAAGACTGTCCGAGCTGCTCTTGGTGTTCGAGAGGTATGGAAATGCTGTGAACATGTTGATTTAATTCTTTTACGCATCGATCTTTTGTGTGAAGATTTTCTTGATGCTTAACAGGGGACCAAAGGTGTCTGGAACAGGTGCAATAGCAGTTTAGCCTATACAAAGTCTGTCACTAGTACTGTAGGGTACCACCAAAATCTGAGTACCACAAACCTCAGAGCTCTTATATATAGGTAAGACTAAACTCGTCCATGGTCTTCCTATATAGATTTGTTTAATTACATTCCAGGTGCATATTTCACATTATTCAGATAGAGAGACTATTCATTTCATAAATATTACTTGATATTTCCAATAACAACTAGCACATAGGTAAAGTAAATATGGACAATCTTCATCTGAACGAGTGGGATTAAGCCAGCTTTAGTGTGTGATTGAAGTAGGTTGTGGATTATATTGAAATGTTATCTTGTAACAAGGATAAATAATTCTGATCAGTGATTTTCTGGACACGCTCGACAAAATCCAGAAAATTTCCAACATCTTTTATGCTTTACGGATCTTCTCTTTTTTCTCCAGTGGTGACCATGACATGTCCGTCACGCACGTTGGTACGCAAACTGGATCTATTCTCTCAATCTCACTTTGTATGACGTTTGGAGGCCGTGGTTCGTCGATGGCCAAATTGCAGGGTAGGTCAAATCATCACCCAACTTAGAATCTTCTTTTCTCGCATTTTCGTTGCTTCTCTGTTTCAAAATTTGATCCGAAATTATGAAATTTCTGTCCAGTATATAAAACCTCCACGATGCTTCATGCAGGTATACACAGGAGTTCATCAATGATGATTTTACCCTAGATTATGCCACCATAAAGGTGAGTAAAATGAACATAGCTCGTGTTTAGTAGTTCTGCATCACGAGAAGCTTATGCAATTCATGTGCTTATTGGTCATACATAACTTCTTCACCATGTTCAGGGCGCCGGCCATGTTGCTCCGGAGTACAAGCCTAAGCAATGCTACGAAATGATAGATCGCTGGCTTGCTTACTACCCTCTATGAAGATCGGCAGTTGGAAGCTGCGATGACCTTCCACGCCATGATCCTTGTCCTGGACACTTATTGAGACGTTCTCTCAGTATTTTTGGGGGCGAATAATTTGCGAGGGCGCCCGGTTTTTTGTATGTTCTTCTCTTTATGCGAAGTATAAAAGAAATACATAAAGACAGTTGCAATTCAAAGTCACCCGCAAATTGCAGGATGGACAGCGGAATCTGCCAATCCCAATTATAATTCTACTGGCGAAATTACGATACAAAGAGGACGAGAAAGCTGAAAATGCTTCTATGATCAAAGTTAGAAAGATAAACAGAAAAGATCCCCCACAATGGTGATCATTTTCTCGTAAATATGCGACATTGTCAAAGACAACGGGGAAAAGGAATACTAGTGAATTAAACGATGTCTAGAAATAAAGAAAAGTTTGCCATAGAGAGAGTCAGAACGAAATTCACTGATATTCTAATTTGCTAATTAGAGAATCTTAAAACTTAACGAGCACATACCATATGTACTAATCACAAGGTTCTGTTGGTCGTCTTGATTGGTCCTAAATCCAATGTCTAAGCAAATGCTAATAACGCTAAAAAAATCGTTGACAAAGCTGGTGTTTTTAACAAAGGATGGACATGCATTCTGGCCAAAATATATCAACCTCAAGGCTTGCTCAAGGTGGAAACCCAAAGCCCAATAGTAAAGCAAATTTGATTGAATGAGCAGGGAAAGAAAATGAGTGGCATATCGTGTAGAAAGAAAGCAGCTACGAGACAGAATTTTGTCTGCGATGGCATTTTACTTCACTCCTTCTGAAGTGGGTATCTTCACTCGATGGGGTGAGCATGGTCTAGGTTGAGCCGGTCTGGCATCAAAGTTAGGGATCAAATCATATAGTGTTGGTCAATGATCCCTAATATTTTGGTCCGAAGACCAATGCTGTTGAGCTTGGGATCAAGGATTGGACCGGCGCTATGGGGCTTGTCTAGTTCCAAGGGTTAACTCAGGACCAATCGATTCTTTTTTTATCTGTTTCATTTTTTGTATTACTTGAAAGGACAAACATACTCTTTAAAATTATATATACATCGACAATGCGATATTGAGTAATCAAATTATGAACATCGATACAAATCAAATAGAAATCTAAGATAAGACAATAATAGAAATCTCCACTTGCCAAAAGCAATAAATCATAGAAAATGAACACGTAAAATAAAATTAATCAATAAAATGTTCCAAATAGGTAATATAAACTGTGAATTATACACGTAAATATATATGCACAAAGTTGGTCCATGTTGATTGGGTTATAAATACAATGGAAAAGGAGGAGGCGCTAGATACTTTAAGTTATATATTAGGGTTTCAAATATAAATATATATATATACCTATAGGATTGGTCCACATCAGACCAATCTTAAAGCCTCGGGACTAAAGACCAACTTACATAGTATAGGTTCCAGTGGCCTTAGGGCTAGAGACCGACCCAATCCCTTGGAAACCAAACTGAGAACTAGGCCAGGATCGGCCGAGTTGGGCCAATTCAAGGTTGGTCTAGAGTCAATCCTAGACCGATGTTCAGTCCTAATCTTGAGTGTCTTTAAGCAAAGCTGATATCAGAGAATTTAGGGAAAGAAAAGGCATTTGAACATAACCGACATAATCTAACAATTTTCATTAGAACATAACAGGAAGAAACAATTAAAGCAGAGGATATTAAATCCACCCATGCTTAAAGAATAGATTGCAGAAATTCATGTAATACAATGGAATGTTACTTACTCTTTGGACTTTCAACTCTAGCATTCCATTACACCCTCCAAGAGAATTCTCTCTCGACATGGTATGGGAAATAAACTCAAATATAATTTCTTAAAATCATTATTAATTAAAAATAGGCATGAAGAAAATAACAGTTCGAATGATAAATTCAAATGACTCCGCAATGAAAATGATTAAATCAACTTCGCCACAGCCCCAAGCATTCTAAACTAGAAATCTCCTCCTCCATGCTTTATTAATGTCGATCATCTAACATTAAGTAGAGATTATTCGACATGAGTCGCAACCAATGTGACACACAAAGGAGCACCATAAACTCTAGACATAGTCCACCGTCCAATTGTATTGAAGTAATCGTGTGGAATATAATGCAGGCCATCGTCAACGCCACCTTCCTCAGTGAGTATAGTCCGAAAAGCCTGTCGAGTCCTCCTTTAATTTTTTGGGTTAATGAAAGAAAATTTCAGGGTTTGGCTAAAAATGATTAAATTCTCTCCATTTGTGTATACCACCATGTATTGTATACATAAAGTTGACAAGAAACAAGACATAAAGTTTGCTGATCCACCTGCCACCTCCATTTGATTCCTTTTAGAAATCTCGGCCTGCCTTCCACGACATTCTGTTTGGGTTTAATCATAATCAATGCTTTAGCATTTGGTTGATTTGAGAATATTCATTCCAACGAAGCATCTTGATGGCTTGCATCGCCCTCACCAAAACCCTAAGCCACTCTTGTTTCTTTTCCCCTTATTAGGGTTTTAACCAGTATACCTACTGGGATACTCTAAAACCGCCACGCTTCTCTTTGTCGTTGCACTACCTATCCTCAAAGTCATTTCGAGTTAAACAACTTTCGCCCCATGCTTATAATATAACTCGAAAAACATTACTCAAACCAAAAGGCACCACATGCGGCTTCCCTGCCTCCCTGTTGAGAAAAAAGAAAAGTTAACTGTCTTGCATTAGGGTTTAAGCGTTCAACTAACCCATCCTGGCCCAAAAATAAAAAAGCTAACAGGTATGTGAATCTGAAGCAATTAATATTGATATGCTTTATGGGTACCGACCCCATTATGCATTGTACATGTGGCAAGTCCATTCTGGTTCATCAATTGCCACCTGCTCGTGCTAATGTCTTTAATTACAGACAAACCATACCTAGAAAAACTTGTTCTGGCAAAAAAAGAAAAAAAACAATTTAACGTATATTATCATATGCAGTTCTTTTATGACTAAGTGGAATTCATCATTGCCCAATAACCACAAGGGCGGCATCGTTTTAATGACTCCCCTCCACCGGCGATATAAAACGACATATACCACATTATAGGTGCACTTGAATAGCGAATTAGCAATGTAAAAGGACTTATATACGATTGTCACTCGTAGATTGACGGACGGAATGTTTTCATTACAAAAATGTTTTTGGAATGTTCCCCACATGACTTGAAAACGAGACTTTGAGGAGAGGTATTTTATGTTCGACATAAGTATGAATAGATGTTACTTAATATATAGTAATCACTCACGATCAAAAGAAAACATATATACAGTAATTACCATGTGTGTACATTTATCTATTTGTCTTCAATGGGCAAGATGCCATTCTAAGTCTTGCTACAAAACCATTGAGAAGCAGTTGGTTAGCATTGCATTAGTGGAAAATATACTGTCCCATTGATCATATGGGCAGCTTCAGTGCAATCGATGCACCCACTTCTAATCGCCTAATTTTCGGTGCCGCCATGAAAAAATTCATGCACGAGATAGAGCTCATTGCTCCTAACTATTTCAAAGGATGATAAATAGTATCAAGATATTGATAATTTATATAGATAATTTGATTTTTTTTTTCTTTTTGGGCTTCCAAAACAATAAAAAGCTGGAAGTATAATATCCATCTAGTTGTTCTTGCTCACCAAAAAATATTTATCAAGCTGAAGTTTTTTTCCCCTTTTCCAGCTATACAAAATAATTTTTTATATATGCTTCAGCTGAAAACTTCAAAAAATTGTTCTCGTAGGATGAGACAGCCCTTTCATTGGAAGAAGTTGCCAGCTAGGGCATCCAAAGAAGCCCTACTATTTATCAAATTCCTACTTGGAGTTTCTTAACATGACTAAATAATAATTCAATATAACAGGACACAAAAATACAGCACATAGGCTTTTGAATTTATGAGAGGAAAAATAAAATTATGTTCTGGGTTATGCTTAGGTTTGCTGGGGTAGGCCAACATGGTCACATCTCTCCCCTATGCTTTATATAAGTTTAATTTTTTTTTACCCCCTTTTCATTTTTTGGTGAAATAAGTTTTATTCGGTGAGTCCAAAGATTGATGGGAAGGCATGAGAATAACGTAGCAACCCCAATTATTATACACATTGCCCAAGGAAGGACAGCTATATAAGGTGGTCCATTTGAATTGACTCTGGAATGACAAAGATAAGACATTGGCTAAGTTTCATTTCATGTATTGAGGCGTGTCCTCTTCGACATGTCTCATCGGCCAGTTTTGGTGGCTGATAATGCTATGTTTCTCAATCCTTTGTTGTTTGTCTTTCAATGTCTTAGGGAAGCAATAATGTATGTCCATATCCTTCACCCATAAAAAACAATAGCTGGCGAAGAAAAATAAGCGAAAATTGAAGAACGGTCTCTTAATGAAATAAAAAAATCATTCTTGGTCACATTTCTTCACTATTGGACACTGAGTGTGTATTTATATGTTTCTATATTATATTTGCATCTAGTTTTTTTTTTTTTTTTTTTGGTTAGAAGTTCCATTGCACTGATTACCTTCGTAATATATATGATCAATACTTTGAAAATTAAATATTTTCTCATTAAATATATTTAATAAGTGTTTTGAGACGTTAGTTAACAAGACCCTTTATGTCTCCTGATGTTTATTTTCTTCCATTTGCCCTGTCTCAACACATTACTAGAGTCTCAAAATCCGTAGTTCTGGCTAGATCTAATACATAATTAAGCTCGATTCAATTAACATTTAAGGATTCATTAAACTAGCATGGGATGCCAAATGAAAATTGCATTAGATAATTCATTGGATAGACCTGAAAACTATGGACTGCCGACGATGCTTTGGGATTGAAATACAAGTACAACCGTGTGATGCCAATGCTTTCCTTTTCAAAGGTTTTATTAGCCACTCGAAACAGTGAAGCCTAAAGGAGATGTTCGCTCGTGTCCATTTTATGAAACAGTAATTCAGCTGCAAGGCGTGCCCGAAATGAATTGAAGGTGGCTTTCCAACCACCACCATGATTGATGGACAGATTGTTCTATCCAATGTGGCACGTCCCTCTGCACGGTGAGCAAAAGAATGCCTATTGCAGGAGCTCATCATAAATTCGTTCCCCGCCAAACTCAGTTTCTTTTTAATTTCTTCTACTCTGTTTTTACTCTGTCGGACCCAGGAAGATTCCCACCTTTTAAAAATGGAAAAAAAAAGAAGAAGGTACATGATTTCCAATCAATAATTTGAATTTCGCTGCCAACAGGATAATAAAAGATCGTTGCTTCTTTTCACCAGCTAAATGAAATGTGCAACCTTTCAATGTTGTCACCATCTTATGAACAGAGTGATTCTGCAACTTTTTGACTTTTGAGCCTGTCCAGAAATAAGGATGGATCAAACAAAGATGTTTAGGAGCAATGGGTTTGATCAGTATTCACCGTATGTCCATGGAATTGCATGTCCACAAAACTCTTGTCACATAGGGACGGCTGAGAAAAGGAGTGGGGTTGCTCTAATAATGCCTCTCTCCATGCCTTTCTACACATTTGTTCTTTTGTGCAAATTCATAATATGTACACCATAGCAGGAAATTACAGTTATATTCTCATTTTTTTCAAGTACCTAATTGAGAAACCTATATATATTCTAAGAACTTCCAGTTGACATAGAGTCCAGAGGAGAACCAGAGAAGGAACTGGATTCATATTCTTGCTCACATTCCAAGTCCTCAAAACCCCAGAACTCCTCTGGATCTCCTTCATCTTCCTTTGGCATGTTCCACCTCTCTTCATCGAGTTTCTCTTCAACCATTACCTCTAAGACCTGCCAAATATTCACCGACGAAAACATATGAATTTCATCTTGATTAAGATGGAATGGGGGAATTCACCGAGGGAGGCTGAAATCTAAATGGTTGGATTTTCGTTTTTCGTCATTGGGTGTTTGCAGAAACTGCTGTGCAAGTGGGGTCAGTGCGCAATTTGATGTATTAGATACTTGAACCACCAACGCACATAAAAAATCAATATAAAACCAGTGTTGTCCGAAAGGAAAATTACCCAGGCGGATTGGATACCACTACTGCTTATCTTGAAATCAGAGAACATTTCAACATTTCTTTTTTGTTTCCGAGCCATGCATACGACAAAATGCCGATTTAAATAGTAAGCACATCAAGAAGCAGGCCTGATTTCTCTATCGTTTTACTAATCATATATCAATAGCATGGTCACATGGTAGTTCATTACTCCATATATTTGTTTCTAGCATAAAAATTTAGGTTAGGTAGGATGGAACATCTGCTGACTAAGGTGGAATTGCGTGAAGGCTTGGATTCTGACCTATCACCACCGCCATGACAAACAAATAAGGGGATTTCGTAGTTTTGACTGGTGAGAGAGGGATATGTGAAGTCCTACCAAGGCCAATAGTTTTAGACAATTATAATTTTAATTGCTAAAAACATATGTAAAATTGAACGGTCTCCAATCAATCCCACAGTCAACCAAATCATGGCCACCGCCAGATTCATTATGTATTAGTATGATGCAACTGTTCCTTATCAAGAACTTGAGTTAATGACCAATATTTCGGTGACAACATATTATAAAAGTCATATTAGGTTCATGAGAACATGTATATTGCCTAAGCTTATTGGCTTTAAGCATAAGAATAACTTCCTCACTTGGCAAAATGACACTTTCTCAAGAGACTACTAGTTGTAATTATTTGGAGGTTCCACCACAACACAGTGACATACTTGATCGGCATATTATAAAGAAGTGATCAAGTCTAACTTCACCGTGACATCAAATTGCTTATTATCTTGAACAAGTGAGACTATAATTATAATATCATTTGTATAGTATGAGATCATCATAGCATTAAGTATGTAATGATCAAACAGAAGCAAAAGCAAGAGATTCAGCTACCTCGTTCATAGTAGGGCGCCACATGGACGAAGACCGGATGCACAACGATGCTGCAAACGCAAGTCTTTTCATCTGTGAAACATCATAGGCCCCTCCAAGCCTTGGATCCACCAGCTTCTCAATCTCCCCTTGATTCAGTATTGGCTTGGCCTGCACAAAATTTCAATTGAAAAGAAATGAATATGGTTATATTGTTCAATCATCAGCAGACAGCAAGTAACTGAAAACTTGAACAAATTGTAATGAATTCCCTCAATGAGATGGCAAACTTCATTTAGAATTGAGTCTTTGAAGGCATATTTTATTCCTATTTTCTAAGTGAGGTGGTTGCGGTTGCTGTTATTACCCAGCCATGTAAGCTTTGGTGAGACCCATAAACAGGTTTCCTGCCAGAAATAAGTTCCAGTAGAAAAACTCCAAAAGCAAACACATCTGTCTTCTCATCCACTATTCCATGCATGAAGTACTCCGGTGCTAAGTGTCTGCACAAAAAGTTAAAACTTTTCAGCGTGCTGATCACGCTTAACTCTGGTCCATTACAGCCTAATATGAAAGGGAAAGAGCTTGTCAAAGTATGGTGAAAATTACCCAAATGTGCCTTCAATAGGAGCAATTGAATGATGAGACCACTGAGTTGGCAGCCATTTTGCAAGCCCGAAATCAGAAATCTAAAACATTGAGAACAAGAGATCTTATTAGAAAGCAAATCACACTCTCCTTTTTCCAGATTTGTTGCTATCATCCTGCAGCTACCGAGAGATGGTGTAAAAGTACCAGTGGCTCGAAATCTGCAGTTAATAGAATGTTTGAAGACTTGATATCTCGGTGAATTATCCTTCTCTGACAATCTTTGTGCAAATAATGGAGACCCTTAGCCGTGCCAAGAGCAATTTTGTATCTGGTTTTCCACTCGACTGTGGGCAAATTCTCGTCTGCCAAGAGTGATACACAAAAACAGAAAGTGCTGAAAAAAATGAGATAATTAAGACTTCCAGAGAAAAAAGGAAGAAGAAAACCAGCAAGGCAAAGCTTACCGTGAACTAGAGAGGCAACAGAGCCTCTTGAAGAGAACTGGAAGATGAGGTAGAGACCATTGTCGATGCAACAACCCAACAGTGACAACACATTTGGGTGACAAACGTGGCCAATTGTGCCAATCTCTGTCAAGAACTCCTTCACTTTTCTCTCTTCGCTAGAGCCCCTGTTCAGCCTTTTCACTGCTATTTCCTCCCCATCTTCCAGCATTCCTCTGTAAACCTCTGCATACCCTCCTTTCCCAACTAGATTCTCTGGAACACCCACAAAAAGATACAAACTTTAAGCCCATCGACGAAGGAAAAGAGGCAGAACCCGAAGGGTCGAGGAAAAGAGTGAAAACATTGCAGGAAAAGAGAAGAACCTGAGCTGAAACCCCGAGTGGCTTGAAAAATCTCTTCAAAAGAGAAGCATTTCCAAGTGGGTCTCTGAAAGGGCTCTGTTCCCGGAGCAATCTTGGAGGTGCTTTTGTTGTCTTGTTCGTTGACGCTGCTTGGGCTCGGAATATCTCCATCAAAACTGCGCCTTTTCAAAGAGAAGAGCCGCTTCAAGCTGTTCGTTCTGATGTATCTCATTGTCTTTCGCTCTTCACGCTTCACAAAGCTGAACCTCACTGTTTCATCTGCTCTCTATTTCTTCTCTTTCTTCAAAGAGAGGATTCAGGGAACAATTGCATTGATATAAGAGAGCAGACAGAGAGAGAGAGAGAGAGAGGACTGGGATGGATGTTTTCTTCTAAACTTATTTTACTCTCTCTTAATCCTTCTTTAGTTGTTCTAACTCCAAGGGCGGTTGCATGCGCAGGGGACTCCTGCCCTTATATGGGGGAGAGATTAATGCCACCGGTTGCTGACAATCTAAGGAAAGGGCATGACGTTCGATGTCACTTCAGACACTGTGCACACACATGCATGCCATGGATTTGACTTGAACAAGAAGACTTGCAAAAGAAAAGCAAATTGATCAAACCTTTGCGCTTGTTTTTATGTAGTGAAATGAAAAGGAGAGGATCTTATGGGAAGTGGGTGCTAATACAAACTTCTGACGGTATGGTGGCTGGAGAGGGACAATACAAAATTTGAGGGGTGAGTACAGTGGGGTCAAAAATAATGTAGTCTTAGAAGGATGGACTATAACGGTTTGGTTTGGCTCCTTTGATTAGGAAATGCAAGTGCATGGTCTGGCAACATGTGCTTCCTTCTGTACTTTGTGCCAAAGTCCTTTCTCATAGAGGGGCCCCTGGCTCAATGGTTTTGCTACAGCTAATTCATCATCCTCTCTCTCTCTCTCTCACCTAAACTCTCTCTCATCTCTTTTCCGACCGGATCATGTTGTCAAGTGTTTCTGAAATACTTGTTAAGCATATTTTATATATTTAAAAAAAAAAAAAAAACTTCTAGATTTCTAAAATACTCATAATACAAGAAATGGTAAAATATAGCGATCGATTATTGTCCTTCTAATTCCGTTTAGCTTTCGATATCTGAACACGAAAAAAGCAGCTCATGGGCTTGCTTGAGTCCAATAAAAGCAATGACCTACATATTATAGTCCTCAAGAGCTTCGGAGTACATCAAATGTGTATATTGTGTTGGTGGCTTAAGGGTGAAAGCACGTGACCATAAATAAATAATCAATAGATCAATTTCTCATAGACAGATAATGAAGGCACAACTAATGTTGCGAGACTTTTGCGTGATTCATCAATGGTCCACGGTGGAGGAGTTGTGCTATGATCTATGGTAATTACGAAGAAAATTAAATCACACACTTTACTGCTCAAAATTCAAATGAAAATTCACTCAACAATAAAAATGCTTCGTCCCATTTCAAGATAAATCAAGTTCCAAATCAACCACAAACTCAAATCAAGAAATCAACGGTGTATACTTCGTATTCCCACATGGAATATTTGAAAGGGACATGTAACTTGCGAGAGCTTCCTTTTCCTATATTACTCTACTTATTTAGGTGATTTATATCACTGTAGCCACATGAATTTGGCACATTCAAAGTCAGCTTTGGGCCATTGGCAAATTCAAAACTCTACACTTCATTAAAAACCGGCCTTACTCTTTCAATTGCTTAGCTCATTTTAATGTTGGAGATTCTCTAGCTCTCCTCTAGTTCTCACAATTGTAGACTGTTCAAACTCGGCTTAAATCACACTTCACCAGAGCGATCAAGTTATAGAACTTCCCCCGCAATGTTAGGTTCGGCAACACTACCGGTGTAGCCTTAGACAGCACATGAGGACATGAAGCCAGATCAAACGACCTTGCTTGTTTCAAAAGGAAAAGCTCCCATTAGTTTAGTCCCACTTGATTAACTAATGTCTATACCAATATATTCTATATTGTGCATGAAATTAGATGACCAATGCGTATAGGTCTTGTCCTAATCTCCATGCCTAAGAAAATGTTATAGTTAGATGGTCGAAAGACGAATTAGGTATCAAAATTCCATTGTGATCCTCCTCCGCCAATGAGATTTGAACCTCGTTGGTTGAAGTTTTCTTGTAAGTCCGTTCTCTAAGTAGGGCAGGTACAAAGAACTGGAGCAGAGTGAGGAATTGCAAATAGAGAGCGGAGGAATTAGGGTTATGTATATCAAGTTTGTGCTGGCCAACCTAATTCAAGTCAAAGATTCAATTAACAAACTCATCTTGCAAGTATGCCAAATTAGATAATCAAAACTCCATTTAAGGAGTTAATTGGCTCGAGATACAGTCACCGGAAGTTAGGCCAAAGAGTTAATCAACGAACTCAACCTACAAGAATGCCTTATTAGATACTCAAACTCCATCTATGGAGTTAATTGGCTGGAGACACAGTAAAATGCGGAAAAAAAAATCTAAGAAAATCGTTACATACGTCAGAAACCTTTAATTGAAATCGGTGTTCTTATCACTAATAAATCAGTTCATAATCAGAAAAACGTATGAATACAAAAATTATTGGTATACTAATAGATTCTTACTGATGTTTCTCCAAACTTGTTTCTTTCAATATATTTTATGATCTCTATACCATGGACGAAGGTCGTTTCAAGTATATAAGCCTAAGTATTGATTTTCTCCCCTTTTTAGCAGTGTACCACACAGGAATTAGATAACCAGACAACATAATCAGCAGGTTGATATTGAAGTTCGAGTTTCTAAGGTCCGCTCCATAAAGAAGCTTTCTTTAAGAGAATAATATAACATTTGTATATGTTTTCACAGAAAATTTTGGCAAGATGCAAGGCGAAAACAAAAGCATGAGTAATTGTTTAGTTGGCGTGCTACGTCGGATAGGGGGTCAACTCCCACCCAAGCCCACTAATATAAATCCAAACTTTTTCTTGAGTTAACATAATTGTGATAAGTTGAATGAGTCGTCATTCAATATGTAATGAAATTTCTTTGGAAAATGTTATATGCAATAAGAAACCCTACCAAAACTTATTTAACGAGTGATAAGTTTCAATTGATAAAGAAGTTTTTACAAAGAATTGTCTAAAAAGTCTTAAACATATTACACAACAGCCAATTTAGTTATAAACCTTTCAATTGTGCCAATTTAGTTATAACCCTATTGTATCACAATTAATTCAATCATAAACCTTTTAATACTATCAATTTAATCTAAAATCTATTGATAATTTGTCAATTTAATTCTAAAACTTTTAATTATCTGCCAATATAGTCCTTTAGTGATTTTCTGGCCAAAATTATCCGAATGACTACATTAATAAATTATTAAAAGATTTAGGACTAATTTAGCAAATCATCAAAATGTTTATAACTAAATTGACATAATTTTTTTAGTGAAAAATTGGCACAATTGAAAGATTTAGAATTGAATTAACCTTTATATAATAAATTTATAACTTTTTGAATAATTATCTTGCTATTAAGATCTCTTAGTATATGTCCATTCATTAATTTCTTTAATGGTATAAATTTGGATACCACCTGATGATCACAATACTCAATCGCAATATGTAGAATAAGCATGTATTCGGTAACTCTGCTTATAAAGTATGTAATTAGCTACTTGAACATTGAAACCCTTTTGTTGAATAGGGTTCACTTGTTTAGTAAAGTACAAAATCGCGCAAAGATCTCTCTTTGACTTTTAAATAAACAATGCCAGTGCAGTTCATCTAGACTCAATGCCAGTGTTGGCTAGCCTACTTTAAACAGTCGCCAGGTCTCGCGGACAAGTGGAGACCTCTCCATCATACGAAGTTTTTTCCTCTTTTTCTTTCACCTTGTCTCCCTCTCTCTCCATTGGTTCATAGACACAGAATTGAAGCACCCTGCTTAGGTAGATCGCTCAACAAGATACACATATATTAATTCAGCAAGTATAGCCACGCCTTCAGGGTTTGAAGGAAAGATCTACTCACAATCACGTAAGTAATTACAATCTCAACATCATGAACTTCTTCTGCTTTGAAACTCGCTAATTGAAGATAATATTATTTGATCATTTTAAAATATCAAGATATTGATCCATTTAAGTTGACCATCGATGTGATGGATGAAATTGAGTATCAATCTTGCTCTTTTTTTATAGGTTAATGATTTTCTAGAATAAGATAAATCTCTCTCTCTCCCCTCTCTCTCCCTCTCTCTATATATAAATATATATAGATAGATAGATTGACAGATGATTATTCCCAACAAAGCAAAGAAAGAGAGGTGAGAAGCAGCTGATCCTTTGAAGCGTAGCCATTTTGTCTTGGAACAATAGTCAGCTAACTGCCATGAGATAAACATGCTTGATGCATAAACTAACTCAAAAGAAAAGAGAAAAGAATAGCTAAAGTCAGAACCTTGCTACCAAATCCCACTCATGGGTGGCACCGGCCGTAGCAAAGCAATAATATTGTGTGTATCTTTTCCCCTGTCCTCTGCCAAGGCAGAAATGCATCTTGTCCAAAAGATTGCACATTGCCATACGTGCAAGACTACTCCAGGAGTCATGATCAGGTCGTGACGATACTTAATGAAATCACACGCCGTTCATATGATGCAATGTCACGACCTTAGTGGTACTTCGATACCGTAAAACTTTAGTCAGACATAATCCACTGATTCCTACCCAAGCAACCACTACATTCACGGCTTTTCAGACTCAGTCAACCGAAACACCTCCACAGACACAGAAAAACACTTTTCTCGCCAACCAAGAAAATCAAGAATGTCTTCTCTTCCCCCTTCCTATTCCTAACTAGAATGTCTGCTGCTTTCTCTCTCCCTCTCTGGCATAGAGAGAGAGAGATAGAGGGAAAGAGAGACAGGTCTTTAATATGAACAGAGAGAAAAGCGACGCTTCACTGTATTCACGAGCTCCATCGATATCATCACCTCAGCAGAGGTGGGCGCAAAACAAGGCGTTGGCGTGTAAAGACACAAAAGATGGAGACGACTCAAAGACGAGGGTCTCGAGCGGGCAGTCCCTCGAATCTTTTTTGAACCGCCCTATTAAAGATTTAAAGGACCATTTACCTTTGCTTTATATTAAATCCCTCTTACATATGGCTCTGCAACAATTTGCCTCTCCCATGCATTTGAGAGAGAGAGAGAGTTTCTTTCTTTTTGGAGTTTTTCAGTGGTCCCAAGTGTCGTTATTTTCAAAGTTTTGGAAGCGGGTGATTCAGGTTTCAGATCCATTCCCGATATGTTGTAGGCATGCAAGGCACGTGAATAAGCACGAGAGCTTTAGAGTGCTTGACTGAAGTTGAATAAAGGATCGGTTGTTTAACTCAGTCCCCCTAAAATCCTGGTCCAAACTAATATTGTGTTTAAGATCATGTAATGTAAACGTAAATCACATTATCTCATCGAATCATAATTTTATAGAAAAATAATTGACTTGCTTCTCCATGTCATTGACATGTTAATATGTTCAATGGACAAATCTTTTAGGGCGATGATTAGAATCCAGGTGTATTTGCAACATTCATGTAACAAGCTCAATTCATATTATTAAAGAGATCATGGAGACATCATGTGTCCCGACCTCAAAGGGCATTGGTTAAGGATATTTGATGAGAATAAAATTCTGAAGCACTCACATGTGATCTCGAGTAAAGTTAAATCTCCGAACATGAAAACTGTATTCTATTTGATTAGTGAAGAAACCTCCTAAGGGTTATTGACTAAATAGTTCAAATTTTGATAATAAGATAAAGACAGAATTTATTTTTACTAAACAAAGAAAAGTCAAATCCTATCAATGTCTAGTGATTAATTATATTCAATTACTGTTAAGATTAAGGTTTCTCCTCATAATTATTTATTTTCCAGTATTCAAATCAGTTATCCTGTAGTGACAGTAATTTTTTAAGAATAACCATAGCATATGCCACCGGCTAAAAAAAAAGCACTATATAGCACATCTTATACATCATCGATTCGAGAGAGTGGGTAGTTATATTCCTCATATTCAACATGGGTAAGGTTGTCTTATTAGAATAATAAGATCTTTCAACCACATGAACGTGATATAAAATTAATAAATTTAGCATACCAGAATCAGACGTAGTCATTAGTGATCCAACAAGCGAGAAGGTGTTTTCGCGTGAGTATGAATCTTCACCACTCTCCTCTATGATGTTTGTGAGGAATGTGTATTTTTCTCTCAACAATTTTGTGGAAATACTAGAGGCGTGATGATAGAATGCATACATTCTCCACCGAAAAGAGATCTTATATAGAAGGAGTGATGGAACTAGCTGTAAAATTGCCCTATCTCAACCTTTCATCAAGGTTTAAGATATGCCTAACATTTTTTTTTTTTTTTTGGGTCTAAATTAAAGATGTTTCATTACTAGCTCGAAAATTGAAGGATTACAAGAGGATTCAATATCCAAACATAAAATCAACCAAAGGGAATGAGGGGGATCAACAATCTAGTTTGTCCAGAAGAGCAAGCTCGATGGGCCTTGGCGACCTAGTTGGCCACTTCATTAAAGTCTCTTGGTTCAAAGCAAACACAGATTCCTTCTAGCTGGCCCAACAGAGATATGGAATTGTGGATGATGGATCGAGCGGCCCATGATGCTTCAGCCCAGCCCAGAATACATCCACCCCCAATAAGCTATCACCATGTACAGATTAGCTAAAAGTACACCTTGAGCTTGTTCAGTTCGTGCACCTCTCTACATGCCTAATTGGATTTCACAATATATTGTCCATAATATATTTAATTAAATTTGGCATATAGCGAATATTAAATAATAGACCTGATAAGTCACATAAATGGGTTGGACCTTCTCAAGTCCAACACGTCTGTGTTAAATTTCCTTTATACAAGCCGTATCATATAATTTCCTTTTTCCAAAGCTATGGTTAAGGAATACCGTTGGAGGAATTTTAGTAGTGTTGAGGGCCAAGAGAAAGTGTAGGTCCAACGTTACCGGGCCTTACACAAGTCAGATCTGATGACGTTCCGAGTTCAGACCACCCTAGAGTCCAACATATTCACTCTAATATAGCCCTTTCTATTTTCATCTTTGATTGTTGATTAAAATTAGACATGGAGTCTAGAGAATCGCGAGACGGAGTTTACGTAAAGCCTAATACGCCAGTTCCAGAAGAGTACTCGACTCTTTATTTCTTATTCTTGGAGGAAGTCAGCGAGATACACATCGATTAAATAATTCATAATCGGCAAAAGGAGAAATTCTCCATTTTAGAGATGGTTGGCCCTTTTGGTACATGATGTTGCATTCTTCTATTCCGGGGCAGTCAAATGGCCAAATTATTGAGCCTAGGCTTCATTGTTTGGGCTAGCTATGTTAAGTGCTTAGGGAGCAATAGCCATTCAAGTTGTGAATTGGCTATTACTTTATAGACCATGGAGATTAATGCGATGAGTACGACATAACATTCAGATTTTAGAAAAAGAAATCATCAAAGTGATGAAAGTATTCTCATTATTGAAATCTATTATGATAGTAGGGAGCTTCATTCATCATGCTAGAGTAACTCGGTAGAATGGGCAATCTCCTTTCAATATGTCTAGATTAGGGTATCGTTTGGCATCAAATCATGGATCTGATAGTCCATGGGCTTACCTAGGTCCAATTTTTTGAAAAACATTATTGAACGGGTTCCGGCAAACATTGTGTAATTACGAAACCCGATCCAAGTTCAGCTGACCCAACCCAACAAATTTCATATAACTTTTTTTGTTTTTTATTTTTCTGGACGGACCGGGTCCTAGGACATGTTAGGCCCGGACGACGCACCGAAATGATCATCTCTAGTTGGCACCACCCGATGTTTAGGAGGGTTAGAGTCTATACGGATGGGGCCTCGAGAGTTAAGACCAAGATAGCATCAATGAGAGGTTTACTCTAAACAAGGATAGTGACTTGATTGGTAGATGTTCTGGTCAATTATGAATTTGTTCGTTGATAAAGGTGGAATTTTGGGCAATCCATTAGGGCTTGGACTGGGGGTGCTTCAAAGTTGGGGTATTAGTAGTCATTAATGGAAGAGATTCATGCACGTATTGGAGATCCTTAACAGGGGAAAAATCATCCTAATCACATGGGTTTGATGGCCTTCAATTATCAACGGTGACGAGCGCTTCGAACACACTACTTAAGCAAGCACTCGATATGAAATAATCCAACTCTCAAAACATTGATTGTAAATTACGACAGTACATAGAAAATTTGCTAAGTTTCCTTAACTGATTACGTAACAAATATCTTTAAGACGCTCTTCAATAAGATCCTGGTCATTTCTTCTTTTATTAATGGATACTCTAACAACAATGTGAACACCGGTTTAAAGTATATTTAGTATACTTTGACTAAATCCATCCTGCCTAAGTGAACGTATTGGATATAATCACTAAGGGGCACATGAGAAATCGGAGGAAAAGTTGACAACAGTGTCATATGAATGCGCATTTATATTGTTCTCAAGGGAGATGATTCTATTTATTCTCCACAGGCCCCTCGGCATAAGATGCTACTTGCTCAGTTTGGTCCATGAAAATGATAGCTTCGTTCTGGCAGAATGTTAAAAGTTTTCATGCATGTCTCTGCTGAGGTTGAAGAATATTCTGGTAAAGAAGAAAAAGACACGCAGGTCTCGCCAGAGACCGAAACCCATTCAAATAAAATGAAGTCCCTCCTTTATTACTCTAAAACCTCACCACATCGTCCAAAAGAAAACAGGGAGGAACATCAAACATCACAAGCATTCATACATTTCGACAGTAAAAGGAAGCATGGGTTTCAGATATTGTGATCTGTCTCAGAGTTTTCAAGATAGTGAAGAGTTATTTGATCGAAGCATACTGGAAGTGATGCCTCGTGGTTCAACTCGAGGCAGGTCTCTGGATGATAAAGGCCATGCACTGACCTTGATTCTTGTTGTCAAATGCCAGGCAGCGAATGTAGGCATTTGGGTACGCCTTCTTGCACTCGCTGATCTCGTGGAGGACTTGGGAGGAGTCGTTGCAGCCGAACATCGGCAGCTTCCAGAGCGTCCAGTACCGCCCGTCGTAGTACCCTGGCATCCTGCTATTTTCTCTACGCACGTACCCCAACTTCCATAAGAAAGATTGTTGAATCAGAACACAGATCACCAACAGAATTGACTTGCCAAAAAGCTTCTTATCTGAAGATTTGATCCAGAAAGATCGTTCTATTTTGTGGGTACGCAGGTAATAGGATGAATCTAACAAGCATGATCAGCTGATTAGGATTTTAAAGTTCGAACTTTGGCCAAATGTCTTGAAAATATTCAGTCCCAAGACTTGTTATCTTGCTCTGGGTTAAAATGAATCTAAATCTTGTTTACGGAAGTGCATCGACTATGAAATTTGCGATCTTAGTTACATCAAGTACCTCATCGAATTCAAGGCACGGGACCCATCCTTTCTTGAGCATGTAGTCGATCTCCTTGGCAATTGAATCGTCTGACAGAGGAGGGAGGTAGGAAAGGGTCTCGAACTTCTTGTTGTTGATCGGATTCCATGTCTATGGAATGAAACAAAGGCAATTGAATTGCATAAAAAAAGAAAGCTGATGGTTAAATGATATGAACTTCAGTGCAAGTACAGAACAGCTTTAGATCATTTGATTATCTGTGCAAACATTACCTTCATGCAGTAGGTTTTAGAACCATTGGAGACGGTTCTCTGGCGCCATCCTGCAGACTCTTTTACCGGGAACAGCTTAAATTGCTTTAGTTGCAAGCCAACACAGCCTGATCCGACGACCGGAGCGGTAAAAACCGATGCAGACATATTCAACAAGTACCAAAAGGAAGAGTTTCTGAGATCGGTGAGAGAACAGTGGAATGAGCAGCTGTTGCAAAAGCTTGGGATCAAGAGCTAAATTCGGTGGCTAGCGCACATAGTTTCTTTAGTAAAGACAAACCAAGTTGGCGAAGCCGCTCATGGTTTGTGGATCTTAAAGGAGGCAAAAAGGGACGAGGTCTACGAGGGGAATGGTGCATTTTTCGTATATAATAAGGCTTCGATGTTACCACCGCTTGGGCTGCTGCTTGTTTTCTATTAGTAGTTGAGCACTCGGGCCCTCTCTGCATTTTGGACTTTTCTTTGGTGCTTTAAGGCTGTATCCGCACCCTATTATATTCAACCACCTCTTTTGTTCCAGCATAGAATAAGGATGCCTTATTCCAGCTGCACAAGGTAAGTTGGTCACAATCTTAGAAGTGGAATGGAAATATGAACCGACCAGTCTGCCATTTGAACTTGCTGCACATCACTGACTAACAGCTGAAACCAAGTTTAATTGACAGCAAATAAGGAAATCAAATCTGGAATCGCTTTGGCTCCAGTATTGTAGTTGCAAAAACTGAGGTGATCTGCCACTGCCAGTTTCCCAGGAGCCCATGTCCACCAGCAGTTTTATCTCAACTTTAGAATAACCGCTGACACGGTTCAAATAGACCGTGGTTGGAAAGTTTAGAACAACAAACCTAGCAGGAGCTCATTTCCAATGCAAACATTACTTCTACTCAGGTGCCATGCTAATTCGCAAACAGCAAAACAAAGAGCCGAGGCCTAATACTTCAACCCAATTCAACGGAAACCTCAAACGAATGTCAAAGGCAGCTTGTTGATGCAATTTACAACCAAAAGACCATCCCTAAGCCCTCTTGTCAGTATCATGTCCTCCCTAAAACTTGAGTATTCGCGATCCTTTAAATGTGCGTGTAGGTCTCTAGTTAGGCATGTCGCAAGTTGCAACCGCAAAAGAATTGAGTGGAGAGAGAGAGAGAGAAGAAAAACAAAATAGAGGTAGGCACCATAGTAGCAAGAAGGATTATCAGAAAAGAGATGCACGCGAGGATAAATAAGGGAATTACTGTACGATTAACGTCAATGTTCTGTAAGGCAAAGAAAATCTACTTAAATGCATTCTACCGCTGTTACAGCATTGCATAATAACAAATGCCGGTGATAAAAATAATTTTAACACTGTTCATATGAAGAATCATGATTCAAAGAATTTCAGTGAGGGATATCTAGCGGATCCAAAATTAACAGCAGCAACCCCCATTTGAAAAGGAACTTCAATGCCAGAGCTTCATGCAAAACCCAGCCGGCACAACGGATGACGCTTTGCTTGATATGCAGTCTGAAAATGTGTCTATGAGCTGCTCCGCAAGAGACTTGGGATCCCCTATCAAGGTATCTGTAAACACCTTCACCACCCTTACCTCCTGTGGCGTTGCTCTCAAGCTGTACCAAGTAAGAAATTTCTGCCTGAAGTTCTTCTCAATATGTCCCTCGCACTCTAGCCATCTAATCTTTTTCACATAATACTCAAAATCCCTATCAAATTGAGCATTCGCTTCACATTCCTCATCCCGACTTTCACTGCTTCGCTTTTTCGATGTACTTCCATCTTGCGGACCATCTCCTTTCCCATTCCCAATTTCCAAATCTCTGTTGCTCGGTTTCAATCTCCCGATCCTTCCTGGTCCGTCCCTAGAAGTCTCCAGCTTACAAGGAGTAATGGGTAGTGCAGATTCTAAGCTCCCACTAAATGGGACACAGTCCATGTTAGCCCTGGCATGAATATTCAATCCATTATCGACGTTCATGGCCTCAATCATTCTGTCCTCTTGTGGGTGCTTGTTTTTATCGATCAGAATATGGGGCAATGACCCAGTGATCCGCATATCATGGTTCTCCTCCAACAAGGGTACTTCATTAAGACCAACTTCTTGACGTAATCCAGTGCCATTGACAGCAGAATCAGGTACCAGTTTCTCAGAATCCTTGCCATAAGATAGATGCTTCATTAATTGACTATCCATTTTGGTGTCGCACGTACTGATGTTGTTACTTTCATCTTCCACTGACGAAGGATTGGAAAGGCTACTACAATTTGTAGCTGGGCTTTGGCTTCTTTCTGCTACTGAATGGTCTGAGGCTTCATCAGCAGCAGCAATTGTTGAAGCCCTAACTTCACATGTGCCAGCTTGGTTTGTACCATTAAATGCTGCAACTTTGAAAGTATACTCAGTGTCCGGATTAAGTCCCGAAACAATAAACCTCATATTTGGGCTGATATTTAGGGCCAGGGTGCATGTGGCTTCTTCTGGATATTGTACATCATATGATTTCCGATGCCACAAGGTGTAATGAAGAGAATCATCAGGTGAATGATCTTCGCAACGCAACATCACAGTGAGAGATGTAGTGCTAATATTTTCAAATCTGACCATGTCTGGGACTATCGAAGTCAAGCCTGTGCAATTAACACAAAATATAGACTTTTACTTTAGCCGGTTCTGTGAAAAAAGGATATCAGAAAGTCCAAGTTCCTTACAATGAAACATTGTTACTCGCAGAAGTAAATAGATGCAGTAATCATGACGAGATAGACAGGATATAAAATACTTCATCAAGGATATCATTCGCAGCCATCACAATGTAAACAAAATAAATCCAGATATAATCTGCCAAGCACAATCATTATAAACGAATGTAAAATAGGATACCTTGTCTCACAGGAATTGGAGATATACGCGAGTCGGTGGGAGAAAGCATGGAGTTCAGTGCATCCACGGCATCAGCGCATAACTTCTGAACCTCCGGTCCTGTCGAAAGCCTGTTAACAATGCCCCTACCGATTTTTGCAGGTAAACCAGTCAGAGGACCTACGTCAGCCTCAAGCTTCTTCACAGCCTCATCAACAAATTCGTAACACATCCGATACTTCTCTGTTCCCTTAAGGAGCTTCTTGCTTAAAGCTACACGGTAGCATAGTATATCTACTCGTCTGGTATCTTTCGCAGTAATCAATTGCTTTCTCCAACATCTGTTACAGGACTAACATGACCGCAATCAGCTCAAACTTTGTTGAATTCGCACACTACAACCATAATTTGATATTTTCAGGCCCCATTCTTACAACATTCACAGCAGAGGTGCAGTTTCTCTATGATCTCACAATCAATAAGGCAGTGATATCTGAAAAACCATCAACCGGCAGTCGCCATTTTCTTGACTGCATCAGGAAACACTCAAGAATAGCGAGAGGGCTTGAGACAGATTCAAGAGCGAGTACATGAAAGTGAATATCACGGCACAGAATCATCGAAATTTAGTGAGATCCAATATATCATCCGCATTCCTAATGCATCATTATCTATGAAGCCCCACCCTCAAATAAAGAGGCATAAGAAACTCCTCTTTGACAAATAAATTGCAGAAGCTAATTTTCCCTCTGATGCATGTACATAATTCCAAAACAAGCACATCATTTTTCACATCAAATCGATAGCATCAGTTCACATCAAAGAGGAAAACCTCACCAGTGCATACTCCCCTAACTCTGAAATCTGATTGTTTCATGTAACGTAATTCACCAATGGACATTTTGAAAATAAAAAATAAGAGGGTCAGGCATTGCGGGCAATCCAAATGATGAACACCAAAAGTAAGCTTGACATAAAGCAAAAGTAACTTGGTAAGGAGTAAGCAACAATCATAGGAAGTTGCCTGGAGAATCTGACAAAAGATATGCGGTGCCTCTTGGATCAGCAACTGGGAGTAGTGGTACCATTGCGAGAGCAAATAGTTAGGAACAGAAACGAGATCTACCAACAAATTTTTCCACGTTGAGTAAGAGTTAAAAAGGACTAGGCTCAAGAAACAATTATTATGTCTCACAATATCATTCCTAAGACAATTGATACACGCATGTAATCTCACAAATTTGGATGGCGTTGTCTTTCCATCAGCTAAGTTTGAGACCAACAATAGCTATTGTCTCATCTGCTTGGTCCACCATGACCACAACACAAGCAAGGATTCTCCTAATAATACTCACTATTCCAGAATCCATAATTTGGACTCCAGCACTCAACCAATGTAACCATAGACAAGTATAATCTGGAGAAATTATCAGCCTTCAATAGGAAGCATTACTGTATCAAGGTTCTCAACCCAAAAGCTGATCTGTTATACCCCCACTCGTTTAACACCCTCATCAACTAGAAAACAACCCATCTAATATTTGCTGAGTGACACAACAGCAATGTTTTGTCTTTGTGGACTCTGGAGGATAATGTCATTTACTTTGTGCAATCTAGTAGAGAATTTGTTCGAATAGATATCAATTGCGAACATAAATCATGTGATCATGCGCAAATGAAAAGGAGTTGATAAAGGGGTACACTCCATCAAAGAAAAGGGAACTTCACACTGATTCACAGTTCATCAGGAGGCAGCATTTGAATACAGACAGACACAAATGTAGGAAAAGGAATCTTACCCGAGCAGATCATTTACTTTTCCACAAGATACACAAGAAAAGCACCCGTCAACTCCTCTACGCAGCCCATCTATTGCAATGCCAGACTGTTCATTTTTCAAAGCACATTCAAGGTGGCACGACATGCCACATGAATCGCCATATGACGGAGGCTCTGAACTGCAAATCAGCCAAAGGCTAGGATCCTTGTTGTCGTCATACTGAAAACATATGCAGCATGAACACCTCTTGCAGAATCGGTCCTCTTTGCTTAAGGTAGCTTTGCAGGCTGAGTTTTTGCAATATACAATAGTGCCAGTGTCACCACCAGCATTGTTGATTGGAACATTGCTTGATGTAACCGGAAGTCGGGATGGATTTTCAGCTTTTCTCTGCCGCTTCAAAGATCTCGGGCTAGGTGAAGATTGCTGTTCTTGCTCTGCTGTGGCCTCGGCTGCACCCAATTTCTTTTCAGATATGATTTTCAAAAGTTGCTCTATGATTTTCAGCTTTGTCAGACCCGTATATTTCCTCTCTTTTCCCATCTCCGCACAGAGGACCTGGAGAATGTCCTGCCGGCTCCATGCTTGGAGTGCTTCAGCAGCACCATTTGGCCACTTTGACACTTGGTGAACAAGCTCTCTCTTCTCGTCCACACTCAACTTGCTGCATTTAGACGGGTCAAGGAGATCTCCTGGAAGATAAAGAGAAAATGAGAAGAGCACAAAACTGCAGAATTAAAAGATCTCGTCTCTCCCAAAAGGTCATCAAAATCACCACCACCCTTAGTCCAAGATTGAGTCACTGTTTCATTTTGATACCAAGACTCCAAAAAGTCAAACCAAGCTCAGTATTATTGGCAATGGAATAAAAAGTTTTCAGCTGATGAGGAGAAACCGAACCGCAAGCTAGAAAAAATACAAACTTTTTTAGATCACCTACACAAACACCACCGTAGGAGAAAGAATTCGAGAGGAATCGAAAGATCGATGATTACCCGCGACTTTTAGGAAGAAAAGTCGAAGTTCTGATCGACAATGAACGCGCCAGAGTCACACATTAACACGCCATTCAGGAGTCAAACAATCATGCAACTCAAGCAATTCCAGAAACCAAGGCCAACCCAAAACCGTCAATGACCAGCCTCAACCACCCGGAAGAACGCGATATAACACCACCCGAAACCAATCCAGACACAATTTGCAACACCAGAGACGAATCGAGCGGCGAAAGTAATACCTTCGAAGGAAGTATCCGTAGACATTGCGGGACGAGAGAAGAAGAAACCGATCGGGTCACCGCATTACAACGATAAAAATCCAAACTTTTTCACGCCCTGCAAAAGGAGAAATCCACAGGAGGAGAGGCACTGAATGAAGGGAGGCAAAAGCGGTAAAAAAGAAACCCAAATTCGACGGAATAAAATAAGGCCCAGGAAAGAAAGAAAGAAAGAAAGAAAAGGGGAGGGGGGTTGTGGGTACTGGGTTATTGTGGGGAGAAAAGAGAGAGAGAGAGAGAGAGATTGAAAAGGAGACGAGATGGGAGCAGCAAGTACCGAGAAAAGGACGCGTGAAGTTCTGCCATGAGAACGAACAAACCCATGAACGACCCTCTCTCCCTCTCTCTCTCTCTCCACCTCTCTTCCTCTCTCTAGCTCGCGCAGGCACACAAGGGAAAGGAGAAGAGCAGAGGATAACGAATCCTCCCCTCTCCCTCTCTCGTGGCTTCCGTTACAGAGGACCCAGAACCGAAGCGGAAGGAGCGGGACGAGATTCGATGAGGACCGCTTCTTGCACGCACACACGCACGCAGGCAGAGGAAGAGAGAGAGAGAGAGAGAGAGAGAAGGAAGACGAGGTAATAAAAGAGAGACAGACAAGTCTCATAGGCTACACAAGACGCAGGGCGAGCAGGAGGAGAGGCCAAAAAAAAAAAAAAGCGGCTGTCTTGCTGATGGATGCATCATGCATGTCCTCTTCCTACCTTCCTACCTTCCCCTCCTTTTCAATTTTATTCACTTTCACCTCCCCACGAAACGTTTTCCTCTTCTCATGTATTATTCATTTGCTAATTCTCCACCTTTCTTTTCTTTTATATATTCTCTTCTTTTTCTCATGTATGAGAATCCATTTGCCAATTTGCCACCCCCAACGAGTGATGTCACCGCTTTGAAATTGAAAATTAGGTCATCCCGTGCGTAATAATAACCATCGAAATAAGGATAGAAATAATACCATTCGTATCGATTCGTGTTATAAAATTATCCGCTAACATCATGGACCGTAGAATATGAAAGAATGACCGAAAGTAGATGCTAAAAGCACTACGATTCGAGCATAATTTCTCAAGACATCCCCAATTTTGGATTCAGCCTCAATTCTATCCCCATGTTCCTTATTTTTTCAATAAAAAGCCCTCGACTTTAAGTTCTACACAAATCTACACAAAACTTTTTTTTATCGTTGATTAATAAGGTAAATCACGATGCTTTTTTCTACATGGAGTAACATTGGGTGCACTAGAAATAATCAAGAGTAAATTTATACTTGCTAATTTATATAAAACATAATGGGATTTAAATTAGTGGGTTCATACAATACTAGCAAATTATCCAATGAGAACAGACCACATCTCTCACTATATCAATTCAATAAATTATGTTTAGAATACCTTTTTATGCATGTCATTAAATTTAGAGTTTATTTGGTGCAACTTATAAAAGGCCAAAAGCTAACCTCTTTCACTTTTCCACCAAAGTATAGAAAACTATTGAAGTATTAAAAGATTACGGAAAAAAAAAGTCAATACATGAATCCGTGCATGTCTAACATTTAGTTTTTGTGAAATTTCAAGGGTTTGAGACCAAAAAGAGAGCATTGTGAATGTCACTCTTATTTCATCGATCAAGGAGGACACATATAATCATGCTTTTTAACCCTTTATTCCCGGAGTCTCAAACGCCTCTCCAACGTGAATGAGCATCGTGAATCTCGCTCTCACATGATAACCTCCCCAAATAATCACTCATCATTAAACTTTATTAATGTAGAAAAAAAAATTAAATCACTTAGTCAACGGATGGGAAGTAACAATATCCCTATCAATGAGTTTTCTTGTACTCAACAAATCCCAATGCCCGCAAGAAAAATCCCTCTAAATCAGCAACTTGTGCTAAACTTGATTCGCTTAGTATCTTTTTAAATTCGATTTTCCATGCCCTTTCTTTTTTGCCATATTCAAAACCATAAAGAAATGGCCGTAAATGCCCTTTGTTTTTTGACATATTCAAAACCATAAAGAAATGGCCGTAAATGCCCTTTCTTTTTTGCCATATTCAAAACCATAAAGAAATGGCTGTAAATGCAAAGGACCATCTGGTGGAGGACCACAGCGCAAAATATAACAACACATCGCGGCCGCCGTGGTAAAATTCTGACGAAAATCACGTTTTGTCCCCCAATTGAATTAGGAAATATAAAATTTTGTATCCCATTGGAGTATTGAATTGAAGAATTGAGCGTTTCTATGCAGAGAAAATGGTGACCAAAGTGGGACGCAAAAAGATCACTTCCCTTGCATTGAATTTCCGAAACTTGAAGGCTCGGAATAAAGCCGTGGTAAGCATATTTTTTGGATAGACTTATTCTATTCTATAATTGAAATTCGCATGCAACCACATGGCTCTATATAATATAGTGTATTATATGCCTGTTTTCAACCACAATGATCAATTCTTGGTAGGTTTTGGTAATAAGATTAGCAAGATTCTAATTACCATGTTTATTTTGCCTATTACATGATTTAAGCAATCCCTTCCTTAATTAGCTATAATTGAATCTTTTAAGTTGAGAATTATTAAGGCTGTCATGCGTTTGGTCTCAACAAACTCCTTGCCATTAGACATCCGGATTAGGATATGATAGGATAAAGTGGGAATACAATTCCTTGGAATATAATTAGAATTATAGAAGATCACGTCTTATGCTTGGTGCCACTTACGATAGGGTTGACAATCTTTTAAAATCTTTAAAATTACCTCAAGGTTGGGCTCCCCGCCACCATCCACTCCGTCCTTCAGGCTATTGAAATAATAAATAAAAGGGAAAAAATCAGAATGGTTGCAATGTAGAATCATTAACAAATCAGCATAAAGATAACACATCAAGTAAAGTATTCACAAATTGATCATTTGGTGATCTTTTCTAAATTTTTTTATTCAATTTTCATGTAGATAAAATTATTATCTTTTTTTTTTTTTTAACTTCCATGATAAATAAATGTGGCAATATCTCTATTTATATTGTATAACATATCAATGAAAAGTAATGCTTCAACGACTCAATTTTCTTTATGATATTAGAGTTAGGATCTCTTGAGTTTGAATCTTTCAGATCCCATTTGTCTCTCTAATTAAATATATACACGTTTAGTACTAAGCATAAGAAAATGTAATAGAATACTTAAATAAATCCACGTTTAGTGCTGGGTCTTAATCTAAGTTAGTAGTGATCCCACAAAATATCACACGGTATTAAAGTAGAAGGTCTTGAATTCAAATCTTTTCAAGCCCCAATCTGCCTCCTCGATTAAATATTTACATGCCTAATACTACGCAAAAATACTAAATTAAGTGTGAGAGAGAGTGTTGCTTTAATCTAAGAGCTTAAGTTTTGAAAACAATTGGTAATAGTCACAATATCTCACACCAGCTTTCGCTTTTACCACTGTTGAAGCCAACCATATTACCCTAAACACCAATTGCCTCCTCTGCCACGTGGTTTCAATTTATTCACCATTTTGAAAAATCAAATCATGTGGAGGTTCGAAATCATAATCATATGATGCGAACACAAGCGAGTTGAGAACGACTGACATTCCTCAATGGATTGATTGAAGAGCATGGAGACATCTACAAAGAGTGTCAATAATTGTGGGTTCATGTTGATGTTGTCAAATGCGTCACTCCATCACTCTAACTTGGAAGATAACAAATATTGTGATTTTATGTTTACTTTTTTTCTCATCCAATCCAAGTTTATCCCACCTTTTGTGTTGGATTTTTTATCCAGTATTTTATCAGATTTAATCAGTTCGAAGGACATCGTCAAAGATATCATAATCGTTATCTTATCCGGAATATTGAACATAGCCTTTAAGTATTTGGCTCCTAAATTCACATGGTTTTACTAATTCACACGTATGTTTATTCAAAACACGTTTTTTATAATTCTTATCTTATGATTCTCAAGACTCTTTATCGAATCAAGAAAATAGTGAGAGTGATGCATTTATTCTTATGAAACCTATCATTTGCTTGTGATGATGACAATCTTCATTAAATTAATTTTCTAAGAATCAAAATCAGAATAAATCAGTGTCAAAATCATACTCATGTTACACAAGGGAATCGCATCATCCGTTCACCCTATAGAAGTGATCATGTTCTTTTGGTTTTACAAAATCATCATCTTTTTCAAGAGCCGCAATTATACTGCATTGTTTTGAGTACCGAAAAGTCCTCTCTCCCTCTTCCTTTTTAAAGAGGGGTTTCTCTTCCATGTTCCATCTTCTATATAAGTATGCTTCTAAGTCCAAGGACAAGCGGTCTAATTGCTGTCCGTTTTCAGCCCCACTTTTGCCAAAGCTTTGCATGGTGAATGAAAAAAAGGTACACTTCCGCTTCGCTTGGATTTTATTTAATAGCCCTAATCATGCTCTATTATTCTATGTAAAAAAGCTAAAATATCTTCGTTACTCTATATGGTGGAAGACAGTACCTTATCCATAATCAATCAATCATTTTAAAGATTACCTAAGGAATGAACAGATGGTATGCGATCTTGCCTACATACTTATTCATTAAGAGAAACAAAAAAATTCGAATCCCATTTTTGCTAGTCCCCATGATGAACTAGAATTTGGTGGGACAAACTAAGAATTCGGAATATCGGACACAAAAAAAAAAAATAATAATAAAAAAAAAATAGCGGCTTCATCATCACTTATTTGCACACAAGGACACATCAATTATAATGCTCCCCATGCCAAAGAGAGGATTGATAATTTGCATGCAATCGAATATTCGATTATTTGATGCAAATTTGACATCACTGGATGGGCTTTTCTTGGTTCATCAGTTTGGCCAGTACAGCTGCCTTAACTTCTGTTTACTACAAAGTCAAATGTAACAACCTTATCTTTTCTTTTTTCGTACATTGTAGATGCCATCGAGATTTGATTTTAAAATCATTTGAGTCCTAAAAAATTGCATGGGAGACTTTACACCGTCCTTTTCCTATTTATCCACTGCCCGATCGACACGTACTCGATAGTTTGTAGCTCAGCTGCCCTTGAACTTTTCTTTTGTTTTTGTTTTTTTTGTTTTTTTGTTTTGTTTTTTTGCATTTTTTAAAGTATTTAAGTGGTTTACAGCACTTTTTCCGAGCGAATTATAGATTACCTACTACTTTTAGCTATCACTTTCTTTTGAATTTTTGTAAATGAAAATGTTAGTTTAAGATTGGATGAATTATGAGCAAGCCAAACGATAAAATCGAGATTTCGATTACACGTGATGCTTCTATATCGATATCCAAATCCATCGATACGGTTTAAGCATTTTGCATTACAATTAGGTGAAAGATTAAAACATGTGTGAGCAATTATTTTCCTTTTCTTATCTCTAATAAATTAGTGCTCTATTGTAGTCAGTGCGATAGCTCGATCGATGCCATGTGGTTATGGCTGTCTGGAGTTGCCAGCAAGCACGCGTGAAGGTTTGATTAGGAATCGTAGTTTTGTTGTATGTGCCGTCAAAAGATTGGTTTCACATGGGCTAATAATAGCAACATTTTGGTTTCTTGTTGGGGGAAGACAAACCATCACAGGTTATATGTAATAACTACAAACACATAACAATCAGAGTCGTCCATGTTAATCGAATGGATTTCATTAAATAAAAGGCATATTGTGAAGATCGAATCACTTATATAATTTGGAAACTCAATACATGCACTTCTTATGTTCTGAAACAATTATAGCGACTCGTCGTCAAAATAATCGAAACTTTTAATAGTGCTACAATGATTTGGAGTAAATTGATAGTTAAATGATTTCACTCTAAATTGTTAGCGTGGCGGGATTCTACAATATTATATATGAAAGTATAATCTCAAATTTAAAAGTAATTTAGCTAAAGGGAGGATGACCGCATACATGTAATGTTCATTAGTAGCTCCAAGAACAGACAATTTTGAGTTCTTTAACAAGTGATTGCAACATTCTATGTACTATCATGCAGAGTCCTACAAAAGATTAACGAGAGATTGTTGCAATTTTTATTTTTATTTTGACGATTCAATGCACAAGCACAGGGGTCCATTTATATAGAATCTAAAGTATAACTATAGAAGATCCACAAATCAGTTAAGTGCGGATTATTATTCTGTACAAGTGGCCTAACCCAGAGCAATTTGCATACAATTTGTGACATTTAAACCGGTGACATTGCCAAAGAGAATCCAGCCAAGTTCCAAATTGAATTGTCAAGTCCCAAAAATCTCGGACACTTTTTTGTAATTGGGGTTTTAACTCTCCTTTAGCATTATGCAACCTCTTATACTCAAAAGCACATTTTTCTTGTTCTTAAGGTGTTACTGAAAGCAATGAAAAGAGTTTAATGTTTTTTTTTTGGTAAAGAAAATAAAAGAGTTTAATGTTGGTATATATATATATATTTTTTAAAGGAGCGATCTTGCCAATTCGTGACATGGGAATCTCTTGACGCCCCAATCAAGGGGAAGAAATGTTAAGATGATCAAAATTGTGTATTTCAAATATTTTGAGATAATGATTGAATTGGAACTTCTTGTTCAAGTTTAGGTTAAGAAAAAGTAATCTGATGAACCCTATTTTTAGGAGGTAAGTCCTTGATAAGAATAAGGGTTGAGATTTTAGTTTGGTGCATGAAAGATGAGGAGAGGATACTCCATGCACCATGGGAAAAGGAGGATGGTAAACTTTGGATCCTGTGACTGCCCATGACTTTTATCATAATGACAACAGCGTGGTGAATTTAATATAACTACAAAACTATCATGAGGGCTCCCAACTACCCCTGTTGACCCAAAGAATGCCCGTGAAGAGGCAATGTCCAGATGCTTACCTCGAGAATTAGTCAAGCTTCTCATGAAAATTCATACGTTTGATTATTCTTAATCAATAGAAAATATTGATGGGAATTGGTCTCGCGTTCATGGTCAACTTCGGGAACACGCGAGGCTGTCTTCTTTTCGCGCATCGTGTATTGACCGGCTACCCAGGAATGCGCTGAAGGAAAAGGTTGAAAACAGAGTTGAGTTTTACGGAGCTCGCATGAAGAAAACTGAAATTTTTACCACCAGATTACAGACAGCTCCCAAAATATGACTGGCGTGACCATTTAATGGACGTCCCCATGAAAAACAGTGCAATCAACATCTCTTCCCGAGTACAGATTTGTCTCGATGTCTTTAGGGTTTTTTTTATTGCTGCTTTTTTTTATCTCGAACGATGGCGACGTCGCTCGCGATGAAATCTCCGCCCATCCAGAGGAGTCACGCTGTATAAAAAAGCAATTGTCGTTTGGACAGACACTTGATGCATCGCGATTGATTTGGATGGACGGAGACGTCGTTCTCAGCACTCCCGCGATGATTGGCCGTCCATCGTCGAATCCCAAATGCGTCCTTAGAATGCTCTCTCATTAGCGAAGGCGATGTATGCCTAACACGCCAATGATCAGGGATATACTGTAGAATATGATAAGAATAGGGTTCTAATGTCTATACGAGCACTCATTTGGGACTCCACTTGATGCCCCACGACCAGACGGTGCATGCCATATTCTTCCTTTCGTCGAATGCAATCTTTTCTTTTCTTCATTTTTGGCAATTTGATGAGATTTTTTTTATGTCCTTCGATATTGCTTGTAGGGTCGCTCGCTTTACGGCTCATGGCAAGCTAAGACAAAATAGTAAACATTATCATCTTTTGGTGGTGGTCCTCGGAAGTTTCAATGATTGCGAGATTGAAAAATTGTGTAATTCCTCCATTGGAGGATGCACAAATTTATATATACTTTATGATATGGGGCGTTGGGGATGTGAAAGCGGCACTGATGGCTTGAGGACGAAGCTTCCTTGGGTGAGACATAAAAGAGGAAAAAGAAAGAATTACTTGACCATTCAGTGATCAAGAATCATGGTGAAAAGTGAGAAAAGATGATGCAGTGATCGCCACTACTCCATCTAAATCTTGCTTTTATGCCCAAAAGTGCGTGGATTGATTTGAAATGTTACCAAAAGAATCTCTAACTGTATTTCTGTACTGCATCAAATCGGAATTAATTAATCCGTCTCGCTTTAGATTTAATCGGTGCTTGATGTTATGCACACATCCAATCATGCCATTTCAGATCATGTTAATAACTAGTCATGATTCTCTCGATTAAAAATATAAATTACATGCAAAAGTCTATTTATACATGTCTCTAATACAAGAAATTTCAATAGACTTGGCACAAAGATTTTTAGCATATCGAGATCATGATTTCAAGTTGATATAAAGGGAGATCGATACTTGTATCATCTGAAATTGTGAACAATTACACAATGGTGACACAATAGTATAGTGCTACAAATTTACATTACGGCTAAATTGGTGTCTTTAAGGTAAGAAAAAATATATGATATATCATACAATTTGTCATCCATCTAAGTTGAGATGTTTCACATATTCAAAATAGGCATCGAAAAATAATATATCATATCACGCCTCCCCAAAAACCAGTCAAATTCAAGAATTTGACTTGTGAATGTGACCTTTATACATAGTAGTTTGCATGCAATTAATAAAATCCGAACAAATAGCCCCTCATCCCCGAATTAGAAATTGTCAGACGTCCCGACCAATTGCACTAAATCTAGGGGTTATCATCTCTCTGAATTTCAATTTTTCATCATATCATTGATCTTATCATGCAATTGTTTGGGCCAATAGATCTGGTGATGCATTCATGCCTCTCAAACCTCAATTTTCTCGAAAAGGAGAAAAAGAAAAGCATCTGGTGCCATCCTTTGCTGCTTGAAGAGGCAAGCTCAAAGTATGCATATGACCAAATCTCGGCTTACGGTAAAACTGTTGGACGAGTAGTGCACGAATAGTTTTCAGCTCTTTCGATATCTTTTTCGTTCCCTCAAAAAATATCTGAGAAAGCTTTTTTAAAATGCAAAATTCTATTTGTCTAGATAAATTTAGACCTATCAAAATTGGGTCATAGCCCTATTTCCTAACCCATATTTAATGGATTAAATTATCATGTGTTAATTATGTTCAATAAAGGGGTTTAAAATAGTAAGACTCAAAATAATATTAGGGTCCGCTCATTTCACAAAAAATAACAATCAGAAAAACATTTTCTGAATTTTTCGATATTCGTTTCATGGAAAATAAACTAACTAAGGAAAATATTTTTCACTTTTGGAAAAAACACTTTCAAAAGTGAGGAAAATGTTTTCCACTTTAACTAAGAAAAATATTTTTCACTTTGGGAAAAAAAACACTTTCAAGAGTGAGGAAAATGTTTTCCACTTTTGAAAAGTGGAAAACATTTTCCATGACTTCTTCTACCTCACTTTCTTTCACCAAACACATTTTCCTTTTATTTTTCTTTTTTCTTTTTCTTCTTCCTTGGCTGGTCGCCTGCCAGGTGACAATCAACGACCGACCATAGGCCAACTTGAACTTCACCACATGCCAACGAGGCTCGAGTTTGCCAGATTCTAATAAGGTCGAGCCTCCCCAAATCCGAGCTCACCAAGGCTAGCGAGCTCGAGCCTCGCCAAATCCAATGAGTTGGGCAAGGCTTAACCTCGTTTGAATCTAGCGTGCTTGACCCTCACCGACTATTGATGAGCGTTGTGGCAACCAACCAAGGCTAAGGAAGAAGAAAAAGAAACAAATAAAGAAAAAAGAAAACGAAAGGAAAAACATTAAAAATTAAAAAATCAATTTAAAAGTAAAATAATAAAAATAATTGTTGAAAAGGAGCCTATGGAGGAATAGGTTTTCCTTACTGAACGACAGAAAATATTTTCTAATTCATTTTTAAATTTCAGCCAAACATTAGAAAATATGGTTATTTTCCTAAAAAATAGCTTCTTGGCCACATTTTCCATTTTCCACGAAACAAACGAAACCTTAAATCCAATCTTTCGACTCTCTCTTGATCTCTTGCAAGTTCACCCCGCACTTTCATCTCAATTTGAGTATGATTTTTCTGAGATCAAGCTAAATATGGAAGTATTTCAATAATATAGATCAAATCAAGTATAAATTGAGTATGAGTAACTAAATTTGTATTATATAAAAATAGGTCAAAACGATTTACATAGGTCAATTGAAATCCGATCATTTTCAATTGGATCCACTTGTTTGATGGATCTAGATATATTCTGTGCATTCTAGCCGCCAAAATGCATAGAACAATAAAGGCAAAATGAAATATAAATTGAGCTCGTTCGATCTACAATGCTACTGCTCTGAGCAGTGAACACGACAATGACACTTTTCGAACTCCTATGTTGTTCTTTATTTTTCATGAATTATTGTGATGCCGGAGCCTTTACTGAAGCTGGTCCACCGGTTCCCAAACCACCCTACAAAAGGGTGGATGAGGGCCGATGTACTTATAAACCTCATTGATTGCACAAAATTTATAATTTTAATTGGACATAATTAAATCAATAGAGCAAGTACTTCAAAAAAAGGCAAGTCCATGTGCCAGACGTTCGCTTTATTGTCGTCTGTAATTCCAATTTTTCTTTCGCAAATGGATGAAGCAAAGTATAGAATCAATCACAACGTCGAAAATTGAGCGAAATATATATGCCTCTTCTAGAAGAGTTAGAGCACATCCCACAGAATTTAGCTAGCCATAGTTGAATCAGAGTTGGTAAAAATGAAAATAAAACGAGAATTTTTTGGCTTTTCGATCTAGTCGTATTGCTCTTTCTGATTTCGTCACTCCTACCACGAGTGTTGACTTAGAAGAAACATCAATCGATCCTATTGTTTGCTCGAATCGTAAGAAATGGTTTTGAAGATAATGAAGTTACTTACTAAAGAGGAAAAAGGGAATCATAAGGAGGGTCTAATTATTTTCGAAAGTGACTAAGACTTGGTCAATATCAAGCTTAGGTTCGTCGAACTCATTATTTAGTAAGTTAGGCATCTATGCAATTACCCATTCGACGGTCCAAAAGACAATCATGCTGATCAAATCTAAGAAAAATTCAATGTCTTCCCATGTTAGGCAGCGTTTCTCACGCCCCCATTCTCTCTCTCTCTCTCTCTCTCTCTCTCTCTCTCTGGGGTCAACTTGGAAAGCCTTTACTCAATCACCAAAATTTACGTAGTTGTTGCCATTTTCTTCCCTTATCTTGACCGGATGACTAGTTCACTCCTATCAACATCATTTGATCGTATTGGGAAGAAGGTGGAGTTGATGCCAATCTGGTTTATGGGTCCCGTTTCTTATCATTGAAATTGGAGGGCTTTCCTAATGCAAGTTCTAATAATTGACTCACAATGCCCGGCCGAAAAAATAATTCGACTCTATCATAATGCTTCCCACCCCAAAAAAAAATAATAATAATAATAGCTTGGCACTTTATGTTGTTAAGCTTGAGTAAAGTGTAAGAGAGGAACCTGGACCAGTACTTCATTCTAATCGGGCCACCTTTCCTAATCCAAGATGGAAAAAAAAAAAAAAAAAGCCCACTTTCGGTCCGTTCGTCGGCCGCGCTTTCATTGGAAAATGTAGAGGCTCAATTATTTCACGGGATATAGATGTTGTCAGGAACAGGTGATCGGCCTTTCATAACATCTATCTTCCAAGCAAGATATGCAAGCGAAGGATCACTGATCTTTTGTTTGTCAAAATGGTCGATCACTGAACTTTAGGAAACATATCTACTAGGTAATGTCCTTAGGGATGAGCAACCTAAAAATCGGACCGGACCACTTGAAAAAATAGGTTCAGGAACTAGTTCCCATTGGGATTGGTCCCAAAACAGGTTCCAAATTTTAGGAACCAGTTGGAATCGGTACGGGAACAAGTTCCAAGTGAATACCCATTCACGAACCGGATCGAACCGCCCTGTTTTAGAATCGGTTTCGGAATCAGTTTTTTAAACTAAAGGCCAAAATCCAATTTCTTTTCTCCCTAAATTCTAACATCAGCACTCTTTCATATTTTGTCCTTCCTCAAAACTTCTCACTAATCTTTCCTCTTCCCCTAAATTTTTATGGATAAATGGATAATGGAGTTTTATAATTTATGTTTTATGTTATGTATTTGAACTTTTTATCGTTTATAATTGTATATGACTACGCATTCATCTTATAGATTATTGTTTTTTGTGGATAAGGATTTCTATTTTTCATCTTTTACTTTGAATCATTTTGTTACTCATAACCTCATATGATTTTGCTATAAAAAAGAAAAAAAAAAAAAAAACATGTATTTGGGTAGACTCTAAAACCAGACTGGAAAAAATAGAGTAGGTTTCAGGTTCAATTCAAGCAAACAGGGCTTTTAAGATCCAAAAACTAGGAATTGGTTATAATAATGTAGGTTCTAGGTTCTAGATTTGGAACCTACCTATCTTAAAACCGATCACTTCTACATGTTCTAGATCGTATTGCGATCGATTTTGGCATTAATACCATTGTCACAAATTGTGGACTCGTGTACATCCTAACATGAAGACTTGAGTATTGGACTAAAGTTTAGATATCATTTATTTTATTATCGTTTTGGTATAACATTTATGATATGTAAGCTCTGAAGAAGAACATTTCTTAGACCTAAATGGGTGCAATTTCTTGATAGACTTTGCAAAGGAAAAAGAAACTAAGAGGATGCGTAGCACTTCCAAAGATTCAAATTTGCAAGTTCATGAGCTCTACCTTAGCAATTGTGTGTTTAGAGTTGTTGGGATTAGTCCGAGAATAAAAGAATAAAACGTTATAATCATCACACACCACCAATCCCAGAAGAACTTCGAATAGAGGCCTAAATCGTTTGTATAAATAGACTTTTAGGGTGCTAAGATCCAAAATCGACAGGGAAACAACTCAAATCGTATGCTAAGGTCTCTAAGCAATCACTCAGGATCTATTTGTTTTGCAAGATATGAATAATTTATAAAATCTTTTCCTAAAAATAACCAATTATATCAATAAAAATAATTAGTAAATAAAAATATTGTTGATATCAACAATAATTTATGTCAAAATATTTTCATAAATGATGAAAAACTTTCATTTGTTTGTTTTTATGAGCAATACAAATGATCATTTTTAGAACAATATTTTTCAAATTATTTATTTTTCTTGAAATAAACGGAGATTTAATAGAAAAGGAAATGATCGAGCAATGACAACAGGTGGGCTTGAAAGTAACCATCCTCAACTCTTATTCCAAATGAATTTCGGAAATTTCTTTTCGATTTTTTATTTTGAGAAACCATTTTGCTTATTCATGTCAAAATAGGGGTATAAAAATGGAGACTCTATGAAAAAGGAGGAAGCGCTAATAAACAAACAAAAATAGTGCTTCAATGCACCCCTCTCCCAAATCTGTATAAATAGAATAGCCCATTTATATAGACCGGTAAAGAGGCCTTGATGACCATAAAAAATGACTACAATAATGAAGGAATTTTTTAAACCGTACCAATTTGATCTTGTTGCCCCGGACAACAAACATGCATAGTCCCACTGGCTATTAATGGGATTAGAGATACTTCTAGTCAAAAAATATATAGAAGAGTTGGTGCAAGGCTAGCCAAAAATCAAAGGTTTGATCCAAACTTCCTAAAAAGTCACACACCACTTGCGTTCGACACTTGTGACGCAACCAAACTTGCTGTAGCCTAATGACATACCTAGCTCGGCATGCTACAACTAAGAGCCAAAGACAACATGGAACTTAATTAGGTTGGCATCTTGAAATGCGTCCAAGACTAAAATGACTTCAAATTTAGAATCGTATGCTTTTACTATCATTGAAATTTTTTGACAATATAATGCACTGGAATTAGCTTATCTTTTCTGTTTTGACCAACAAGGATTCAATGGAATTAATCATCTAGTACTCCATGACCATTAAAGGGAAAATGTGATCATCTTGAGGGCGACAGCATAAAACCCCATCATCACCAAGATAGGACATAAAAATTGCTGCGTTTTCTCAAATTTTATCAGAAGTCTACAGTTCTCAGTTAACTACATGACATACATCGGTGGCAACAACACTAGCGCATACCACCCATAGGCATGTCTGATAAATGGAAGTTGCATTTAATCGTTTGAATTTGGATTGAGATATGATGAGATAAGGTTAAATTATAAATCCTCTAAATTTCCGCCGGATTAGAAAATCCCAGGCTGTGTTTGGTAAATACCCGGATATAATATGGACATGAATATAAATATACTAGACCAAGTGTCCATTATCTCATGTCACGTGATCAGGACAAGATGGCTGTCCGGTTCTTGGCACCGTCCAACCTCACAGCCGTCGCCTCACCACCATTATCACCCTCATCCCCAGGTCACGAGCTCTCTCCATTTGGCTTCTATTCGCTTCTCTCACTGGCCATTACTTTTCTTCATCTCCAATAGCCTTCCGTCTGAAAATTTTGGGAAAAGAAGGGGACTTTGCTTTAAAAGCTTTGATCCTTCTATTGGTTGCTAACACGTGCCCCACGCAACTCGGTTGATGATTCTCTTTCCAAGACTCTTCACCTGTGAACACAACATCCACATCAGGGCTTCTTTTCCCAATCTCTATCTCTTTCTTACATAATAATATCTCGACGGCGACGCTAAATTCACTTATGAATTTCATCGAAAAATTCGTTCACGCGCAACAATTGAATATGCTGATGGTTCCTTCGACCCCTCCTTCACTACCCACCCTTAGATGGGATTTTTTTAGCCGGACTATATCCGAGCTATGTCCAAACAACTTCAGATTTCTCATCACTTTAAACATCGGATAGAATAAAAATTATAAAATTTATCCTATTCAGAATTTGTCCGACCAACCAAACGGCTCCTAAAATCGACAAAACTGACAACTACAAACACAATAAACGAAAGACATTCAAATCAAAAGAAGAGATGAAAGGAACAACAACGACAATGTGGACGGACTCGAGAAGTGCAAGGCCATATATTTAAACTGAACTTACTCGTACCTTCTGAGCCCCTTGCTTGATTCTTGGATCTGGACATCACCAACCGGGGCAACTTGTTCATGATCATCCTCCAAAGCTTCTTCTTTAACCATCTCGAAGACGCCTCGTTGATGCCACCACCATGTTTCGGCACCGATGGCAATTCCATACTCGTGGAGGCCGAGATTGGAGGGGGCTTGATTCTTGGGACGTTGATGGGTGGGTCGATTTTGCATTTTCCAGGCTGCAATTCCCATTCAAATGGGACTTTACCAGGGCTGCGATACTGGTCATAGTGGTTAGAGTTGCCCATCGATGGCCGCCTTGAAAGGATTCTGTGCACGGAAGAGCCTTCACCTTCTAGCACAGAGTCTGCCCTGCGAGCTTCAGCTGTTGTTCTGCGAAATTCCATTGTTTTTTTTTCTTTTTCTTTTTTCGTTTTTGATCTGAGAATGATGTCTGTGGGTGTGTTGTGTTATATTACACATCAGAGGGCGGAAGTGTATCCGCCAAAACTGGTAAGGTAATCCATCCATAGCGGCGATGGACTTTGGGAGTAATTATAATCCCTATTCCTTCAGATCCTCCTTACTCTCTTGTCACTTGCCGATTTTGAACAGATAAACTTCCTTTAATGTATTTCCTGCAACTCAACTGGGCATTTGGTCTAGCTCTTTCTTCTTTTCATGAGCCAGACACTCTTTTATTTTTTTCTCACATTTGACTTTCGGGCCCAGAAAGTGTTCCCTATTGATTCCATGGTTGAATTAGTGCAACGATTCAATCACGACGCTTGCTTGGTAGATAATTCCAATCAACTTCGCATCGAAATCTCAAAAACCCATCTTTGATTAGTTTGCTTTGTCACATTTTACTATCACATGGAACGGTCAAAATATAAAACGGGCTCCTTGGACACCTACTAAGCGACACTTCCCTCCGTAATTTTTGAAATAACCCACGGGTGGGCTTGGAAGCAACCATTCTCGACTCTTATTTCAAATGAATATCAGAAATTTTTTAATTTTTAATTTGAGAAACCATTATGTTTATTGGTATCAAAATAGGAAATAGTGTATAAAAATGGAGAGTCTATTCTCTCTTACTTTTTCTTTGAAAAGGGATGCCCCGATAAACAAACAAGAACAAGTTCGAATGTGCCCCTCTCATATCTGTATAATAGAGTAAGCCCATTTATACGGAATGGCAATGGGCTCCAATGACCAGAAAAATGAAACAAATTTTTTAAACCTTACCAACTTTATCTTGTTTCCCTCGACAACAAACATCGTTATAATTGGGATTAAGGATACTTCCAGCAAAAAATATATTGAAAAGTTGGTGCTAGGCTGGCCAAGAATCAAAGTTTATTAAAAGCTTGGTTTAGAATTCCTGAAAAATTACACATCATTTCCGTTCAATGTGTTGCATCAACCTAATTGACATACCTCACTTGGCATGGTACAAAGGAGTGCCAAAGACAACACGAAACTAAATTAAGGTTGGCATGTTGAAATGCATCCAAGATTAGAATGACTTCAAATCTAGAATTCTATACTTTCGCTATCTTTGAAATTTTTTAGCTTTATCTTTTCTATTTTGGCCATCAATAATTCAATTGAATTAATCATCTAGCAGTCAGTGACCATTAAAGGAAAACTGGGATCATCAACATAGAATTCCACCATCACAAATATAGCAAATAAAAATTGCTGAGTTTCTCAAATTTCATCAAAAAGTCTATAGCTCCATATTAACTACATGACATATGCTGGCGGTACCAACGTCAGCGCATGCAACCCATGGACATGTCCGATGAACTAGATTCCCAAAACTAACAACTAAAACACAATTAATGAAAAAACATCCGCATCAAAAGAAGAAGAAAAAAAGGAAGAACATCTACGTGCTCATCGAGAAGGCCTATGGTTACGTTCTTTCGCCGAGTTTGATGACTGCGGAGGAGCAGCGAAGCAGAAAGACGAGGCCGAATTCGTTGACGACGACGACGATGTGGACGAACTCGAGTTGCTAGAAGAAGATGACATACGGTTGTCGTCGCTAGAAGTGCAAGAGGACCCGTTCGAACTGCACGTGCACGCGGCTGCGGGGGCTCTCGCTTGGTTCTTGGATCTGAGCATCATCAGCTGGGTCTTCTTGCTCTTGATGTTCCTCCAAAACTTAATCTTCAACCAGATCGAAGAAGACCCTTTGGGGCCATCGCCGCGGTACGGCCTCGGCGGCAACTCCATGCTCTTGGAGGCCAAGACCGGCGGGGGTCTGATTCTCGGGAGGTTACCAGGGTGGTCATTCTTTGGCGGGTCGAACTTGCATTTTCCAGGCTGCTGTTCCCACTGAAATGGGATCTGGCCGGGAAATCGGAACAGGTGGTAGCGATTGGAGTTGCCGACTGACGGCTCCCTCGAGAGGATCCTGTAGAAGTAGGAGCCTTCACCTTCCAGCACGGAGGCTGGCTGGTGGCCTTCAGCTTTTGATCTCTGAAGATCCATTATTTCTCATCTTCTTGATCTGAGACTGATGCTTGCGGGTGTGGTGTGTTAGTGTTATGTTATATATGAGAGGTTGCCAGTGGAGTGTATCCGCCAAATCTGGCAAGGCAAATCAATGTATAACGGCTTGGGATTTGCCAGTGAGTAGAATCCCCTAATATCCCTCCAAATCCTCCTATTTTGTTTGTCATTTACTAGTTTTGAACAGATACTTCCCTTCATGTGTTCCTTGCATCTTAAATGGGCATTTTGAACAGATACTTCTTTTCGCCAGCCAGACACTTGGGGTTCTTTTTTTCCCTATTTTTTTTCCTTTCTCGAATTCAATGTTCCGGCCGAAAGAGTATTCCATAGTGATTTCATGAATGAATTGGTCATAATGCTCGCTCGATATGTAATCCCAATCAACTTCGCATTGGAATCTCGAAAGCCCCCACGTCTTCGATTAGTTGGCTTTTTTCGAATTTTACTACCATGTGGCATGGCCAAAATATAAGACCTTTTTAAATGGGCTCTCTCGACACCTACTACTAAGCCACCAAAACGTCCCTTTGTAACTGGGAGATTAACAGGACTTGTGTGTTTCTTTCCTTCTTGGAAATAATACTTGTTTTTCCACCTCCATCTTTCTTGCCTGTCTCACTTTTGACCTGATAGAATTAGAATATGTGCAAATTGCAATAAATGTGAGCAAATAACAGTTTTGGGTTTTACCAAACCATATGACAGCACAATCATGTCTATGCTACAATGAGGAAAGATGAAGACAGATGTAATAATAAAACTCTTTATAGCCTTCCAACAACCGAATGCAATTTCAATCTAAATAAATAAAAAAATTCAAATGTCGCAAATTCTCTCTTTATCACAACAAACAGAGATGTCCCTTTATAAATTTGATTTTTAAGAATAAGAGTAAGAAGATATTCGTTTCAAGCACTGGATCCAAATTTGAAAAAATGTTCATAACTATCTATCTATAAGGGACCGCAAATAGTTAGATAATTAGTTCAATATATTTGTTAAAAGGAAGAAAGTTTATTTGCTTTTCTCTTCTTATGAATAAGGACTAGCAGTCTAGTATTGATGCACACGGGATACATGTGTAAAGTTGAATTGCACGGTAAGAAACTTTCAGAATTTAGTAAATTTAATGTGGTTAGCAACTTCTCTGTCACGTGTTACAAGAACCAAGTCTTTTTCAAACTGTATCCTAATCCCTTTGCTGGAGAAACAAGTTCTGTCCTTCTCAGATCAGCAATTTTGTCCCGTATATAGTATCTCCTACTGTTGACAACAGTTTTCAAGCTACGAGAAGTTAGGATTTTTTAAAACACGATTAATGACTTTTAACAGTCGATTAAAAAATATTTTAATAGTTGACAACAATTTCTGGTTAAATATTTTCATGAAAAATCAAAATTAGTTTTCATTCTTTCATTTTCTTAAACGATACAAGTAATCGATTTTTATATTAAAAAAAAGTTCTCCAAATCACTGACTTTTCGCGAAAAAGATTCAGCCTAAAGGAAGCTTTCCATATTAATTGATATATTTTGCATATTTGAAATAACATACCATTCATTTGTGAGTTCTTCATGTCTAGTATCTTTCCCAAGCGAAAAGTAATTTTCAATAAGTTAAGTGGCCGATAACTTTTCACTGTGAGTTACTCAGAAAAGTCAGCATCACAATCTTCCGAAGTGTCCCACAGGCTATCAGCCTTCACTCTAACACCATTTGCTGAAGACAAGCTACAAGATGATCAATATTGACAGACAATGAGGTACAAACCTCCTGATGATCTACTGATAACTGTTTTACTAGCTTCTGAAGCAGTCTCACATGGAGTAAACGAAGGTTTACAATTTGTATCGCTGCCATCATCTCAGGGCATTGCTGAACTTGGGGGATGTTTGGAGGACAATAATACAGACACAAGTTCAGTCTCCTTACTGAGTTGATGGGAGCCGACACCTTCAAGAGAATCTTTACCCATCAAGCTGTGTCAGTTCGGAGCCCCTAAAATTAAAACTGAAGCAGTCAGGGCATATCAATATGGAACTCCTGACACAAATTTATGGAAAGTAATGATAAGCATCTTGAATATGCATTATCCGCACGTGATAACAGGTAAACCTTTCATCCATCAAGTACAGTAGTCAGAGAACTAGTGGTCTTGCCCACAATAGGTAATTTCATCATCAGTGTCATCCTCACTTAATTTTCTAAAAATTACGGTCTTCTCAAATCAAAAGGGAACATTTTTATCTGTCTAAGAGGATACTTGATCGTCGAGGGAGATAACCTGAACCACCAAGACACTATCCTCGCAGAGTTAAGGTTCCGAGAAATTACTCCATGCACATTAAGAGGCCACATTATCTTCTACAGATTTTAATAAGTTCTCAAGAGCCGAGACCAGCTTGGCCAAAAAATACACAGGTAAAGGAATCATACAGCAGGACTAACTCTTCTTAGTTAGCATCATCATATGCATAATAAAAAAATCTAACAGGACACCAGCCAATTTAGGTAATGATCAACCTATACCTCAAGAGGAGATGATATAATTGGCTCCCTGTCAAGGCAAAAACATAAAACAGGTCCATTAGGTTTCCTTCTTAAGGTATTTCTGAACATGACATCCACTGAAAGGCAACATGAAGGGATACCTTGTTCTCTCAGTCTTTGCAAGATGTTTGGACATTATTGATGCCTGCAATAAATGGTTAGGGTTATACAATGGTTCAACTTCAAACAAGACTCACGGCAACCCCAAAACCACATGTCAAACGAACCAGACAGGGAAAGTTATGTAAATGACAAGGAAAAGCAAGAAATGGGACATACTCATCCCTGGTTCAGCTATACCAAGACATGAACAAATTGGGGAACGGTTGAAGAACATTCAAGTGAAAAGAGTTAGTGAGTACTAGCCAAGACCTCTAAACTTGGACTTTTTCCCAACTCTAAAGCTGAAAAAGAAAGGAAATCAGCATTATTTACATCTTTATTACTAGTTTACAGTGTATAGGTTTGCCCATTGATGGGTCAGAAAAATCAAATATTTTTTTGGTAACGAGCAGAGCACATTAACATGCCTCAGAAATTGCAGCAAAAAGGAGACACGAGCAAATTGCAAAATTTGATGCACGATTTTAGAACCTCTATGTGAGAATTAACGCTAGCAGGACATGAAAAATATAATGATGGTAAATCATAGCTCCAAGCCTCCAGCAGACAGCTCATCAGGTGAAGTGTACAAAGCTTCTGATCAGAATCCACTTCTATGGCTAAAGATGATAAATGGTAAACAGGTTGATAGGCATAAATAATAAGAGTTAAGCGGCAAGATACAACAAGATAATGTTACCTAAAAACTTATCAATAATTTTGACAATGATGACAATCAGCAGCATGACAAGCCTTAGAAAAACATATGACCTGTAATGCCTGTCTTTTATGCAGGGTAAGCAAATTTCAGTACCTGTTCCTGAATGATGCTCCTTGCCTCGACAAGTTGAGCTTCAAGTTCAAGCTCTCTCTCAGTAGCTTCAGAAGTAACTTCTGCCCCTCTCTGTGCATCTTGCAGTTGAACCATCCGTTCCTACAGTCACAGCATAGAAGTCAACTATGTGCTTGAAGTTGGCTAGATCGAGGAAGGTTGAAAATTACCTTTATAGAAGCCATTTTATTTCTAAGACTTTCTTCAATTTGATCTCTGGCCATATGAAGGGGCAAGTCAAAGACATCCTAGAGATATTAAACAATTAGTCACTCGAGTAAAAGCGGCAGCACTTCAACAAGGAGGAATAAGATACCATCAGTTTTAAAAGATGGCTCACCGTTCTCCCGCCCAATGGAGACTGGGAAGGGTCATTTTCATGTTTTCCATTGGCAGCTTGAGATTGCTTGGGTAATCCATTTGGAGCATTGAAAAATTCACGCATATCTGTCTGCAGGCCAATACCGGTGGTGTGACTTTAACTGTCCATTCAATCCAGACATTACCAGGCCCAACTAAATTGACTACTTTCATTCTATGAAGATGAAAAATAATTGAGTATGGGGATGGTCTAGATAGCGAATTCATGTGGGATGCTCCCAAAGACAAGCCTACAACTCTTAGCTCAGCAGAAATGCAGATGGGACAACATAAATGAGAAAGTTCTAGCATACATACTTGCATCGACCGCAATAATGCCCGCAGATCATTGTTCTCAGCCATCAGCTCTTGATTTTTGGCTTCATAAGCATCAACCTGTCGGTATCAGCAATGACATCATAAAGGGATAAAGGGAGTGCCATGCCAATACCCCATATATCATCAAGCTAGGCAATAGAAATAGGTTACGCACAATTTTTTTGTAGAAGTCATTATCAGCTTTCTTCCCGTTCCATGTCCCACGTTGCCGACCTTCTTTCTGTTTATACATAAGATATCATCAGGAACCACCAACCAATAGACCAAAAGGCTAAACTGCAACAGAAAAATGGTTACCTGAAGCAAATTCATTATCTCCATCCCCGACCTAGATTCCTTCTTCTTTTCCATCAAAACTTGGTTTAGCCTCTCCTGCAAATGGAAAAGGAGTTCTTCAATATTAAGGCCACGGTCTAGATAGTTAAATACGAAGAATGCATAATAAGCTGATACATCTACGCCCATGAAGCATAGGCTTTCTTAAAGTTTCTCAAAATTCAATGTAGAAGTAAACCTGCAACTTTATGTACTCCTTTTCTTTTTTCTTCATCTCGTGTATCTGCTGAGTCCTCACTTGCTTTACAACGTCAGCAAAGCACATTAACCATAATCAGTATCCGACATTTCATTTCATGCAGCCAAAACGAAGACGCGGTGCTAAAATTCAACAATCCTAACCTGATTGCCAATGACCATCCTCTGAAATTCATCTCTCTCCTGTTGTAACTTCTCGATCTGGGCCTTAGACTGAGCTGTAGCTTTAGCTTCCTGATCATGATGAAGACATGAATCATCAACCAAACCACGGGTCGCAACTGTAAGCACTTCACAAAGGTCCGAGCTTCTTACCGTTCGTGTAATCGTAGCGATTTCCCTGTCCTTGGCCTGCAGTTGCGACTCCAGCCTCTCGACTTTGGCTTCCAATCTCGAGATGTCCGAAAGCAATCTATCACGCAGAAAGAACTTATCAATGCACGCAAAGATCACATACCCGGCAACATTTCAATTCCTCCCGATATACTCCTTCCAAGCCACGCTACAAAAAGGTACTCCTTTCGTACTAATGGCAGATTCTACTCAACCACATTGTCAAGCAATCATTTCGACGCAAGAAATTCTCAGAACCTAAAATGCTAAAAAGCTAAGAAAAGCCAAGAAATTGAGCTAAGCAAAACAAAAAGGACGGTGCTTTTCAGCAAAAAATTTAAAATTTGAGCTCGATCTGCTCAGATGGAACGATTGTCTCATTAATATTAGATCAAAATGAGCCAAAGTAGGAGAAAGGGAAGAAGACAAGATGGGGGAGCTACCGCTGCCGCTGCTCGTTAGCGGAGTCTCTGAATTCGACATCGCGCTGCCTCTGCTGAAGCAGAGAGTAAATGCAGTTGCAGGTCCGGGCGATCGACACCTGCCGGAGAAAGCGAGCGAGCGAGCAACCAGATCAGGACCACCGAAACGCAACCGCCAGCGGAGGGGGAGGGGGGAGCTCAACCTTTCAACAACAACAACAACAAACAAACAAACAAACAAACAAAAAGGGAGAACGGACCGGATCGGCGGCGAAGAGGTCGAGGGAGGCGGGGAAGCCGAAGGTGACGAGCGTCTGGTTGAGGTAGCGAGCGCAGTGCTCCAAGTTCCCGGCGTCGGCGAACGCGTACTCCCTGCACGGATGACCCGAGCGGTCAATGGCCACGGCACGCAAGCACGCGAGAAAGGAAGGGCAGCAGGAAGGGGGAGGGAACATTACCCGGTGGAGAAGGCGGCGTGGGGCGACGGCTGCTGCCGGCGAGAAATGCAGACAGAGGTTAGAGAGAGAAGGGAGGAGAGAGAGAGAGAGTGGGAATGGAGAAGAAGGGGGACTTACGCGGAGATCGAACTGGTGGGTGTCAGTGGCGGCCATTGCTGCGGGAGGAAGGAGAGGAGAGGAGAGAGAGAGAGAGTCTCTGTCAGAGCAGATCTGCGGAGGAGGAGGAGGGAGTTTGAAATATGGAAACCACTCCCATCACCACCGTGATGGACAGATGAGTCTCCTTCTCCTTCTTCTCCTTCTCCTTTTTTTATTTGTTTAATTCGAAAGTTGGACTCGTCTCTTGGACTCCTCCTTCCCCAACACCCCCCTTTTCTTGGAATAAAATCCACTTCAAACCCTTCCCCCTTCCCTCGTCCTTTTCTCTTTTCTCTTTTCTTTTTGTAATTTTTTTTTTTTTTTTTTTTTTAAGGAAAACGAACATGGTGAAATGAAACAAGGAAAAGGATGGCCAGCCCCATCTCTCCATTTCACTTCTCGAATAAGATGTTGGGTGTTTACAACTTCGCTTGATGAAATTATCGTTTGGACCAAAATACCCTCGTGCTTCGTGTCTATCTATCCTGATTGAAGTATCCCGCGTCACCTCACGATGATTTTAGGATTCATATGCTTTTTATATATGGCCTCCTTCTCTATGAATTTGAGTTTTTTTTGGGTTGGATTTTTCTATCGGAGAGGGTCAATTTCCATCTTTTCTCGCATGTACGTCTACTCTACCAATTGAATTTTGACTTGTACGTAAGAGTATCGCACGACTTAGGTGATCGATGCCAGATCTAACTCACAGACAACCTAAGCCCTTTGCCAGCTCTACAAAGAATTTGAGTGTTTTATAATAAAAAATATATAAAAGTATAGCCAAAACCCATTGCAATTTTATTTTATTTTTTGCCTAATACTTCATGAACCCAGAGTCGCCTTTTTTTTTGTTGAAATTTAGGAATTTCATTGCTAGCCCACTAAAGGGGCATCATCAGTTGGAAAATCTAAACATAGGATTGAAATTAAGGGCTGAGGGGGATTTGAACACTAATTACTAGGAAGAGTATTTGCTTGGTGGGCTTTAACGACCCAATCCACGGCCTTGTTGGTTTTCCAAGGCTCATAGATGATCGAAATTCCACTTAGCTGGGCCAGGATTTCTTTGCAATCAGCAACGATGGACTAGGCCGACCAAGGGGGTTCTTCTTGGCCCGATAAGCAACGCACAAGTAAGAGTTGATCTAAAGATAAGACAACCAGAGTGCGTTTGGATGGGCATTTAGAAAGCCCATTCAGCCCCCAAAGCCCCTTCAGCCAAAATAAGGGTGTTTGGCAACCTCCTTGAAAGAGCTTTCAAATGAAAGTGAGTCTTTGGAAATGTTGAAAGCATTTTTTTTTCTTCCTAAACTACCCTCATTAATTTTTCATATTTCCATTATTACCCCTATATTTATTTATTTTTTAAACGAAAAGGAGACCCTTCGCCGGAGGTCGCCCGACCTCCGGCGGCCCCCTACTGGGTCGCGCGACCCTCGCCGGAGGTCGCCCGACCTCAAGCGACCTCGGCCGACGGCCGCCGGCGCAAATCGCTCGCCGCGGCCGCATGACCCTTCGCCTGTCCGGCGAAGGGTTTAGCTGAATTTTCAAAAAAAAAAAGAAAAGAAAAGAAAAATAATACCCATCAAAGCCCCTTGTGAAAGTTTTTTTTACCAAACACACATTCAACTCAAAGTCCCTTTGCAAAATTTTTTTACCAAACACAACTGCATTTTCCCCAAGTAGCTTTGGGCTTTCAGCATTTGCATTGGACTCAAAGCCCATTGCAAATGCTGAACCAAACGCAGCCCTACAGATCAGTTCTACCCTTAGCTTGCTTCTGGAACTCAGTTCGTGCAGATCTGTTCTGCTTTACCCATAACATTGCTTTTCTTACTGCTAAGGTTTCGGCTACCCAGGCAGACGGTGAATGGACCCGCTTAGTGAAGCCAGCGACGAGGAGATCGACAGTGTTCCTGCACACAACCGATCCTGCCTTCATCGAGCTGCACCAGGAGCAATCGACGTTCATCTTTAGCTCGTTCGTTCCAGGTAGGACCCATTTCAGCGTGTTATTTGGGGCTGATGCTAGTCCTCCGTTGCCGCTACTCCCCCTGGCGTGCCATTTCGTATAAAGAGTAGCAGTGGTTCGAGCTTCTTCTTGGGTGGTAGTCGGATCGGGCGTCCTTCCTTGGAAGATCGCTGAGTTGCGGGTCTTCCAAATCTGCCACAACAAGCCTACGAAGAGGGTTTTCGAGTTTGGTCCTGCTCTTGTGGTGAGATTTTCAAAAATCCATTTGTCGATTTGAGTAATACGTGCTAGAGATGTGTCGGCTTGAAAATCAAGGGCTAACCATGAGGTTTTTGTCCGGTCGCATAGGAGGAAGAGATGCTCTGTTGTCTCTGGAGTAAGACCACAAATCTGACAAGTTGGATCAGGTATCATGTGCCTTTTATACAGGTTTTCTTTTGTTGGAAGAGCATTACTGCATATATTCCAGAGTAGGAATCAAACTTTTGGGAAGGTCAGGAGTTTCCATATCACATTCCATAGGGATTTTAGAACTTGGTAGGAAGAAGATGGATTAGGTTTGGAGAGGATTGCTGCTCTATTATGTATTTGGTTGTAGTCACTTTTAATAGTATAGGACCCCAAGCTATTAGCTGTCCACACAATCTTATTAGAATGAAGATTTAGACTAAGAGGGTTAGCCAAAATCTCTTGGGCTACACTTTCCTAAAAAAATTCATTAACTCTTCGAATATCCCATTATTTGGCTTCGTTGTCAATTAAGTCAGCCACCACTCTTGGCTCATCCCGATTTACTGGGCCTATGAGTCTTCTAGAAGGAGCCATACATCTTCTCTAATTCGGATTCTTTGTCCATCTCCGACCTTCCATCTAGTGGCTGATTCGATTGTATATCTCCCCACCAATAAACTTTGCCAACCCTATGAAGGACGAGGACCTTTGTTTGCTGTCCAGAAGTCACCTCGAGGAAAATAAATACTTTTAAGAACTTGACACCATAGGGCATCCGGTTGTTGAACAATTCTTCAAGCCTGCTTCCTCAACATTGCTTTGTTGAAATACACTAAATCCTTAAAACCTAAGCCACCACAGTCCTTCCTAATTTTAAGATATTCCCAGTTTTTCCAATGAATACCTCTTCTATCAAGATTCTTTTTCCACCAAAATGAGGCTATTCGCTTCTTAATAATGCGGCAAATGGAAAGTGGAATTTTAAAAATGGACATAGCATATTGGGGTAGGATTTGAATAACTGTTTTAATGAAAACTTCTTTTCCCACCTTCGAGATCAACCTCTCTTACCATCCTTCAAGTTTCCGCTTGACTTTAGCAAGAATCCAGGCAAACATTTGCTTCTTTGTGCGACCCTAGTCCGATGGGATTCCATGATATTTCCCTATGTTTTCTAAGATAGGAGCTCTCAATTCAGCTGCTAAATTCTGTTTAAGGTTATGTGGGCAATCTCTCCCAAAGAAAAGGCCTAATTTATTGAGGTTGATAGCTTCTCCTGACACATAACAGTATTGGTTCAGTACATTTGCAACATTATGAGCTTCTCTTATCGTTCCATCTAAGAAAAAGATAGCATCATCAACAAAGAGGAGATGCGAGATGGTTGGGCATGTTGGATTTAGGCGTATGCCCTTTATACTCCCATCGTGGACAGCTTTACTTATGAGGGTCGAGAGGGCATTGGCCATGATAATAAATAGATAGGGGGAGAGAGGGTCCCCTTGCCGAATACCTCTAGTAACCCTAAAGATAGCCGACGGCTCACCGTTAACTAGGATGCTGAAAGACACCGATGAAATGCATTGCTTTATTCAATTGACCCATTTTCCATGGAATCCTAGCTTCAGTAAATAATCACATAGAAAATCACATTCAATTTTTTCATACGCTTTTTACATATTTAGTTTTAAAATGGCTTGAAATTTACGCTTTCTCCTTCTCACCCAGAGTCACTTTATAAAGAGCTTTTATGGATAATTTGCATTTCCCTAAAGAGTTTTGGTTTTTAGCATTTGCATTATATCCAAAACCTATTTTCTAAAGTTGAACCAAACCTACCCTCAATTCTATTGCCGACACTTGGCTTGCCATTCCAATTGCCCTCATGCTCTCCCTTTTCTCATCTTCATGGGCTCGATTGCAATTATATTTACACATTACTACAATCGATATTACAATTACTCTCATGTCCTCGCATAGTTGTCGACGATGCCAGAGGCCAACAAGGGGCTTGATGTTGCCATCCAACTTCAAGCGACACTAGACCTAGCCTCACTAAAGGCTAACGAAGTTGGTAGGGAGGCAAGGGCATGGCTAGGCATGCTCCTGTCCGATGGTCCAGGCTTGAGGTTGATTGGCAGTTCTGCTCGACGTAGGGGCTTGGGCTAGTATCGGGTATTTGAGCAAGCGGCGAAATGGGAAAAGAGAAATTGGAAGGGTAGGAGGAAAAAATAAAAAAGGAAAGTGGATTGCTAATCAAAGCCGTCCAATTTTACTTGTCAATGACACACCGAAATTATAAGGAATAACTTTATTTAAGTTTAGAGGATCCTAGTCATTCATGTAATATTCAATTTTAAGTCATGATTACTCGATTTAATGAGAAATCACATGCTTGAAAGTGACGAATCTGTCATTGCAATGTACTCGGCATGTCTGGAGCTTCTCGACAAGAGGTAACAGATGAGTAGATTTGGAAATTCGCCCACGACCTGATTTAAATTTGTGATTACTTGGAAGGCAAACATCGTACTTGACTGAATGGAGTCATCAATTGGGTATTTCGAAATTCTAGAGTTGCACTCTTTTTTTTTTTGGTTGAAATGCAGGATCGCCGTATTGAAAAGTGATCGACTTCTTCACGTTCACGTTAAAGGAGATTGTAGCTTGGAGGGACTTTGCCAATGGCGCCAGATGGCACGACCAAGGGAAGGCGTGGGAGTAAAGAGCACTCAAAACTCAAGCACAAAATAATATGGGATGCCAATTAAAGTACAATTAAACCCTTCGAAATAAAAACTAAAGCACAATTGAACTCGAATTGAAAATAATTTGACCCAAATTAATTCATTTTAACTTGTTTTGACCCATTTTTACAAATATAGTAACCCAACTCAATTCATATTTGCTAAAACACTTACATGTTTGATTTAATTTAGGAAAACACATATCCAAACTAAGATGAGAATATGGAGTGAACAGGCATGAGATCAAGTGAACATATAAATAAGCTGTAAACCCATTTAACACCTACATCATTTTAGGTTTTACCATTTTAAACTTATTCATAATCCATTTATTGAATATAACTAACCCACATAAAAATTCAGTCTATCAAATATGAGTTAAAAAATAGTCTAAGAGATTGTTTGGTAACCATCCAAACAATACCTGATTATAATTTTTTGTTCCTAAAAGTAATTTTGGAACATAATTGCGTTTGGTAAAATTTTTATTTCTGGAAACAAATTTCTATTTTTTTGTTCCCGAAAGTAGATTTGGAACAAAATCAAAAATAAGAAAAAAAAATATTCTTATTCCCAAGAACAAATCTAAGAATCAAGACCATATTTCTCTTATTCTTTCCTTTTCTCTTCTTATTTTCTCTTTTCTTCTTCTTCATCTACCGCTATCCTGCGGTTGCCGTCCGCCACCCACCGCCGCCGGTCGCCGGCAACCGGTCCGGCGAGCTCGCCGAAGGCAAGCCTAGCCACCGGCAAGGCTCACGATCCGGCGAGGCTTGGCCGATAAGGGCTGGCAACCGGCCACTTGAAGAAGAAGAAAAATAAGAGAGAAAGGAAAAAAGATAATAATTTTTTTTTAAAAATTAAAAGAAATTGATTTGGAACATAATTAATGAGCACGGTATCAAACATAATTCTATTCCGTAATCGAAATCTTGGACGATTACCAAACGACTTAAAATGTTTAAAAATTATTTAGGAAACAGAATAAAAAAATCATTTTTGATCGAACTGTTCCCATAACAGAATTATTACTAAACGCGTCTTAAGATCTATTTTAACAAATTTAAGTACACAAATTCTAGATGTCGTGTTGCTTGTGCATTTTGATATTTCAACTGCTAAATTTATATTTATCTCATGAAAAATAAGCGATTCAATAGATATCTTCTAAAGGAATTGTCTATATTGCTTCTTAAAATAAAAAATGAACAAAAATATTTTCATTGTCCATAAAAATATGTTGACATAAATTATTGTTGATATTGAAAAAAAATTCAATTACTAATCATTTCAAGTAATACATGCAATTAATTTTAAAAAGATAGTTTTCAAATCATTCATTTTTTGCGAAATAAATAAACCATAAATCTAGCTTTATTTTCAGCTAATCTTTTTTGTTTTCTCGTGACCTTTTTCGAAAGATAATGCCAAAAAGAAGTCAAATTTGTAAGCCTCAATTTGTTTTTTCAAATGCCCCCAACCAGAAGTAACCCAAACACCAGAAGCAAGTATGGCCGCTTCACCAATTCGATCGGCCATTGATTCTTTGACATTAAAAGCGGTTCACCTAGATTTCCCAATTTCCTAACGTTTTGCTTCCTTAACCTAAGGCTATGATTTATACTAATCAGTTGCATGGCCGAGTCGACAATACAAAATGATAATGTCGGAAGAAGAGCACGACATGTAAGTGTGGTGCACGAGCCAACAATCGCCGTTGATTGATTCAATTAATGACGCAGTAGAGAACGCACAAGATATCGAGTGCATTCTTACAAGCGCTCGTGACGATCGGTGCTCGTCCGGTTCGAAAGTGGGGGTAGCATGCTCCATGAATTGAAAGCTGGCTTTGCCGTTAAGTGGGCTCTTCTGGATTCATCGATTCCGGAATGAGAGAGAGTTCGCCATCCTTCAATAGCGACGTCGCTAGGAGTCTTGACTTGAATGATTATATGCACACAGCTCATCATCATCATCATCATCTTCGTCCTCGCAACTTGCAAGAGTGTCTTTGGGCTGTTTTTTCAACGGAAATCACGTGCACGCACGTCCTTATGAATCCTCCTCCAAGACCTTCCCGATCCAGCAGGCCAAAAAGGTGGGGGGCCCGAACCGTCTCGATCGGCTGGTCCTTAAAAAGCTTGGAACTAGTGCCATCCTCGACAGTTGACAGCAGCTTGAAACTTTGGCCGGATGCTACCCATGTCGCCGGTCGATGTTGATGGAAAACGATTCAATTTTCCCTTAAGGTGTGCATGATAATGTTTTTATTTCGGAGAATAATTTTTTTTTTTTAAATAAAATTTTTTTTTTTATTTTTACTCCATAAAATAATTTCGAATAAAATAACGTGTTTTGTAACTATACAAAATTTCTATTCTCATAATAGAAAAAAATAAAAATGTATTTTGTTATATGATTCATAAATTTTTATATTCATTCATTTTTCTTCATGCTCATGGACGCCAAACGTTGATTGCCGCTTGTCACCGCACGACCATTGACTGTCGCCGCCACACAACCGTCGCCCGTTGCTCGCACAACCACCGCCCATAGCCCATCGGCCATTGCTAGCCGACGTCGAAGGTGGACAGTTGGCCAAGGGAGGGGGCGGCGGTCGTGTGGCGGCGGCGGTAGCGACGATCGACAATTGTGCGGTGGTAGGCAACGGTCGACTGTCAACGTTAGCTGCCGGTGGTTAGCGACGATGGCCGTGTGGTGGCGGGAGGCAAGTGGCAGTTAACGGTGGTGGGAGGTGGGCAGTGGTCGGCGGGCGGCAACGGCGGTGGGCAGTTGGGCGACAATGATGGCAACGGTAGTGGCTGGAGATCGAAAGATGGCAATGCTGATGGACAGTCGGCGGCCGGAGGTGGCAGATGGTTGGTGGGTGGCCAACGGTGGCCGCGGTAAGAAAGAAGAACAAAAGAAAAATAGAATAGAAAAAAAAATGGCTTCTTTTTAGAAATTATTCTTAAGAACAGAAGTAACTTTTTTTTGTTTTTTATGTTCTAAATTTATTCCCTGGCTACTTTTCTATTCCATGGAGTAGAAAAATAAGTTGGTTTTAGCAAACGTATTTCTGTTCTTTTTTTTTTTTATTCCGGAGAACAAAAGAACAAAAATTGGGAGAAACAAAAACGTTGCCATGTAGGCCCTTAATATCGGTATCTAACGAGGTTGTCGGAGCGGAGGGGGAAGCGTTCGTCATTCAAGGGTCTGCATGATAACGTTTCTGTTTTTCCTAATTTATGTTCTTTTGTTCCCCGAAATAAAAAAAATACTGAAATCCGTTTGGTAAAACTTTTGTTTTCGGGAACAATTTATCTATTTTTTTGTTCCCGGGAACAGATTTGAAACAGAAACAAGAAACAAAAAAAAGTAACTTCTTATTCCTATGAACAATTTCTAGAAATAAGCCAATTTTCTTTTTTATTTTTCTTTTGTTCCTCTCTCTTGCCGCAGCTACCTCCAACTGCCCGGAACCACCGCCGATCGTCGGCCACCGCTGCCGCTCGCTGGTTGCCACCACCACCCACCGATCACCGGTGATCCGTGAGCAAGAATAAAAAACGAATAAATACAAAAAAGAAACAGTTTCGTACCAAACACATTTCTATTCATTTTCTATTTCAAGAGTAAAAATTTTATATAGTTACCAAATACCCTATTTTATTCATAAATTGTTGCCCATAGTAGAAATAGAAAAAAACTATTTCTAAAAAAAAAAAACTGTTCCCTAGCCAATAAGCATTACCATGCGCACCCCAAGCGACGGTGAAACTCTTGGATTCGAGTTAACACCGCATCTCATCACGGTGATTCCTAAGAGCGCATAGACTTCAACAGGTCATGTCATTTCCCTTCGCTTGCATGGATGAGCTGGTGTTTGGGAAAACCTCAAACGATACATCAATGGCAGCTTCGAGGAATTCACCTATTCGACTAGGTGCTTGCCAGTTCGGCTTCTTGTGCCCGTGCTTTTTCACAATGTGCTTCAGGATGAGGCGATTTGTGTGATTTAAAGAGGTTTTACTGATTTAAAAGAGTTAGGAAAATTGTCCAAAAAAAGCCATAAACCTATTGTATGGCAACTAATTCATTTATAATTCTTTCGATTATGTCAATTTAATCTTAAATTTTTTTATGATTTACTAATTTAGTCATCAACTTTTTTATAATTTGCCAATATAGTTCTTTGGTGATTTTTAGCTAAAACTACTAGGAATGACTACTAGTCTATTTGGCAACGTGCAAAATAGTGTATAATTCTATTTTATTATTTTCTATAATATAAAAAGAACATAAATCTATTTGATAACTTTTTTATTATTGGGAATAGATTTGGAACAAAACAAAAAAGTAGAAAAAATTGATTTTTTGTTTCCGGGAACAACTCCAGAATCAAATCAATTTTTTTTTTTTTTGCCTCTTTTATTTTCTTTTTATTTTCTTTTCTCTTCTTCTTCCTCCAGTCGATCACCAGAGCCTCGTCAAACCAGGGCAAAGTCTCAACGAGCTTGTTATAGCCTCGCTAGGCCAAGGCGAGGTCGAGCCTCGCTGGTGGGTGAGTAAGACTCCTTTTGCTCACATCCAACAAGGTTGATCTCGTATTGGTTGGGTGAGGTTGAGTCTCGCCGATGGCCAGGTGAGCCACAAGCCACTAGCCACTAGCCACCAATGAGGCTTGACCTTGCCTAGATTTGGTGAGGCTTTAGTGAGGTTGTGAAGGAAGAAGAAGAGGATAAGGAAAAAAAGAAATATATAATACAATTATTAAAAAATTAAAAGAAATTCTAGTTTACAAAAAAAAAAAAATTGAGTTCTTATCTAATACATTTTTATCTTGGGAATAAAAATTTTAAATAGTTATCAAATGCTTTCAAATTTTGAGAAACTTGTTCAGAGAACATAATAAAAAAATTTTACCACAGAAATTATTTTTGGAAATAAAACGGTTGCCAAACAAGTTTTACATTAACAAATTATTAAAATGTTTTAGAATGAAATTGACAAAATGTTTATAACTAAATTAAGATGGTTGAAAGATTTATAATCGAATTGACTGTCACACAATAAGTCTAGAGCTGAATTGATCGTATTGTTATTAATTTTAAAACTTTTTGGATAATTATTTTCGAAAGGGATGGGAGGAGGCATGAGCTTATTCTCGGAAGAAAAAATTTGACTTAGAAAAGCATATACGGAGAGACACGAAAATGGGGAGGAAAACAAGTGGTGGGATCCTGCTCCACATAGCCACACCGGTCATGTCCACGACCCATCACGAGAACGAACGACCCCTCAAAGCCAGGAGGAGGAAAAGGTGTGGGGGCGACTTTCGCCTCGTCTTGTCCGAATGCTTGACAAGACACAAAGTCCCACTCGAGCGAAAAAAGCAAAAGGGTCAAGATTTTTCCAATCCGGTCGGCGGTCTAGAAATTTCTCTTTAATTAAACTCCCTCCCATTCTGAAAAGGACAAGCCACAAAAAGAGGTACCTGATTAATCACGCTGTCTAATTGCTATTTATCCCTTTTCATTGGCAAGGTAAAGTTTAAGCGGCAATCACCTCTCGCCTTCAAAAGTAGGTGACCGCCGTTCGCCATCTAACCATTTCTCCCTGCCACACAAGCCAAAGGGTAAAAAAATGATCAAACTCCAAAATCATTCCTTAAAAGAATAGTATATATAAAACTTGTGTGTTCGTTATGATGTGGAGTTCAAGAAGCAATCTGTGGATCTCGACAACAAAGTAATCGCATCGAACTATCTGTCGAGGGGAAAAAAACAAATTTTTTACATTGTCTATGTATGTACAGAAGATTTACGAGTAGTGTTTTTGGAATATACAAACGAAAGAGATTTGCCATGATATTGTGATAATCGTTTTATCAAATTCAAAACTTAAAGTTCAACAAAAACTAAAAGTTTGCTTTTTTATCAAATTCAAAACTTAAAGTTCAACAAAAACTAAAAGTTTGCTTTTTTATCACAATACGAGAGAGGGCAAGAAGCCCGAGTTGTTTGCATGGACGGTCTGAAACTCGAAAGGAAGAGAGATGAAAATAAGGAGAAAAAGTAGAGAAAGAAAAGAGAAAACTCTTTTCAGATGCATTTGACTTGTTATTCTCTCTCTCTCTCTTCTTTCTCTCTCTAGCTCTCCCTCCCTCTCTCTCTCTCACTCCAACCACAACTCACCAAACCTATCGCCAAACGGAGAGAGAGAGAAGAGATAGAGAGGGAGGAGACGCCTCTGCAACTCTGCAACTCTGCAACTCCCTCTCTCCCTCCCGAATCCGGCGGCGACCCATTTTTCTACGCCCCTGTACAAGATCTGGGTTGTCCTTACTTTCCCCGAGCACCTCGTCAAGTCATCGCTTTCTGTGCCCCCCCTCTCTCTCTCTCTTCTCGAAGCGCAATCAAGCTCCGCCATCGTCGCCCTCCGAGTAACTTGAATTGCCGCCGCCGCCGCCGCCCCGTGTTAATCTCGCCTCGGCTGCCGGACGGGGGGCGACATGGACCGCCCCAATGCCTGGTCGGAGTACGCCGCCAAGCTGGCCTCCCTCCTGTTCGAGAACAAGGAGCTGGCGATTTTGACCACCTTCATCGCGGCCCTGATCGGTTGGGTGGCGTTCTCCTGGCGCCGATCCGGCAGCGAGAAGCCGAGATCCTTCGAGCCGCCCAAGCCCCTAATCGTCAAGGAGCCCGAGCCCGAGGCTGACGACGGTAAAAAGAAAGTCACCATCTTTTTCGGTACCCAGACTGGTACGGCCGAAGGTTTCGCTAAGGTGTGTGGTCCGTGTGCACTGATGGCGCCGATCTTATCCGTGGACTTAAATTCCCGTGCGGAAATCCTTGTTTTTTCATGGCTTGATTGGCGTGGACGTGTTTTGACTTTGGTCTCTCTGGTTCTTGGGCTGCAGGCAATGGCTGAAGAAGCAAAAGCTAGATATGAGAAGGCGGTGTTTAGAGTTGTTGACTTGGTAAAGTTTGACTGTTTCTTTGATTGGTGTTCTGGTTATGATTGCGAGTAATAGATGGTGACAATTTGCGATTCGGGATGCTTGATGTGATTCTTGAGAGTGTTTCTGTTTGGCATTAGGATGATTATGCTGCTGATGATGAGGAGTATGAGGAAAAGCTGAAAAAGGAGACTTTGGTCATTTTCTTTCTGGCCACGTGAGCTTTTATATACCTGGAACGAGATATCATTCACGGGTTTCATCATTTCCTTACTTTATTCCCCTTTCCCAATGTTAATTTACTTTCGATGTTGGTGCAGATACGGAGATGGTGAGCCAACTGATAATGCAGCAAGGTTCTATAAGTGGTTTACAGAGGTAAATTGGACGACCTCAAATTGACCAACTCTTTGTTTGTTGTGAGAACTAGAGTTTGGCTCATTTCTTCATTGTATGAAAATGTGGTTAGGGAAATGAGAGAGGACAATGGCTTCAAAACCTGCAATATGGAGTGTTTGGCCTTGGCAACAGGCAGTATGAGCATTTTAACAAGGTCTGACTCAAACCCAGTCAAGTATTTAGCAATTTTTGTTTTTTCCTGCTGTCCATGTAAGATGGAAAACCTTTGGGTTGATTTATACACAGTCTTCATCTTTCCATGTTAGTTTAATTTATGCTTTCCTGACATAGGTTGCAAAGGTGGTTGATGATGCCCTTGTTGAGCAAGGTATTTGAACCTGCTTCGTACATTCCTATTCTTGCTCTAGACTTTTAAGTTGATTCTTGACCAGAACTCTGGGCTCTTTCAAAATGCAAAACAAACCTCTATTGTTGCGGTCACTTACCTTCATACAGAAGGAATATGTATCAATGTTGTATTACTGATTTTTAATGTTATCATGGTAACTTTGTTTTATTTCTTTTCTGACACAATTGGCATTTTGAAACTCCTTTGCTGGTCAATTGTATTTGCGGCATTGGTCATTTATTTGTCATCTTCACTCAGAAATGCTCGACAAGTTATGTTTCGAATAGATACTTAGAAAAGAAAGAGGGAAGAAAACAAATGGATTGGTTTACCTGTAAGTTGTTTATTGATGATGTCATAGAGTAGGCTATGCAAGTCCATGCCCATTCTCATTCTTGTTGCTCTATACCAAGTGCTACCAGAGTAGCACTTGCAGGAAATAATTAGGTGGGAAAATAATATGGTACATCCCAAGCAAGCATTAGCCCTCTTGGCTATGTGGTCTGTTCTAGTTCTCATCACTTTCTCTCTGCTGGTTTGTGGCTCTGCAGGTGCCAAGCGTGTCGTGCCAGTGGGTCTTGGGGATGATGATCAGTGCATTGAAGATGACTTCACCGCGTGGTAAGTGTCTCAGCATATGCTTGGTTTAATTCATGGCTTGAATATGTAAGGCCGATCAGTGCTGTGAGAGCTCATAATTGTTTGGTTGTCAATTCGACAGGCGGGAGTTGGTGTGGCCGGAGTTGGATAATTTGCTACGGGATGAGGATGATGCTACAACTGCTTCTACTCCTTATACTGCTGCTGTATTGGAATATAGGGTTGTGTATCATGACCCTATGGATACACCCGTGCTGGAGAAAAACTTAAGTGTTGCCAATGGTAATGTTGTTATTGATGCTCAACACCCACGCAGGTAGAGAAATAAATATCTTTTAAGATTGCATTTTGTTACTTTCCTCTTGCTTCTTGGTTATTTCCTTGTTTTTATCCTCCTATTCACCTTTTCTGCTGCATGAAGGGCTAATGTTGCCTCAAGGAGAGAACTGCACACTCCTGAATCTGATCGATCCTGCATTCATTTGGAATTTGACATTGCTGGGACTGCACTTGTGTAAGTTGCCAATAGTGTTGTTTCTGATATGTCTTCTGTCTTGTCGCTTGTGTCATTAAGTCTGATTTTTTGTAGAATATAAAGATTTCTTGTGGGAGACATTATAGATTTTCCGTCTTCTCATGCTTGCTTTTTCTCCAGATATGAGACCGGGGATCATGTTGGTGTTTACTGCGAGAATCTAACAGAAACTGTTGATGAAGCATTGAATTTATTGGGAGTGCCACCAGAGACTTATTTCTCCATCCACACTGATAAGGAGGATGGTACGCCATTAAGTGGTGGCTCATTGCCTCCTCCATTCCCACCCTGTACATTGAGAACAGCCTTATCTAAATATGCAGATCTCTTGAATTCACCGAAAAAGGTCAGTGCACAGTATATGGTTCATATTATATCATAATGTTTTCACATGTCTGTTTAACCTTACTGATGATTGATTGTGTTGTGGATGTGGTTTCAGTCTGTTTTGCTTGCATTAGCAGCTCATGCTTCTGATCCAAATGAGGCTGATCGACTGAGATATCTTGCATCAACCACTGGAAAGGTCTGACTTGCAAATTATTGAAATATTTCTGCCTCCATCATATCGTGATAGTGTATTGTATTATAATAATACAGGCAGTGCTAGGGGTGCTAGATCGTACTAAGGGCCTGTTTGTTAAATTCTGTTTATGTTCCCGGAACAACTTTTTTTGTTCTTTTGTTCCGGGGAACAAAAAAAGAATAGAAACCTGTTTGGTAAAACTTTTGTTTCTGGGAAAGAAAAAATAGTTTTTTGTTCCCGGGAATAGATTTGGTATAGAAATAAGAAATAGAAAAAGTAGCTTTTTGTTTCCGGGAACAATTTCTAGAATCTATTTTTCTCTCCTCTTTTTTCTTTCTCTTTTCTTCTTTTTCTTCCTTTTGGCTGGTTGCTTGGTGACCTTGCCAGAGCGTTGCCGACCACCGGAGACGCCGAGCCACTGCGAGGCTCGGCCTCGCCAGATTTGGGCGAGCTCAAGCTGGCCCAAGCAAGGCAAGGATGACCTAGTGCCACTTGGGCGAGGTCGAGCCTCGCCCAGATTTGGTGAGGCGGAGCCTCGCGGTGCTCACTAGGCCACCAGCAAGGCTCGGCCTCGCCCAGATCTGGTGAGGCCGAGCCTCGTGGGGGCAAGGCGAGCCTCCGGTGAGCTCGCCGGACGTCACCCAGCTGGTCGTCGGCCACGGCGGTGGTCCGCGACTGGCCAAAGAGAAAAAGAAAAAGGAAAAAATAAGAAAAGAATTAAAAAATTAAAAGAATTAAAAAATCTAAGCATTTTACCAAACGTGTTTCTATTCCGGGAATAGAAATTTTGGGAAGTTACCAAACGCGTTCTTTTGTTCAGAAATTGTTTCCGAGAACAGAAAAAAAAAAATCATTTTTCAGCAAAAATTGTTCTCCGGAACCGAAGCATTACCAAACGCACTCTAAATGGCCTGAATTATGCTTAAGAGGTATTTGAATGGCTAATGAAATACGCGGGGCTTAAGACATGGTTGTAAGCTTCATTCAATTTAGCAATGAAAACATTACATACCATTTAGGATACACTGAGTAATTGTTCTTGGTACATCTATTGTTTCTCTGTAACTAACATAGAATATGACTCGTACTACTTTGTAAATGTGACAGGATGAATATTCACAATGGGTAGTTGCCAGCCAAAGAAGCCTCCTTGAAGTTATGGCTGAGTTCCCTTCTGCAAAACCGCCTCTTGGTGTCTTCTTTGCAGGAGTTGCTCCTCGGCTGCAACCCAGATTTTATTCAATCTCCTCCTCTCCTAGGTGATTCTATGCTTACATATTGCTCTCTATTTTCCCTTCTCCTTCGTTAAGCTGGATCTAAGGATCTGCTTTAGAGAGAGGTTTGCCTGTTGAGAGCTTCAGGCATGCTGGTATAGTATGCTTCCTCCTTGGAGCTTGATGCTTGCTCGAAATGCACAAATGACAGTTCTTAAATCACAAAGAAGGGAACTTCTCTTTGTAACATCACAAAATTAAGATTGTAGTTCATAAGTTTTGAGCACTTACTAGTTTTCTTTGTACTATTTACAAAATCATACTTGACTTGCCAAACTTAGAATGTCGAGTTAAAATTTCCAGGATGGTGCCCTCTAGAATTCATGTTACCTGTGCACTAGTTTATGGAAAAACACCAACAGGAAGGACTCACAAAGGAGTTTGCTCAACTTGGATGAAGGTATTATTGTTACTTCCCTTCTAATTGTCCTCTTCTCTGTGTAAAGGAAGTAGAATAGTTGGACAATTATTGCTAGTAGGACTGGAGAAACTGAATGTTATCAAGCTTTTGTTGAATACAAGCCTATGAGGATCCTTGAATTTTGAATGGATAAATTATGTGGTTCATCCATCTTGGCTTCTGCAGATTCCTTCTGTTCCTTTTCTAAGTTGGGGAGTAATGTGAAGGTTACATGTATTCATTATATTTTTAAAATTTTAATAAATTATTCCTCTCTTTTCAGAATGCTGTGCCATTGGATGAGAGTGATCAATGCAGTTGGGCTCCTATTTTTGTGAGGCAATCAAACTTCAAACTTCCTACAGATTCTAAAGTACCCATTATCATGATTGGACCAGGCACTGGATTAGCACCTTTTAGGGGTTTCCTACAGGTTCAGCACAAGTCTTAATTCAGTTTTGTACCATGATCTCCTCTGTATTCAAGCTCCTGATATCACCAAGATAATCGTTTTCAGGAAAGATTAGCTCTGAAAGAAGCTGGAGTGGAACTTGGACCATCTATACTATTTTTCGGGTGCAGAAACCGCCGAATGGTAGGTTATTTCCTATTTCTCTGTAGATGTTTAGATAGATCTGGGGGCAGATGGTAAAAATTTAAAATGATGCAACTGTAAGCATTTAATTCGGTCTTCCTATTGCAGGATTTTATTTATGAAGACGAACTGAACAACTTTGTTAATGCTGGCGCACTGTCTGAGCTTCTTGTAGCCTTCTCGCGTGAGGGACCAACCAAGGAATACGTGCAACAAAAAATGTTAGAGAAGGTGTTGGTGATTGTTTGCTTGCTTCTAGCTGATCCTCTTTCTACAGCTTCCATCAACTGACTTCAATGGTTTTCATTTTATCTCAGGCTTCAGATATTTGGAAAATAATCTCTGAGGGAGGCTACGTATATGTTTGTGGTGATGCCAAAGGGATGGCTAGGGACGTCCACAGAACTTTGCACACAATTGTTCAAGAGCAGGTATGACTGAAATTCCATACTCAATGCCTAGTTCCACCTACCTTACCTAAATGGCATGGCATGGTTTTAAAGTGGAAAGACGTTATAACTTGCCAAGATTAATCATGTGTTGTTACAATTTAGACATTTGTGTGCATGCTTTTGCGTTAGAGAGTGGGATCTTGCAATTTGATGAGTTTTCACCTTAACAACATTGGCTTGGCATTAGATTTCAAACTATTAAGATAACCAACCACATCCTTTTAATTTATGTACTTGTGTGCATGCTCTTGTCAGCGTTTAATAGATTCAATGCTCAGTATGTCATCATGCTTTGATATAATCGGATTCAAGTTCACCCAGCTCATTTACGTTCATCCAATTGTGCGGTGCTCATGCTTCTGATAAGGTTGCCGGTCCAGCCCTGCCATGACACGTCTCTTTTTTTTTCTTGTGCGACTCAGGGATCTCTTGACAGCTCAAAAACTGAGAGTCTGGTGAAAAATTTGCAAATGAACGGTCGGTATCTGCGTGACGTGTGGTGACACGCACCTCCTCGGTAAAACCATTTTGAAGAGGAGGGACAGAGGAAATAAAAGTCCACAAGATTTTATCAGTGTCCATGTGACGAGAGCTGGGAAAAATTAATGGTAAGGTCCTGCACCAAAGCCTGCCGTTGGACCACTCAAGTCACATGTGGTAGTTATAACAAGCTTATTATGTAATTCTTTTTAGTCTTCTGACATATAAGGTGCTATTTATTGGCCATAGTATTAAGCATACAGATTGCCAATGACAATTTAGACATTACTCCGTGTATTCTCCAATTTTCCTCGTATAATCCTTGAAAGAGGTTAAAATGACAATTATGCAGTTTTCCATGCAATTATACTGGGATTGTATTTGCCTTAATCAATGACTTTTGTGACTTGTGAACAGAGAGTTTTCTTGCATTGGATTCCTGTCCTCTCCTGTAATCCTCACATCATGGCTTTGAACAATAATTATTTTTTGATGGCGAAACGGGGAATCCTTGAAAAGAAGAGTGAAATCTCTCTGGTAGCATGCTTTTGTAAAGAAAGGACGCAATGTTAAGTCATACCGTGGAAATGGAAATAAGATTTTAAGTCATACAGAACAAACAGTGAAGAAAATGAGTTTTAAATGACTGCAAGGAAAAACTAAGATCGAGCGAGAAATCAGTTTCGATATTCGAGAAACTTGGAGCACTCAGTTTCGATATTCGAGTACTTGGTGTGATTGTTACAGGAAGGAGATACATGGCTCCGAATTTCTTTCACGATAGAATAAACAAGATGTTGAAAATTTACGCGGTCCGTCTTCCCTTATAATCTAACAGAGAATGTTGATTGGGGTTGCGAATTCATCACGTTGCCTTAATGCAAAGAAACCTTTCATCCTGTCACAGATTCCTCAATTGTCTGACCTTGGCTTGCAAAAGAAACAAAAGAGGGAACACATGATCTACAGAAAAGATAACCTTATATTGCAGTGATCTGAAAGAAGCAAAGCTAATCTGGTCAAATTCAGGTTAAACTCAAGTTATCCCACCAAATTCATATACAAGGCCATGGATGATTTTTGGAGTTTCAGACAAAAAAATGCTTCTCCAGAAGACACATAAATACGACACGAAATCCAGCTCTTGTTTTTGATGATTACAATTTTCTGGGATTAATCACATTCAGCTTCAATCAGAATGCAGAATCACATCCGCACAGAGCTAAACGTGTGATGTTTGAAGCTTGAATCACAATTAGTCCTGATTTGCATCTTCAAGATCTTCATCCTCAGGGACACCTCGAAGATACAGGACATTGTTACATCTGCAAAGAGAGAACGAGGGGTGTGTAAAATTAAATGAAACTCCTGAACACTGAGCTTAGTCCATGAGAAAAACTCAGAAACATCAATATTTGCAATTATATAAGTCCCCAGCTTACCCAAGTAGAAAGAAACAAGAATACATGTTGACCACCTTAAAGGGTCCACATGCAACACAAGAGCAAAAGGATAACTACTAAATCATGCAAAGGCCACAGCAAAGTACAAATAAGATCACTCATCAAGAGATCAGTTTTACTGCTACTGTAATCTCTCATTCTTGCTCAAACAGAAGTAAAAAGACAAAGAACTTAAGCCTGCCAAAAATAATGATGAAGACTTCTTTTATCCAGCACGTTGGGGAGTTACCTGATCAGAATCTCTCCCAAACTTCCAGTGAATTGACCATCAATGTACTCTTCTGTGTTGGCAAGCTGCGCAAGTTTTCAGATTAAGGAAATCCTTCCAAACCATTGATAATTACCAGGAAGAGCTACCAAGCCCATTAAGTAAACCAAATATTAAACCAACATAGAATAATGTATTTACAGATCAGTCAGAAGGGACAAACCTGCAAATTCATGTAGGAATCCACTGAGACAAGAAAACCTACAAAACATATAATCGAAATTGTACTAGGTTAGTCAAGAAAAAAAGGCATGCTAACATATCTGATTGCAGCTAAAGAAGCCCAGCATATGTTTATCGCAGGAAATACATAGTGATAAAGTCTCCAATCCAAAAAGTTCACATGATTGCTGGAATTACCTTTGTATTCCATGCCCCACTTAAGCTTCACAATAACTGGCTTCCCAGTCAAGTTGTTCAAGAAAGGCTTAGGATTAACTGGAATAGTCTGCAGCGTATGGAAAACCAGTCATAAAGTGGACGAATACTATAACCATCAATTCCAAAAGTTCAGTGACTCGATTGAAGATCTCAGGAAGCATGGCATTAGTGGAATCGCCTCAAAATGGCAGAAGCGAATTCAACATAACACAGCAACAAACATCTTTTTCCCCCCTTTTCTGACTTAACAAACAAAGCAATCAATTTCTATGCTTTATTATTCTCTACTCAAGCATGCACAAACCTTTAAATACAAATTTTTATCCAGAGAGAAAAGGGGGCAAACATACACAATACTAGAGATGAACCATGCGGCTAAAGACTACATGGACGTGTGCGATTGAGAGGAAACCCAATTTAAACAGCCGAACATATCCATCCGAAAAGTGATAAGAGAAATCTCATGGAACAAGATCTGAAGAACCTACTTTCCGCATCCTACTGCATCACTCCGTCTCTCTCCGATACCGATACTCACTTCTTACACAAAAAAGATCAGGCATTCCGAGCGCTACAGCTCCAGTTACAACACCAGGAACAAAAATTTCTTAACAGAAACGGCTGGGAACTGACTGATACTTTCAGTTCCAGCACAGTTCAAGACCGAGCACGGAAAATTCCCAACGAAAGCAGAGGCTTTCACCCATGGAAAGAACCAGGCAATGCCCATTACGCTACAGCCCTGGATGCAACACATCAACCATCGAACGCGCAGAATCGAAACGGATCCACCAAATCGCACACAACATCAGTCCATACGTGAGAAGTGCACCAAGAAAAAGACGAAAAAGAAAAAGAAAAAAAAGGATTCATGAAGCGCATCAAAGTACTCACAGCCATTGGAAGAGAAAGAAGCTGAGGCAAAGAGGCCTTTTTGGGGTTCGTAGAGAAGGAAAGGCGCGATCGTTTGGTCCCTTGAGTTTCTTCTCCGCTTGCAGCTCTGCTTCCCGATCGAAAGATTTTTAGGGTTTTGCACCTTCACCTTCGCTTGGAGCGGCTTGAGGGGATGACGTTGGGTTGGGCTTTTTTGACTTTCAGTTTTCTCTATTGGGCTGCTAAATGATGATGTTGGTGAAAGGCCCATTTGTTATCCTATTTTTCCTAAGGAAAAAGAATAACATTTAACTTGTTTCATGGAAAAATTTGACACTTCTGAAAAATATTTCTAAAGAATGTCAACAATAGTATTTTTCAATATTTGACTAAAATTTAGAACTGAACAGAAAATTATTTTCCATCGTTCAAAAGGGAAATTTTTTATTTTATTTTCTTCTTTTTCTAAAGAAACGTGCTTTTTTCGTATGATATGAGATCTGAAATGGAGTCATTTTTTTTTTTTCAAAAAGAGAGTCAAGAATGGATATTGATTTAAATAAGGATTTGAAGTAATTCAAGAATAGACATTCTCTCTAGTTGTTAAGAAACTTTGCACTTGTGGAAATATATTAAAACCAATTGGTGTGAAAGACAACTTAGTGATCACCGAGTCAAACTAGAAAGGACTAACCGGAAACTTGAAAGGCAAAAGTATCACATGATTCCTCTAAAGCTAGCTTCAAAGTGATTGCATCCGGTAGATTTCTAAAGATTTTGAGAAAGTGAAAATCCTATAAGATTTCATTTCCACCGTCGATACTTCCTTAGTGGATAGCAAAAAAATTCAAGAGTTATTGAATTGAATTCAATTCAATGATCTACACACCGATTCTCGTTCAATTGATTTTACCGGAGGAGTTATACGATACTCCGGTTTCGTAGCAACCTTGATGCCCAATCCTACCACAATATCATTATCGTTTAAAAAAAGAAAAGGAAAACAAAATGATATCCATATCATGGATCGAATCTAGCATCAATTGAAAAGTGAATCGACAAATGTCAAATTCCCAAGACCTCAATTTCGCCTTAGAAGCGGCCAAAAAAAATTATGTGAAGAGGAGGAGGAGGAGCGGGGTGGTGAAAAGAGGAGGAATGGGCCACCATAGGCAATATGGTGGCGTTGCCGTGGTGGCTCCCAACCGTCGGGTACTTTGAAGATTGGACTTCCCAATAGCGGCGATGGTGATGTTAAGGGGGTGGCAACGCCTTGGCGTGTGAGCGAAGAGAGGAAGAAATGGAGGAGGTTTCCATAGGTGTGACGCAAGGAACTAGAAAATCAAAATCGAAGTGGAAAAACCGATCTCAATACTATTGGGGGATTTCCTTTATTTTTTTACACAAATACAAATGTCGGACAAAATTACCACAATTTAAGTTGCGGAAAATGTCGGTTGGCGAACATTTGGCCAGCCGGTGAGCTTAGACTGTCATTTGAAATTAACTTAGCCACTTCAAATCTTAATTTGAAACAAAGTTCAATTCGAGCTTTTTTTTTTTTTTTTTGGGTGAAAAAGTGACTTTATTTCAGATTTTTATTTGGAATTTTCCTTTTAATAAGACTTTGTATAAATTCTATCAAGTTAAATTTTCATCAATATATATATTTTAAAGATTGTCAACTAATTATTTTTGTCTTTTATGGAACTTGGGCTTGGGTTCTTAAGTCTCGAGCTTAGTTGTGGGGTATTTGGGCTTGGATGTCGAGATCCTAGACCTAGCCACGGGGGCCTCAGGTTCGGTTGTCAAGGTTTCAAGGACTTGGCTATGACTACCAAAAGTTTGGGTTGAGGTGTTAAGGTCTTGGGCCCAACCTCGATGGACTCAATTCTAGTTGTGAAGATCTGAGACTTGAGTGCCCAGTAGAGCTGTTAAATGAGTACGTTTGTTTGCGTTTATGTGAGTCATAAATGAATTCAACCCACATTCACCCATTAAATGCACATTGGCCAATTTATTTTCTAAACAATTTAGATAACCCATACTCAACCCAACCCAAACCCACCCAGCTAACTCACATTTTTATTTTTATTTTTTTTTTTTTTCTATATCAATTTATCATTTAGCAAATTTAAAAGAATAAAAAGTCAAGGAAAAATTGGGATGCAATATGCCCCTTCCTCTGCTAAGTACGAAATGAATATCGCTTGGACCCTAGGAGAGGGAAATGGAGATTGACCTCGATTACTAAGCGCGTTCACGATTGTTGGACCTAAAGCTGAACTTCCAGGTGAAGAAGAATTGCCGGATGTTGCCCTAATTTTAGAACGCTCGAGGATGCACTTTGGGTCTCTTTGAACCGGAGCATTAGTTGAGGGTTGGGCTCCGCCTTCACTTTCTAGTGGAACTGAGCCAACGAAAATCCATCCGTCTCCTTGTCGATGTTGATCCGCCCATTATGGAACATGCAGGCACTGGACTCGGCCCAGAGGCAGGGCACGGAGACCTTCCCTAGTAGCCTCCTAGAGCTAACGCTGCATGCCGTCGCTCGCCGGCCAGTGGAGACAGAGACATTCAGGCAGACCTTGTTGGAGAAGATGGACTTCCCGGCGGCCTGTCCAGACTGGATTTACTGAGGCGGAAGGTGGTCCTGTTGCAGCTGATGGCGCAGGGGCACCATCGGTGGCGGTCTTTGCCCTTTCTCTCTCTGTTGAAGAAGAAAAGGCTTCTTTACTGTCGAAGAAGAAGAAGAGATTTTTTTTTTTATAAATATTTCTTCAGCTAATTACTTTTTTGGGTTAAAAATGGATTTGTTCTAACCAACCAAAACCCAAATTTAGATGATTTTTTTTTTAGAACCCGTTATGACCCACATTTTAAGTTTGAAGTGACCCCTTGATGACCCGCTTCCATAAATATTGGTTAAAATATAGATTTGTAACCCATTTTGAGTGTGAAGGACCTTGGCTCGGCATTGGGCACTAGGCCTCAATCTTGGGGCCTCCAATCCGACCATTAGGGTCCCCAAACCCAAGCTATGGATTTGCGTTTGTAGGAGCTGAGGTTTCTTGGGCCTAGCCATTGGAAACTTGTACGAGGGCAACAAGAACCTAGGCCCAAGTGTCGGTGACTCAGGCGTGGGAGCGCATTCATAGTCAAGGACATCAAGGACCCAAGCACGAGCAAAAAGATCTTGCGCTCAACCTTTATGGACTTGAGCTTCATTGCCAAGGAGATGGGCTCGGGTGCTCGAAATTTGCTCCTGCGAGCCAATACCTAGGCAAAGGAAGTCAAGATTGAGGGCATGGGTACTGGGATCTCAAGCTCGGCCTTGAGAGATCCAGGCTTGACCTTTGGGACATCAGCAAGGATCGGCACAAACGTCGGTGTCCTTGTGCCCAAGTGTCAAAGGTCTCTGTCTAAATGTTGATGTCTTGCTGTATTTTGAACAATAAATTCTAACTATTTAAAAAGAGAAAATCATTTTCTTGAACTTAATTATAAATTTTTTGTTGACTATGAATTTTTTTTTTTCCATCGACTCATTCTTCTAATTAATCCAATAAAAAAATATTTTTGAATAGAATGTTTTTCACAAAAATACGAAACCTTACCAAAATACTAATCAGTATAGTACGTTGCCCTACAAGAAAATCCAACTATTTAACGCTAGAGGTAACATAGAAATATCCCAAGTCGTGTATCCTTATATACGATCAAGCATGCCACTGCCGAACGATCATCAAGTTAATTTCAAACAAATTATAATAATCCTTGCACCATCCAACGAAAAAAATGGAAACGAAAAAGACGACAAGTCAACCGATCATATCTATGTGAAGAAACGCATCATACCGGTGGTGGGACTATCTTTGTTCTTCTTTAAGTAAATTTTTTCAACACCAAAATAGGATTATTCTTTTTTCTTAAAAATTAACGAGGGAATGAAGAAGATATAATTTTTTAGTTTCTAGAGATAGGTTGTCTCTGTCCCGGGACCGGCCGGCATATATTGAGGAGGTCTTTTCTCCTTCTAGAAAGGTAACAGATTTTTCAACATTATTGGCCAACCCTCTCTATGCAAACACCTTACCTTATTTTCCATGGAAAAAAAGAAGCATTTATTAAGGCGCCTTGTTATTTCCGCATATCATATTGAATGCCAAAGACTTTGTAGTAAAGATTTTAAGAAGAGGGCCCGAGTAGGGTCCTAATACCATTCTAATAGCTGCCGTCATAGTATGCAATTGGATGGACCATTGTGCTTGTATAAGAAGTTGAAGATCGTAGCCATAGACGTGTCTATTCAGTCAAACTCTATTTCTTCCAATAGGTCACTTGTGGAAGTCAATACCCATTAAATAAGGTCTACACGTAGCTTCATTAAGTAAATTCCTTTTAAGAGAGGACAACATTTGGGACAGGCAACACCGCTCTTGCTTCCTAACCAGCTGGTCACCCGTTCGGTTCGATAAAAATAGATTAGAACTATATCCCATGTCTAGAAAAGAAATATAAAAAGAAAACAAGCCGCATCATTAAAATGACAATGCCCCTAGGATCAAAATACACGGCCTCTCATGTTGCTTCCCCTTTTGAGTATTTTAGTATAGATCCTGCGGCTATTTGTAGGTATGTTCATTATTCGAGTAGCCTTTATTGATAACTCTTAACTTTATGTCACACTCTAACAATATTATAATGACTAGCCATTGTTTGTCTGATGATAGCTAACTATTTCTGCTCGGACAGTAGTCCTAAGTTTTTATTGTGAGGGATCATGGGGCACAATCTGTTTTTAGGCCACCTAGAATTTAACCTTAAATTTACAAACTCTGATCTTATTCAAGAGGAGGAAAGATGAGACCTTAACTTTACATAGCGTACTTCCACTTGGAAGTAGATAGGCAACCACCAAATCAAAATAAAAAACCCTCTCTCTCTGAGATACCAAATGGGTGATATGGTCGGCACCCATTTTGTACTTCTGAATATATATATTTGTGGAAATTCTTCTATTTATGCATCTTGATTCGATCGGGTCATTTCCTTTGCTTTACCAAAAGGACAGGATGAGATGATGATCCCGAAAGTTGCGTCTCCTTTTGTGCCATTAGGCTTTACACGCAATGCTCTTTCAGAGAATTCGTGGACCAGATAAGAATCTTTGCCGCTTCCTTAAAGAAACAGTGAACAACCTTACAAAGTCGCATCGATAGTTGCCCCTTTTGTTTAAGGAAACTAACGATAGAGATTCTGCCACTAAGAGTAGACACATCAGGGGGCACATTTATTTGCTTAGCGAAAAGAACTTTTAACCGCTAACGTTAACCAGCCGAAGCCAATATAGATGCCCCCAAAGGAGTCCACGCGCTCTTTTAATCAAATTGATTAAACCGTGACCCATCTGTGGCTGATTTCATGCAGAGAACTACTGTGTTGTTCTGGTTTGAAATGTTACCATTATTGCTTGACAACGAATTTAATATATTTTTTATATTCATGTGGTCTTCCTCCATTTACAAATTTCAGCTTCTAGTTAGGTTAGACTTTGTAACACTCTTGATTTATTCATGTCTTTGTATCTACCAGAAAAAGAATTATGAGAACTTTTGGCATGTATGGACCTCATTGATGTGTATGTTGTGTGTAGCGATAACACATACAGTTAAATGCACCGCTTGTTTTTGTGGAAAATTTGACATTTTTGAAGAATATTTCCTAAGAATTCATTTCTAGGAAAATGGAATAATTTTTCCAATGTTTGCTAAAATTTGAAAATACATAACTCATGTGATATAAAGGCCACATATGCTATATCATCAAATTTTTAATAATTTTTTATCAAATTAAAATTTCATAACATATATACTTTTTTTAAATGCAAGCAATTTACCTTTTTCCTCTTATAAAGCCAAACTCGGGTGCTTAGGTCCTATGCCTAGCCTTGGCGCACATAGGCCTAGAGGCTAGGCTCTTGGTCCAAGCCGCAAGAGATCTGAGCTCAGTAGTTGTGGGACTCAAATTCGACCATTGGGGTCCCCAAGCACAGGCATCGAGGGCTTGGTTGTAGCTAGGGTTTCTCGGGCATCCATTGAGGACCCCGGCATAGGCGTTGGTAATTTGGGTTCATGAGTCAAGTTTTTTGACATGATTGTTGGGGATCAAGTCTCAAGCATCAAAGTCTTGGGCTCAACCTCTATGGATCTCAACCCAGTTGTTGAGGAATTGATTGAGGTGTCAATGATTTGGGCGTGGGAGCTGAGTACTCGAGCTTGGCTATCGACGACTTACACACGAGTACAAGGGTAGACTTGGCCTGATTGTTGGGGAGTGGCATAGGCTTCAAGGTTCCTGTACCCAAGTGCTAACGTCTTTAGTTTTAGCATTGTAATTAAGTCATATTTTGAAAAATAATGTTTGAATTATTAAAAAAAAAAAAATCATTTTTTTGAATTTAATCATAGATTTTGGTTGACTATAATTTTTTTTCCATTGATTCATTTGACGTAAACCCAAACGTCCTAAAATGGGAAAAATCTTTTTGATGGCACTATTTCCACTCCCTCTTTGACTTGATACACACCTATTATTATTAATTGACAAAAATAACCTTCTATATTAGGAATTAATATTAATCTCCCATTCAACCTAATTTATTCTCTCCGATCTCTTTTCTTCAACTTCCATGTTTATTTTTAAATGATTAAAACATCCTTTTATGCTTGAATATCAATGAATCATTGATTAAGCATTCTTTTACTCTCTCATGTTTGGTTTCCCACTTCCGCCACCTCTTCTCCAATCTTCCTTTTAATTATGATTGATTAAGTTTTGTAATATTTTTAAGTTTGTAACTTTGCTCCATAAAATCCTACTTTGATTATACCCATCTTACTTCACTTGTTGCCTTGTCAGATACCCTCACGGTATTCTTTAAGGAGAAAATTTGCCCCAGCCAAGATAGGGCATCGCGTCATTCCATTGCTATAAAGATGAATAGAAAAGTTATATTAAAGAGTTAACAGTGTAAGCGAAGTAGTGTTCTATGGACCAAAGTTATAGACTTAAAAATTAATCGATCATAATTTGAAAAGAAGATGGGAGAAGCGGTGGCTAATGATTAATTGATTTTCAAGCATAAAATGATGTTCGAATCAATTAACAATAAACATAGAAGGCGAAGAAAAGAGATAGGAGAGAAAAAATTAGATTGATCTTGTTTCTTATTATAGAATATTATTTTGGTCAATTGATAATACAAAGTATCTACCAAGTCAAAAAGAGGGTGGAAATACGTCCACCTAATGTTTTTCGATAGAATACTTTTCGTAAAACAAACAAAGCATAAAATACTAATCAGTACAATATATTACCTACAAAAAAAAAGAAAAAAAGAAATCCAACTCTTTAATGCTAGAAGAAACAATAAATATTCTGACTGGTGTATTCTCACATGCGATCAAGCATGCGACTTCCGAACAATGACCAAGTTGATATAAATCAACTAATATTAATCCTTGCCCCATCAAATGAGACACAAAAAAGCAAAAGACGAAATGTTAACTGATCATCTCTATGTGAAGAAAAATATCGTTAGCGGGACTATCCTAGTTCTTGTGATGGTCTTATCTAAGGAGTTTTTTTTTTTTTTAATAACATGATAAGATTATTTATTTTACTAAAAATTAACGAGGGAATGAAACTTATAATTTCTTTTTATAGTTTCTAGATATAAATTTTCCTTTTCCCTCAACCTGCCTGCATTTATTCAAGGGGTCTTTCGCCTTCTAGAAAGTTTACAGATTTTCCAACACGAATCTTTCACGCTCTTTATACAAACACCTTACGTTATTTTCAATTAATAAGAAAATAACATTTATTAAGGCGTCTATTTTCACAACCATATTGAGGGCCGAAGACTTTAGTCGACTATTGTTTCCCTAAACGTGCCCAGTCAAACCCTATTTCTTCCAATAGGTCATTTATGGAAGTCAATATCCATTTACACCTAACTCTTAGGTAAATGAGTGGCTTAATTTAGTTAATTCCCCTTTAAGGGAGGACAACACTTGGGACATGCAACATCGCTTTTGCCTCCTAACTAGCTAGTCATCCATTTGCATTGATAAAAATAGATTATAACTATGTCGCATATTAAGAAAAGAAATATAAAAAGGAAACAATCCATATTATTAAAATGAAGATGCCCTCGTGATCAAAATATATGCCCTCTCATGTTCCATCCCTTTTTTGTATTTTAGTATGGGTTTTGTGGCTTTTCGTAAGTATTTTGTTATTTGCATAGTCTTCATCGATAAGTCTAACTTCATATTCGACTCTTACCATATCATAACAATGAGTCATAGCCTGTTCGATAATAGCTATCTTTCTCCTCCTTGGACAGTAGTCATATGTTTTCATTGTAAGGGTATCATATGGCACAAAAAATGATCAGGCGACCTAAAATTTTATCTTAAAGTTACAAATTCCTATCTTATTTTTCAGGAGTAAGAAAGATGAGTCCTTAACTTTACGTAGCACACTCGCCAGTAGATAGGCAATTGCCTAGTCAAAATAAAAAACCCTCTCTCCGATACCAGATGAATAATATGTTAGGCACCCGTTTTGTACTTTTGAATATAGACGTTCTTTGGAGATTTTCTACCGATTCATCTTGTCTTGATCGGATGATTTCCTCTGCTTTATCAAAAGGAAATGATAAGATGATGAGCCCAAAATTTGCGTCCCCTTTGGTGCCATTAAACTTTACATACAATGCACTTTCAGAGAATTAGTGGACCAGATAAGAATCTTGCTGATTTCTCAAGAAATAGCGAACAACATCAAAAGGTTGCGTCTACATTTGCCCCTTCTAATTAAGGAAACTAAGGATAGAGATTCTGCCACTTGACTATACACATTATGGTGCACATTCGTTTGCCGTATGAGCCACCGGCATGTGTTAGTCAAGTCAGCGGCTTGACCGTCGGGGGACTCGGGTTCTACTGCTGCGTTCCCCAAGTGCGGGCGCCCGGGTCTCGGCTAGGGTTTCTTGGGTCCAACCACGGAGAACCCAAGCACAAGCCAGATATCCAAGCATGGTTGTCAGTGATCGGGGCTTAAGCACCAGGGTCTTGGGCATGGGATCTAGATATTTGTGCATGGCTGTCAAAGCGAATACCAAGGTCTTAGGCTTGGCCTTTGAGGACCTAGCTTGGCTGTTGAGGACTAAGCATATGTTGCGGGGTTCCCTACCTAATCTAAGCATTGATATCTAGTTATATTTTAAAAATGAACGATCAATTTTAAAAGAGGAAATCAATAACCTAAAATTAAGCATAAATATTGTGTTAACCATGGAAATATTTTCTGTTAACTCATTTTAAGTAATCTAAATGCTAGAAAATAGGGAAAATGTTTTTAAACATAATATTTTCCCGTAAAACCAAACAAGCATGAAATACTAATCACTACAGTACATTTCTCTACAAAAAAACAAATCCAATTCTTTTTTTTTTTTTTTTTTGGGTAAAGAACAAATCCAATTCTTTAATGCTGGAAGAAAACAAAAATATCCTAACTGGTGTATTCTTACATGCGATCAAGCACGCGACCGCCGAACAATGAGCAAGTTGTTTTGAGACAACTTATGATAATCCTTGCGCCATCAAATGACAAAAGAAAAAGCAAAAGACAAGAAGTCAACCGATTATGTCTATGTGAAGAAACACATCTCACCGTTAGCGGGACTATCCTAGTTCTTGTATTGTTCTTCACTAAGGATTTTTTTTTTTAATCACTAAAATAAGATTAGCCTTTTCCCTCAAATTTAACGAGGCATAGAATATTGCAAACGTTTTTATTCTCGAGAGATAAATTGTCTTTTTCCCTAGGCCTGCCTTCATTTGTTTCAAGGGGTCTTCCTCCTTCTAGAAAGTTAACAGGTCTTTCAACATGATTATGCCCACCCTCTTCATTCAAACGCCTTACCTTATTTTCAAAAATATTAAAAAAGAGAGAACGTTTATTAAGGCGCGTTGTTATTTTCGCATACCATATTAAATGCCAAAGACTTAATAGTCAAAAAATTATACAAAATAGAGGTACCAAGTGGGGTCCTTTAATATCTCTGATCACTTATGGAAGTCAATATCATTAAATAAGGTTTAAATACTTACCTTTTACATGAACGCATGGCTTAATTAAGTAAATCCCCTTAAAGGGAGAACAACACTTTGGACAGACAACATTGCTCTTGCCTACTAACGAGCCAGTTCGCGTCAATAAAAATAGATTAGAACCACATATCATATTAAGAAATAAAATATAAAAAGAGAACAGGCCATATTATTAAAATGATGATTCCCTGTGATGAAAATATACGCCCTCTCATGTATCATCCCCTTTTGTGTACTATAGAATAAATCAGCTTTTCATAAGTACGTTCGTTATTTGCATAGCCTTCATCGATAACTCTTAACTTTATATTACGCTCTTACCAGATCATAACGACTTCTCATAGTCCGTCCGTTAATAGATAACTATCTCCTGCTTGGACAGTAGTCATATGATTTCATCGTGAGGGATCACAGGGCACAAAAAGGGTGCAGGCAACCTAAAATTAAACATTAAACTTACAAATTCCTATCTCATTTTTCAGGAGGAAGAAAGATGAGACCTTAACTTTCCGTAGTGCAACTTGGGAAGTCGCTAGGCAACCACCAAATCAAAATCAAAAACCCTCTCTCTGATACCATATGGGTGATATGTTAGGCACCCATTTTGTACTTGTGAATATATATATATTTTTCTGGGAGATTTTCTATCTATTCATCTTGATTTGATTGGATCATTTCCTCTGCTTTATCTAAAGGACACGATAAGATGATGAACTGAAAATTGCACATCCCCTTTCGTGCCACTAGGCGATGCATGCAATGCACTTTCAGAAAGTTAGTGGACCAAACAAGAATCTCCGCCGATTCCTTAATGAAACAGTAAATGACCTCACGAGATTGCACCGAGATTTACCCCCTTTTTTAAGGAACTAAGGATAGAGATTCTGCCCACTTGAGTATTCACTATGGGGGACGCATTCATTTACCGTATGAGCCACCGGCGAGCGTTAGTCAAGTCAGCAACTTGACCTCCATGAAACCTTACTGGAGAAAAGGACTTTTAACCGCTACCATCGAACGGGCAAAAGCTGATGTTGATGCCCCCCGAAAGGAGTCCACGCGCTTCTCTCGCTTTAAGTGGATTGAACCGTGATCCATCAGTGGCTGATTTCATGCGAAGAACGGCCGTGTTGTTCTGGTTCAGAATGCAAAGAATTGCCGTGTGGTTCTGGTTCAGAGTGTTACCCTTGACTTGTTCATGCGTTGCATCTACACGAGAAAGAATAGCGTTCTGTATGAGAGCTTTTGGCACGTCTGGACCTCTCATCAATGTGCATGCCATATATAGAGAGACATCACATACAATGAAATGCTCTAATTCTCTATTATGCAAGAGTAATTGCTGTAGTAGTTTCTTTTTTTCCTGATGTTGCAGTCAGGTTTCATCCTAGGTTAGATTCACGCACCATGCCGAAAACTGAGCATGTATTTAAGGAAAGGCGGTGGTTGGAGACACTCGTGATTTGTGTGGCGTAGAAAGTCATTATCCTCTCATATCAGCTCGAACCATCATCACCTATGCGGTTATATTGAAGTTACAATTGTAAATGAGTTCCTAAGATATTTACTGGGTGATGCGCAAAATGGTATTTTTTTCTGCATGATTTAACACTCCCTCATACGATGAATGTTGGTAATCGGTGGCATATATTCTACCATTCATAACGAGGTCAAAACACATACTCTCTCTCTCTCTCTCTCCCCTCCTTCTAGAAACCATTGACAACGAAAGGGCCAAAGAGAATGGCCATTCGTCCAAGCAATCTCTCGCCCTAGACAATAAATAAGCTCAAACAGAAGTTTCCGCTAGGAACTATGCATGACATCGCATTATGATATGCCCAAGAGCATCTCCATTCTGCTCTTCGTATGTCAAGACAAAATGCCCTTCATTTCCCACCGTATCTTTCTTTAGTTTCTCTCTGTCTCTCTCAATTCTGAATTAGTTATCATCTCCACCGGCATAACCACACACTGTACCTCTCTACCTCTTCAAAACTCACTTCTTTATAACTTTAAATTCTTCATCGATCTCAATCACTCTATCTCCCCTTTCCCTTCCCTCTTCCATTCACTCTCTCTTTCTCCCTCCCTCCCTCCCTCCCCCTCTCTGTCTCTCTCTGTCTCTCTCTCTCTCGACCATGGCGGATCATCAACTTCTTCCGCGGTACGACCCGGAAGAAGCAGAGGAGGCACTCTCTCTCAGGGACCTCCCGCTCCACGACGAACCCGAAACAGAGACTCCTGGCCACTTCCCCACCCACCACCGCCAATCGTCATCCGATGTGCCAGAGTTCTTTGAGTTCCTCAGTGACTTCAGCTCCGACATGTGCTCTGCGGACGATGTCATCGTCTGCGGCAAGCTGGCACCTTTCTCCTCCATGCAATCTCCGACCAAGATGACTCCCCAGGAAGCAGTGAACAATGAAGAAAGCGAGCTAAGATTCGCATTCCGGCGGCGATCAGAGTCGATGTCCAAGTTGCAGAGCTCTGTCGCCGGATCGAACAGTGCCAAGTTGAACCTCACCAGGAATTGCAAGTCGCTTGATTATGGCAAGCTGAAGCCGAATCAGTCACCTCAGGTGCTTCATTCGCATGAAGCGACGAGGAATTCGCCGGCAAGAAGCGTAGTGAGATCAGGTTCGCTGGTGAAGAGGACCACGGCATCGAAGCAGCGGTGGTATGTGCTCACTTTCGGGCAGGTGAAGTCGCCGACAGAGATGGAGCTCCGCGACATGAAGAGCCGGCAGTTCCGGCAGAGCCCGTCGGCGATGCTGTTCCCAGCGCCAGGGGACTCCGGGGAGGGGAAGGCTCAGGGGAGCGGGAAGGCGACGTGGAAGGTGCTGAGAGCGCTGAGTTGCAAGGGTCATGCAAGCGTTGCCGTGACCGCATCCATCGAAGAGACACAGAGTTGGCAAAAATACGTTGCGCAAAATTGAAGTAACACTAGCTAAAATTCCATGTTCCTTGTATTAATTGCCGGCTAAGTATTCTTTCTCACAGCCTTCAGCATAAGCATAGTACACATAATCTATAATTTTTCCAGAATATCAGGTTGCACGCCTGCCACGTATCTCACCTACTCTCCTAGGATTGAAAGATTTCTCATTGTATTAAAACTTTCAAGCAGTTTCGAGCCAATGGAGAGCGAAACTGATCTCTGTAAAAAGAAAGATTGTATGATACGATCTGTGTAATACATGCATAGAAGATATGCTTTTTCGAGTCTCGAATCGAAATGTCGATGTTTCTAACATTAAAGTGGCAAGCTTTGCTCGAGGTTCTGGAAGAAGATGCTATTCTTTCTTGCGTGGATGCACGCATGCGCTGGCATATGTAGATGGACCGCAAAAGACTGGAAAAAGGCGATGTTAAACGTGATTATGATGTTTTTGATGAGTATGATGTTTTTCACAGATAAACGTGATTTTCTAGCTTTTTCTTTTGTGCGTTTGTGGTGATCCTGCTTTGGCTTCTCCCTTTGCGATCCCCACGAGAGCGAAAAGGCGAAATGAGCCGTCGCTGGTCGGCTAGGGTTAGCGGTTCTTGTTTTTCTTCTTGGAGGAGAGGAATGGCGATGAAGGGGAAGCAGCGGGCTTGACGTAGAAGGGAAGGCAAGAGGACAGCGACGGTTGAAGAAGAACATGGTCGATGATGCTCCTGAGAGAGCTGAATAAGGTCTGGTCTCGGTGACGGAAATTGTAGGAAATAGAAATAGCCACAATTATCAAGAGAATGCCCGACGGTGACATGGGATGGATTTTCCTTTTTATTTTGTGTTGGCGTCATGACTAGTCATGTTAGTTGGGACCCTTTTTTTAATTCCTATTAGTTTGTGGGTGGATGATGACACAACCGTCTATTCCCTATCTTTATTAATAACCAAAGAAAAGAATATCGAGATACCATAACTTCCCCCACAGCATTCATTTTCATGTCAAAAATTTTTGCTAAGTCACTTAAGTGTAATTTCTTTTATAAATTGATCATTTAAGTGCTAATGTTTTATCAATTTTTCTAAGTGATGTGGCTTGTCGACACTTCGAGTGAGTATTAATAGTCCTAAATAATGTTGATCAACATTTTTTCTTTCCCAAATAAAAACCCTAATTTGGTACGAATACAGAGAGCACAATTCGGCCAGCACGCGGCCATCCTTGTTGTTATCGAGCATGGAGCCCGCCCACTCCGGTAGCCGCTCGTTCAGGAATACAAACTTCACGACGTCGAGCTGATCAACGGCAAAAATTGAGCTCATGAGGGCACAATTGGGGCAAAGAGGTTGAAACCTTGGAGGTGAGGTTGGGGTCGTTGGAATCAAGGATGGCCTCGATCTAGCCATGGAAGTTGGGCCATCGCAAAAGCCGAAGAGCTCGCAGATGAGGGAGGGAAAGGTGAGAGAACAAGCGGCGAGAGAAAGAAAGATTCAATTTGAAGAGGATACGACGCCATTTAGGTATAAGGCTAGATCATAGTGCACGTGGCACTTTTTTTTTTTAAATTTAAAAAAAGCACATAGGATTTTTTGTTGAAATATGCTATCAGAAGTACTTAAGTGATTGTTTTATTTATTTATTTGACATTTAAGTAAATCGATAAAAAATTTTAACATCAAAATGAATACCATACAAAAATGATGACACCTTAATGCTCTTTTCCCTAAATAATAGTATAGCCATCATTTATTTGTCACTTATATGTTTGTAACTATTCGGGGCCCAATAAAAGCATGCATCGAAGCGAATACAATCATGATTTACACATTGACAAGTATACAATCTTTTAATTTTGATGAGTTATGTCGTTTCATTTGTAGATAAGAATTTCTACTGCATGACTATTTGTGTGACAAATATTTTACACCGCCATGTAATTTATATAAAATGTTACGTTTTTTCTTCATCACACTATTTATCTCTTAAACTCCTCATCAATTCGGCTCGGTATACCTCATTATATGTTGGACTTGAAAGCGAAATACTAGGTAGGTCTGTGAAAACGATGACAAACCTACTCTAGCAAGGATGTATCAACTTTGTTTGTGAATATAAAATTGGAAAGTATTTAGAAGGATTAGGCGAAAACGAAATCGAATTGGATTTACTAAACATTGTCAAATCAAAACGAGGTCAGCACCGGTGCAAACACGAGCAATATTGATCTAAACAAATCATCGACAAGTCGCATGTATGAAACCGAAAAATGACCAACTCTTTCGTGTGTGGAATCCAAGACCGTGTGCCCGATTAAGAGAGTTAGGGTTTAACAACTTCTTTGGCCCTGTTGCAAAGGCTACAAGAGACAGTTGTTTCTTGAACTCATATTCTACTTCTCTCTTTGGGCTATGGTGGACTTTTGTGTGTAGAATCCAAGACCGTTTGCCCTCTTGCTCATAGTTCTTCCCAATCCTGTTATTACAAAGCCTCGCCCTAGGGCAGACTAGATTTCGATCCGTCGCGTTCATACAACTCCCCGATTTCCAATAGCATCGCACGGTCGATCGCAAATAACGATGGATTGTCATGTCATGATGTATGGAAGGAAAGCGAGATGAAGAGCTTATAAAAAGACATTGTAGAAGATGTCTAATTGGCTAAGATCAAAACCTCATGCAAAATGGCGGACAGAAGATGACGAAAAGTTCAAGCATCATCGCCCGTCTATATCTGGTGATATAAGCCCATTCATAAAATATGTTTTCGTAGTTCATAGAATATGGAGCTAAATATGGACTTATAACGACTATTATATGTCAATATAATATTAGATCTGCCACACCTTTTGGTCCTCGAGTAAGCATGAGAAAATTCATGTCCAAATATCATCGATCCATCGTCTTTTCTTATGCATAGTTGACAATGATGTCGATGAATCCATCATTCATGTATTCGTGGATTGTCTATTGCACCTGTCATACATTTGTTACTTGCGAAATTTAATGCGGCGACATATGTAAGTCGACAACAAGAATTAAGGGTTCCTACAGCTCAATGTGACTTTACGATGGGGCATTAATTAGCTAAATGGCCTTGGCATTTCCTCGCGAGATAACTTGATTTAGATCATCCACGAGTGCGAATTACTTTTCGAGACGTGAGAAGTTAAGAAGATGGATCGATGTAACTCCTCAACAAGAAGAAGATGATAGCAATTTTTGAACATCTCTTAGGGGACCTCGGATAATCTGGTCATGGAATGGACATCGCGTCCTCTTGTGACTGAACAACTAATAATAAAAAAAAAGCAACTATATTCATATAGAACGGATAATTTTAGGGGTGATTTGTATTAAGGTGAGCGATTCCCACCCTCAAATCGGGAACTTTCCACTAATAACCATTTAAAAAAAAATTAAAATTGAGAATTGTTTGTTAGTGTTGTGAAGCCGGTCTAAATCCCCAACAAATTCATTCGTGGGTGTTTTGAACAATTGACAAGTGCAGCTCCAACCCAAATTGGCTTTGTTAGCCTTCAAAAACCATCATCACTCACCTCATTGCAATTGCTTTGGACCATGAACCAATCCTCCTCAACACTCCATTATCTCCTTTCAAGTTTGAAGAATGTCGGACTAACACCCAAGTTATTTACCCATTCATGGTAAACTCTCATTAGAGATTTCCCTATTTTTCATTTGGGCCACATTATCAAACTTGCTAAAAGAGCTCCCAAAGCTGGAGTTGAACTCACATTGGTCATCCCTAGATTCAAATATATCAAACTCAAGAGCACATAAATGCTTTGCATATAATTATATATATATATATATATATGTATATGTATGTATGTATATGTATTGGTTTGGTTTAGGTGGGTGGTTCCATATTTAGAATCAGAAATCATATTGGTACTCATCAATTCCAGTAAATTGGCATTGGGAACTAGGCTGGTGCATGGGAATCACCAGTTCTAAGCTAGTTTGGTTTGGTTTTGAGTGATTTGAGCGATTTGAGCGATTCCCAATTCTTTTGCATACCCTAGATAATTCTATCGTTTTGCTTGTAAATGAACGTGTTGATGGATTTCTAAAAGAAATGATAAGTGTCGGAAATTATTAGTATAACAAATCACTCATCGCCTAATTCTCAACTTGGTGACTTGCAAACACTTCAATAAACCTACCTACTTTTTTGACAATTTGAAAATTATTAACTTTTTTTAAAAAAATACTTCACAAACTTATATTTGTCTTTTCTACCGAGATCTTAAATCTACCAATTCTCATATGAATTTATCAATCTTTATTCGAGTGACTTGCCAACTCTTCATCAATCAACTTATGGGTTAGTTTTGAGTTACCAACCTTTATTCTAGTTCATCTCTTTGATTAATTGAAACCAAAATGGTGACTTTTTACATTTTACGATCATAATTTAAAAACGATTGAAATTTCAAAAACTCATAAGAAAAATGTACCATAAGTCTTCGTGCCAACATTTGTAATTTATTAAAATTCAAAATTGCTAGAACTTTAAAAAAAAAAAAAATTTAAGTGCGGAAGCTCCCATAAGCTCCCAAAAAAATTTAAGAAGGAATCTATATTTCATGTTTCAAAGATTTGAAAACATGTCGTAATCTCTTTCCCGCCGTCACTGTCGGACGATGAAGCCGGAGGACCTCCTCATCCGCCCCCGGCCCACCGCGAAGTGCACCGCCGGCTGCCCCGTCCTCGACCGCTGCCTCGGCGGCGGCTTCCCCCTGCCGCTCCGTCACCGAGGTCGTCGGCGAGAGCGGCTGCGGGAAGACCCAGCTCTGCCTCCAGCTCCTCCTCTCCGCCCAGCTCCCGCCCTCCCGCGGCGGCCTCTCCGCCTCCTCCCTCTACCTCCACTCCGAGTTCCCCTTCCCTCTCCGCCGCCTCCGCCAGATCGCCCGCTCCCGCCCCCTCGGCCCCCGCCACGACCCCCTGGACCACATCTTCGTGCACCCTCTGCACTCCGCCCACCACCTGCTCGACGTATTGCCCAAGCTGGAATCTTTCGTGGAGAACTTCAAGAGCCAGTTCCCGGTTCGGCTCGTTGTCATCGATTCCATAGCGGCGTTGTTCCGGTCGGAGTTCGACAATAACCCGCTTGATCTCAAACGGAGGTCGTCTATGTTTTTCAAGATCGCCGGGAAATTGAAGTGGTTGGCTGAGAAGTTTGATCTCGCGGTTGTGGTGACGAATCAGGTGGTTGATTTGGTCGCTCCCAATGAGGGGATTAATGGGCTGAGGATTGGGAACTTGGGTTGCTTGGATTCATCTGGGAGACGGGTTTGTGCTGCGCTCGGTCTGGCGTGGGCGAATTGCGTGAACTCGAGGCTGTTTTTGTCGAAAGATAAAGAGATTGTTAGTACAGTGAATGACATGAGGCATGGGTGTGGTTGTGAACCGATGCATTGCGGAACAAGGAGAAGACTCCATTTGCTTTTTGCCCCTCACATCCCTGATACATCTTGTGAATATGTGATTACCAGAGAGGGAATCTTTGGGGTTTGTAGATAACTCTTGGTCTCTATGTATACAGTCTGAGCTTCTGCCAGAGGTAAAACTGACACGGTTGGTCAGACTTTACTCTACTGAAGCGGAAATGAAGTTGCTTGCTTTGATCCTTTTTGCCAACTCAAGTATACAGCGTTCTCAGTTTGATGAGTTGTCTACCAAACTTGTTACTCATTGTAGTCCAAAGCATGTTTCCACGAACCAGTTGCCTAAAGGATGGTGGGTTTGATTTACGTTTATTGTTGTCCATCGTTTTTAGTGCACAAACTGCTTGACATATTCCGCGCCCTGATCCATTCTTTCATGGTAGTCTAGTTTTGAGAATTACTTCTGTCTCTTGTACTTAATATATATGAGAGACATTTTATCCAGGTTTTGTGGCCGAATATGAATTCATACGGGATAAATTAAGTAGATAGAACATTAAAAAAGGAATTTTCCCGTGAATAGAACTAGATAGAACATCAACGAGGAATTCACCTTCAAGGAGTTGAATAAGAACAGAGATAATAATAACTGTCCAGGTAAAAGAACAGAAAGCCAAACGCGTGTGAGTTTGTCATGATAGGAGAGTCGATGAGGGTGCACTTCCCTTTGATGTTCTTCTGCTGAAGTCAC